>CM029639.1:34020321-34385321 GCA_017311315.1 Dendrocalamus latiflorus | reverse complement strand
TCAGAGTCCTCTGAGAAATCATATTTCCAAGGAACATAAAGACCAAGGCTTTTCATGTGACTCGGGTGCTCTTTGTTTTCTAGGGCCGTGGAGAGTATATATCTCTCCCTGACTACCTAAATTGAGCCTCGGTTAGATTCTACATTTAGCGCTTCCTGCAAGAGCCCAACATGTCATTTCACTTCCTATAAAGTTATGGAATATTTACAAACTAGGTAGTTCGATATCTTATCAGGCAGTGGGACACTTCCTCGTCACAGGGTTTCGAAAGGAGATGGCCCCTCGACGATATGGTAGATGACCTCGCTCTTATCTAGTTTTAGGCGCGCTCATCAGGGATCCCGCAAATAGCGGGGAGGTGTACCGTAGGATTGTCTGCTTGTCCTTCTTCCTCCATTGCGGGATTTTACCTGCATATCCAGTGGTGCCGAGTCTGTGGAGGTATGTGCTTTTTGCCTAGAGGGCCCTATGTGCCGCACTTTCACTCCTAAAATTATATGTCGTCTTCATCGCCACAAATTCTTGCCATTGCAGTTCCAGGAATGGATACATGTGAAGGGCATCATATCCTTCTCCACATATTGCTTAATAAGTAGGCTCTTGAAGTTCTTCCACACTTTGCACGCTGCTAGCAACACATGTTGTTTCACGAAAGCCTTGTGTTCTTCCAAGATCTCGAACGAATGAAAAACTTCCATCACCAGCTCATTTTTTTTTCTGATCTTCAGTCATGGTCTTCCACGAATCGAATGTCATCTCAATCCGTTCCCGTGCACTATTCTGACCAGTCTCCAGAATGCGGACACTGCTCAACGTGGATTGAGAGGGTCCTGGACGCATCGACATCCGTGACAGTAAATCGGCCCTCAGGCCTTTTTGATAGTCCTCTTCCTTTTCGAGATTTTCCAGTAGACAGTGCACACACATATCCGGTGATGATGACAAAGAATGAGCGGACGGCATATTCAGAAGATAATAGAAGTAAGCAATTATTGAGCCAATTCTTGGCAAATTGGAATATGTTTCAAAAATCAATGTGCCAAATAAACCAGAATTGTTAGGAAAAATAGGCGACGTATATAATGTAATCAAAGTATATTTCCGGCAGCAAGTAAATGACAACATCAATATGAAAACATGTAAATCTAGCATATCATTTAAATAGGATAATATATTTGAAACATAAATCATGAGTTTTCCTCTGTTGTGGTCACAATTAACACTTATAAGTTTCAGAGATAATAGAACCGAGATTAACTCACACAGCAAACTGAGCATGATAGTAAATATTAAAGTACAGAGAAAAACTCACAGCCATAATGGCAATCTAAGCCACTAAGTTGATGTTGCAGGGGAGGAGGGCCGTCAAAGTCGGGGGAGGCGGCATCGGGCTCTAAGGAGGCGGTGTTCTTGGGGGAGGAGTGCTGCTGGAGTAAAGGGAGGAGGAGGAGGAGGGTGACGGGTTTGGGGAAGGCGGCGATGAGCGCAGGAAGGCGGCAATAGGCTCAAGGTAGGCGGCTTGGGCTCCGAGGAGGCGGCGTCAACCTCGGGGAGGGGGAGGGGAGGGCGACGGGCTCGGGAGAGGCAACGTCGGGCTCCAAGGAGGCGGTGTGCTCGGGGGAGGAGTGCCGCCAGAGTCGGGAGAGGAGGAGGGCGACGGGCTCGGGGTAGGCGACGATGTTACTAGGGAGTAGCATTAGTACAGTGGGGGACAAACCCCAGTGCGCAATACATGTATATATGGGAATAATCACATATGATTCAAGTTAATAACCATCTGTGATATTTATCATCACAGACGGTTCTCAAGTAAAACCGTCTGTAAAAATAAAAAAATATTACAGACATTTTTACTTTATAACTGTATGTGATGATAAATATCACAAACGGTTTTACTTAAAAACATCTATGATGTTCCCTCCTCACATTCACATATATATCACACATTCTCATATACATAAATACAAATTCACACACACACACACATATAAATATCACACATTCTCATATACATATATGCAAATTCACATGTAAATGTCTCATTCTCATATACATAAATGTAAATTCACACACAATATATATATATATATATATATATATATATATATATATATATATATATATCACACATTGTCATATACATAAATGCAAATTCGTATATACATCACACATTCTTATATACATAAACGCAAATTCACAAGTATATGTCACACATTCTCATATACATATATAAATGCAAATACAAAACATGTGACATAAAAACATTTCATTTGTCATTTCACTTACTTATTTCCTTTAAAAATTAGCCCTTCATGATGATCGACGCGTATGTAGCTAGTTTTGTCATGTTGTTTTTCCTCAACCCTTATGCCGTTTACGAAAGGAGGCAACTCGTCAAATTGATTATATTCTTCCTTGTCCACTACATTTTCAACTCCGATAATCCTCCTTTTTTCATGAAGAACTACGTGGTGCTTCTTATTTGTTTGGTTAGTTACATAGAAACTTGAACAACTTGGTTAGCGAGTATGAATTATTCACCTTTGTATCCGACACGTTTGAGATCCACAGTAGTGACACCGTATTTGTCGACCTTCACCTGTGGGAGATGGAACCCAATGGCACTGAAATAAGGGGATCTTGAAAAGCATATAGTCAAGCTCCCAAATCTCCTATTTGAACCCATAGCAGGAGTTCCTCAACCCATCGGTACTGAATGCATTTATGCAGACACCGCTGTTCTGGTTAGTACTCTTTAAATCCTGAGACTGCGTATAGAATGTGTACTCATTTACGTCATATCCTTGACATGTCACAATTGTAAATGTTGGCCTTTTTGCCAACCTTATCAGCAAATCACTTGATGAGCTCCTAGCAAGTCGCTCCTTCAACTATTGGTTGAACCGATTATTGTGTTGTCTCATGATCCAAACATCCGGCCACTCTGGATTCTATTGCCTAAGCATCTCCTTGTGCTAGTCAATATATGAGGACACTTCAGTTATGTGTTGCAAGACTGTGAAATAGGTTTGAGCATACACATCTATATTTGGAGTGATTGCTTTTCTTTCGATGGCCCCAATACCCTTGAGCCTCCCCTCATGGCGAGACTGAGGTACACCTATCAATTTGATCTGAGACATGTAATTGACATAGAACTCAATAACCTCTTCGGTTACATAACCTTCGACGATGCTTCCCTCCGACCGAGATCGATTCCGTACATAGGACTTGAGAATTCCCATGAACCTCTCAAACGGGTACATGCTACGTAGGAATATGGTCCCACATATATTTATCTCCCACACAATGTGAACAATGAGATGGATCATGATATCAAAAAACGACAGAAAGAAATATCTCACAACATGACATAGAGTCGTCACCACCTCGTCCTACAAAGCATCTAGTCCTTCAGGATCGATGACCTTCTGAGCACTTGTGTTAAAGAAATAACATAGTTTTATGATTGTCTCTCAAACCTTGATTAGCAAAATAGTTTTAATTGCAATAGGTAGCATTTGTGTCATTAGCACACGACAGTTATAAGACTTCATGCCAATTAACTTCAAATCTTCCATCAAAACTAGTTTCTTCTTGTTGGCGAAGTAATCAGACGGAACTTTCACACTATGCAAGCACTGGCATAGTTCAGTTCTCTTGGTCTTGGACAAAGTGTAATAAGCAAGGGAAGGTAAGTTCATGCTTTATCGGTCTTGGTCAGTGCTAACTCAGGTCTGATGTCCATATCAACCAAGTCAAGCCGTACATTGACACTATCCTTTGTTTTGTCATGAATGTCCAGTAAGAGACCAATCAAGCTGTCACATACATTCTTCTCTACGTGCATGAGGTCGATGCAGTGGCAAACTTCTAGGTGCTCCCAATAAGATAAGTCCCAAAATATTGATCTTTTCTTCCGGATGTTCTTCACACGGGTTGTTGATTTATGTCCCTTTTCAAGCACAACATATAAATCCTTAACCATATCGTAGATATCTTTTCTGCTTAAATGTCTTGGAGTTGAACTGTCCTCCTTCTCTTCGTCGAATTGTTTCTTCATCCTGCAGTAAGTATGAGCCCTCCGAAGGAACCTACGGTGATGCATGTACATGGTTTTGCACGAGTGCTTCAGCCACACACTCTTGGTATCATCTAAGCAGTGAGTACAAGTTTTGCCCCTTTTTGTACCCTGGCCCGACAGGTTGATAAGGGTAGGATAATCATTTACGGTGTAGAACAACAAGGAGTATAAAGTGAAATTTTCTCATTTGTACGCATCCCATATCTGTACCCTTTTGATCCATAGTATTTTTAGATCTTCAACCAACGGTGCTAGGTACACATCAATATCATTCACAAGTTGCTTTGTCCCTTGGATAAGTATCGACAACAAAATATACTTTCGCTTTATACACAACCAAGGAGGAAGGTTGTAGATTCAGAGAGTCACGGGCCAAGTGCTATATGGCTACTCATGTTATCGAAAGGATATATTCCATTTATACTCAATCCAAATCTTATATTCCTCGGTTTTGCTCCGAAGTTTGTGAACCTCTTATTGATATTTCTCCACTGGGCAGAATTAGCAAGGTGTCTTAGCATTACATCCTTTTTATGCTCCTTCGAGTGCCAACATAGCAATTTTGCCTCCTTTGGGTTCGCAACAAACTGCTTCAAATGGGGAATTACAGGGAGATACCATCCCACCTTAGTAGGAGGTCCTTTCTTCACCTTTATTTCCTCACTGTCATCTGATTGATTCTTACGCTTGTATCGGGATATGTTGCACACCGGACATACATGCCCATTTACATACTCTTTATGGTAGAGGATACAATCGTTCAGACATGCATATATATTCTTTCTACTTCCATTCTGAATGGATAAAGAATCTTCTTGGCTTTATAGGTGCTTTTGGAAAACTCGTTTCCCTCCGAAAGCATGTCCGCTAAAAAAACCTAACAGCGTTGTGAAACTCTTGTTAGACCAACAGTTGTTTACATTCAATTTTAGCAGTTCAAGCATGGCTGACAACCTCGTGTACTTTGACTTTTTGCACGTAAACAAAGGTTTCTCTGAGTCCTCCATCAAGCCTCAGAATTTAACATACTCTCTCATCACAGTTCCCTTCTACATCGCAAAGCATCTGATCCAAATTATCATTATGCAGCCTATCCGAATCAAAACCACAATCGACATTATTCGGCGGCATATCATTAACTTTGTTGATGATGTCATTATTACTATCTTTCTGTGTAATCTGCTCTTCACTATGACTAGTCTAACATGCATACCCCTTTTCAAAATCCTTTCGAATCAAGTGTGCTTTAATCTACGCTTGATTCTTAAACATCTTTAGATTCTCCCAGTCAATCCGTGGACAGTACATATATTCCACCCCTTATTCAACATATCCTCATTGACAGCTCTTGTAAAAGCAGACATGCCATTAATGTACTCTTCACTCATACGGTTCCCAGTGTACATCCACCTGTGATCCTACGATACACATATAACAAATTAGTTTCTTCTGATTCCAATGTAACAAACAATTACTATGATTCTAATGTAACAAACAATTTCTATGAGACATCAGAACCCCCATTTGTATGAGTTAAGGATACATAAAGCAGATTTTTTACTTTAAACTACACTTTTGACCTTAGAACACTAACAGGTCAGATTTAGATTTTTATTTTAATAAGTAAATGAAGTCAGTTAATTCAATAAGGTTATGTTTATACCATGTATCAATGGCCAATTCTCAGTGGAAGGTTACACCGGAATAATTATTATTTATTTCAATCTATTTTGACTCTTTCTTAATATTTAAAAAGAAATAAATTCCCTAAATATATACGATGTAAAGTAGCTATATGTAGCAAGAATAATTAATTAAATTGAATTAAGTAGAAAGAGACTATGAATTAACTAAACTCTAAACTATACTTGATGTAAATAAACCTCTCTCTACATCAAGCTAGCTAGATCTAAACCATCTTCAATTCTCCTTTCATCAAAAGTTAGATCTAAATTATAATGTAATTAGAAATAAATTACTAACCATAGATAGTCAAGAAATGAATGGATCTACAATCACTCTTGCTAAATAGTCTCATTTCACCAAATGGCCACCTCAAAGTCCCGCCTCCAGCTCAAAGCAGTAACCTAGATCAGGATTTTTTATGACAAAGGGTCGATAGGTCTACGTGCAATTAATATAGTGGAATTATTACAGATGATTTTTTAATAAAAACCGTCTATGATGACTTAATTATCACGGATGGTTTTTAATACAAACTGTCTGCGAAGTATCACAGTTGGTTCAAAGAAAAAATTGTCTATGATATTTTGGTAATATCACAAACGGTTTTTGTTAATAACCGTCTGTGATACTTCATAGAGAGTTTTCAACCGTCTGTGATATTATCTCTTCACAGATGATTTTTAGTGCTAGTAGCAACATACACAGTCTCTAAATTAAAACCGTTTATGATTGTATTTAATATTGATGATTTTTGGGTAACCATATGTGATGTTGCGTCTAGTATTAGTTGTTTTTGTATTAGTGTTCTAACCTCTCATTAAATGCTTATTAATCCCTATTTTATCCCTAATTAACCACATGGGCCCATTGCTCTTCTCCGCCACTCAAACACACACACACACACACAGAGAGAGGAATAGGGGATGATGCCATGGATGGCCTAGGGCCGAGCTCATCACCAGCGAGGGGGACCATGGAGGCAGCTGACGAATGCTAAAACAAGATGCGGTGGCCATGGCAAATCTCTAGGTGGGGGCGACATGTATAAAGATGGCCTACAGTGGCGGTGTACCATCTCAAAAATATGGGAATAGTGTAATTGAGAAAATCTAAAATCTTTTGTTGATTTCCTGTGTTATTTAAAATTTTTGGCATTTATTCGAGGTTCTTGTTTTGAATTTGTGCTAAATAATTGAAGCAAGGAAATCAAAGTCTTGAATCAAGAATAGAGACTATGAAAATTGAATCAGAAAGAAATTTTGAATTTCCTTTGCAAGTCCTAAATTCAAATTTAAAATTTTAACTTGGAAGTTGAAGACCAAGAATGGAAATTGTAATCAAAGTTAATACTAAAATCTCCCCATCTAAAAGTTATAACAAAAGAGAAATTCAATACTTAAGCCTATGTTGATAGTGACTTTCCAAATTTTGTTTGAATTTTGAAAACTGAAAATCCTTAAAAATCCTAGGTCCCTTGGCCCATTTCCTTCCTCCGGCCTGCTCGGTCTTTTCTTTCCGGGCCCTTTGGCCTATCCAGCCTATCCACTTCCGCCTCCCTTCCTTCCTACCTCCCTTGCTCCACCGACCATGCAGCGCACCGACCACGCTGCGCCCCCGGTTTTGCCTCCTCCCCAGCACTAGCTCTTCCTCGTGGCAGCACCGTCACCAAGCCTTACCCTTCTTTAGCCTAGCTCCCTGTCCCCTTCTTCTAGCTCCGCTGCATGTCGCCTTCCCCTTTCTCCACCGCGTTGCACCCCAGTTCCCCCTCCGTCGCGTCATGACCCACCAGCATTGATGCCGCATTGACACCTCCTGCATTCACATCACCTAGCTCTGCCCCATCTACTAGCCATGCCACACCAGCTGCTCTGCCCTACGGCCGTTCGTACGTCCAGCTCCACCCGATGGTCTCACCGTTGCACTGCCGCACCCGGACGACCAGGCGCCCATCAGCGTCACCCCTTCCTCGCACGCATTGATGCCTCAGCAAGCTGTTGCATGTGGCCAGAGCTCTCCTCTTTCCTAGCCTGGCGTCGGCCTCGCCCCTCCCTCACTCTCCACTCGAGTTCAAATAGTGGCTCCATTATCGCAGCGTGCAGTAACTTGCCGCGCCCATCTTCAAGGCACCAATAGCCTTCTTCCCTTCCTCGCCTATACGAAGGCCTGGGCCTCCTAGTACCTCCCCTCATCCCTCTTCTTCTTTCCCCTCTGAAACTCAGCACAGCTGAGCCGCCCCGCACTCGCGCCAGCCACTGCCACCCCTAGTTGTTCCACTTCTCTGGTGAATCCCTTGACGAGCCATCTATGTCACGGAGTGCCCCCAGACATCTTCCACCTCTCCTTCCATTTAATTGAAGTTCAATCACCGGAATCCGCTACAATGGCTGTTCTCCTCAAGATAGGCCGACACCACCATTTCTACCCCCGTCGCTCCTCCGTCGCCCCTCTTCCCAATTCGATGCTCCAAGACCTTCTCCACGTTGCCCCAGAGCTTCCCCAACCACCAGCCGGAGTCCTCCACTACTCGAGCTCATCGTCTACGGCAGCCTCTTTGCGCCACCGCTTGTGAACGTCGTTGTCCTGCCTCAGTCCCTCTCTGGCCCCACCAGCACTTTCAGTGAGTTCCTCATGGCCTACTCATGCTCATGCTTCCCCTAGTCTTCTCTTTCACTCCTTCAGTCACCGCTGCTATCAGCCTCCCCCCAGTAGCTCCCCACTACCACCGGCCATCTTCGGCTCTGCCTTGAGCTATACTCTCACTATCCATGGCCTCAACACCCTCCGGGGACCTATTTTTGTGATTGCCCTCACTTCCCCAGCCACCCCTCGCCGCTGGCATGGCCGCCTGCTTGTGCCACCCCTACTACAGCCCGAAACAAAGGACCCCCTATTTCTCTCTCACTCTCTTCTTATGACTAGTGGCCCCACTAGTTAAGAGTAGGGCTGTGCAAAAAAAAACCGAACTGAAAAAACCGTACCGAAAAAACCGAACCGAACCGGTCAACTCGGTTTGACCGGTTTTCGGTATTCGGTTCGGTAGCTAGAAAAAGGGTTATTTGAATGATTCGGTTTTTTCGGTAAAAACCGAGGAAAAACCGAAAAGCCCAACTCGGCGTCTCCGAACTCCGGTCTCGGCCCACTAGGCGCGACGCACGCGGAAGACTCAACCCTAGCTACAGAGCCGCAGAGCGCAGACGCCACTCCCTCTCTCTGTCTCTCCCAGTCTCCCACTCGCCTCGGCGACTCGGCGCCTCGCCAGATCCGCACTTCCGCCGACCGCAGATCCGCTGCTGCGCCGCAGCTCACTCTCTCGGTTTACTACCCCAGGCGGTAGGCGCTCGGCGGTCACCGGTCGGCGGCACCGTAGACGGCCACTCGCCTCGCCAGATCCGCACTTCCGCAGCCGGCAGCTCACTCTCTCCGACCTCCGGTGCTCCCCCCGCCCCCCCAGTCCCAGGCTCAGCCGGCGGCTGCTCGGGCTCCGGTGCTCCTCGCCTCCGCCTCCTTCGGTCGAGTGGTCGACTACCACTCTACCAGCTCGGGCTCCGGTACAGTTGTGGTTTACCTTAAGCTTGTCCCGGTATTAGTTGACTACTGACTCAGATCTGAGATCTCTGTCATAGATAGGGTAGTCCATAGTCATACTGTATTTGTTGCTTTATATGAATTTTCAGATATTGTTTTGTTTAGTGCCTTAACACTTTTAATCATTGCAGTTGTGAATCTGACTCTTATTGATCTTCCTGGGATTACTAAAGTTGATGTCGGTAAGTTATTATCAATTATGAGCAGTTGTTCTTTTCTTTGTTCCTGTTTAAGAGGTTCATTATCAGACATACTTAATCCATATTTGGTCTGACATGCTTCTGTTATCAGCCATATTGTAGCATCTTTGAGCTAGAATTATCTTGCCATGCATTGTGTCTGTAATGTTGCAAAACTTACACAAATAGTAATCTTTTTTAGTAAACGTTTTGGTGATTTTCAGCCCAATTGTATCAGCCAATTCCTTTGAACCCAAATAGTAATCCTTTGTTGAGTATGAACTCTATCTTTGTCTGATTCTATTAAATTCATAGATCAAAATGTCGCAGAAAATAATTGTGTTTCATATATCTATGCTCTTTGGTTATCTTAAATTATGTATGACAGTATGAGCTTGAATTCTGCTATTGTTGATTCAGGTGAAAGGACCTTTGGTGTGCTCACAAAAATCGATCTAATGGACAAGGGTACCGATGCTGTTGATGTTTGGATCAACTAAAAATCTAGTGCTAAACACTTACACTACCCTAAAAATCAAATATCAATTTGTTTGTGTATGTGTACAGTGTACTTCAAGTCTTGGACTGTCTGTAACTGATAACTCTGTGTCTCTGTATCTGTATTCCTGTCTGTTCTGGACTTCTGCCTTCTGGTGTGCGGTGCGGCCGGCGTGTGCTAGGACTGCTAGCACCAGCGGTAAGGCAGTAACCACTAACCAGTAAGAGTGCTAGTGAAGTAGTGCGTACTGTTTAGCGGTAGCTCACGCCTCACTGCCATTCTGCATTTCTGCTTCAGTGCTTCTGGAAGACTGGAATGGAGAATTGGAGTTGGAGATGAGATTATCGTTTACCAATTCACGCAAACTTTGGTAAAATTGGTATTTACCGATACCGTACCGAAATACAATGGTATTTACCGGTACCGAACCGTATTCTATTAAGTCTCGTATTTCCTGAATAACTAACACCGTATTTACCGAACAAACCGTATTTACCGAACCGAAAAAACCGAACGAACAGTCCTAGTTAAAAGTCCAACTAATGCTTACTTACCTCAATATCTTTTGCATCTGATTAATCTGTGAATCTCATGTTTAGAAAATATTCAAATGCACAATCTAATAAAATGGGATCTAATGGGAATCAGAACTTGGCTGTGAAAATATAAGGAAAAGTCATGCCAATTAAATCTTGATTAATTTTCTTGCCAAGAAATTAGAAAGATAATGAGAGTAACTAATGTAAGAATTTGAACTTGCATGTTATCATAAAATGAGATTTGAAGCCTTTCAAGGATAATTTTAAAATGCTCTCATTATTTGCTCGACAACTCAAATACTAATTACAAATCCTCTCAAAACACGAGTGGTCCAAATAATATTTGTCATATCTTTATCCCTGGATCTAAAGCTATTAATACAAATTAAAATTAATTAATCAATGTAGAAAGATTTTGCCATACAAAATATTAATCATGATTTGCTCTATCGGAACTTCAACAACTGCATAGGTGCCATTGACGACACGCACGTCAGAGTCACAGTAACAAACAAGGAGAGGGCACGACATTTCAACAGGCATGGGTACACCAGCTAGAACGTGCTTGCCATATGTGACTTTGACTATAGGTTTACATTTGTGTGTGCCAGATGGCCCGGTTTAATCCATGACACTCGTATCCTACACAAGACAATGGCAATGTACGGCAACTGCTTCCCATATCCACCGGCAGGTAATAAATAAGAACAAATTTCAAGTACACCATGCATTGCACGAGTATTACTAACTGATATTTTTCGTTGTTGGCAAGTACTACCACGTCGACTCCAGGTATCCCAATAGGTTGGGGTACCTAGCCCCGTATCGCAATCATATGTACAACCTTTCGGAGTTCGACAATGGAACGCAGCCATCAGGGATGCAGGAGCTTTTCAACTTCTTGCACTCCTTACGGAACGCCATCGAGCGTATGTTTGGCATGTGCAAAGGTAAATGACGCATACTCGACAAGGTTCCTAACACAAGGGTCACAGGCAAAAGGTGATCATTGTAGCAACAATGGCATTGCACAACTTTATCATCGATTCTGAGTTGGCTGTGAGAGTGCCCCCCAACCCACTAGCCTAGCATGCAGGACCTTCGGTAGTGCCCGCATCCATGCCGCCCGACCTTCCACAGGCCACTAGTGCCATACTAATGGACATGACACGTGACTTGCATGGCTAGTTCGCCGTTCGCAATGTATCCGTTTGTAACTTGCATGGCTACTCATCGCGTACATGTTGTTGGTTATTAGCGTGTACTCTATGTCATCGATTAGAGGTACAATACTTCAGCCCTTTCAAAAAAGGAACCTTTGCAAATCGTTCTTTAACCATCTTTTGTCTCCACACACAAGTACACAGTAGGCTCCCCTTAACCATCAATTAATTCTACCACATTGAGAATACAAATATGACAATTCACAGTTACCTACATGTGCAGCGAGTTTCACGAGTAAATTAACAAAAAGGGGAAAAATTGAAAAACATCATTATATCTTCACCAATAGTGTGAAGAAATAAGGGGAAACAAGATAAAGCAAAAAAGCCAAAAAAAAAAGCGATAATGTGCTGCTGGTTATTAGCGTGTACTTGTATTTTACCGATAAGGTAGTTTCAGGTTATTTCAGTTCTGTTCAGCTTCTTTAAACCACTACAATATCACTTCAATCGCTATAGTGAAGCAAAAAGGTAGAATAAGCGGACCAAAGAGGTCGTCGTTTCAGTAATATTTCATAGAAAAGCGTTCCAAAATGCATGTAGCGGTTTCATGGAATTGAATACTAAGCCATCTCGTGTGGAACCAGAATTGATGACCCCTATTTTCTAGGAGTGATAAATATAGCTAGTAGTAGTTTGCCCGCCCTTCATATTTAGAAAATAGCTAGCAAGAGTTGACATTTTATTTTTCTTACTTTTGCTTTTATTTGTTCTGAGCTAGATTTTATTTTGTTATTGTGCCAACAAGTGGCGCCACATGCATGCTCGATCGTGTGGCACTTGGCAGTGCTGAGGCTGCCACCTAGCTAGCCACTGCGAAAATTAACAGAAACTCCAAACTGAAAATAAAAGACGCTTCGACTAATTTATACATATACCCGTTGGAAAACATAAAGAATCAGGGGAAAAGTAGCAGCTCTTCGCCGAATTTATCCTTTTTTTCCAACAAAACGCAATGAGCCAGATGCTAATCGATCAGTGGCACAACAGTAGTAGATTAGGTAGATAAACTCAAGTTAATTCGATATATATCATCATATATTATCCGCTCGATTGATCGTTGCAATGATCGATCAAATCATTCATGAAGAATGAATATATGCACGGCACATATTCCATAGCGAAGCGCCCCCAAACAGTCCCAGGACACTGTTACACAGCAAGTACCGTATAGAATCTTGGCTCATCCTTTGTCAACCATATCTATGATCACCAGCTTTATCTTGTAGTAGAGTAGCTTATAGCTAGGTTAAATGTTTCTTCACTCGATCGATCGGTCTCGTCATCATTGATCTATAGCAACCGGGCTTTGACCAGGCGTGCACACTTAACCTTGATCGCAGCACATGAAAAGTGCAGTAGACTGGTACCAGCAATTGAGCGCATCTTCAATGGTCTGAGTCAACTATCTATATGCATGTACACATCAGTATATATCCTATGTGGAGGAAAGAGAGTATGTAAAAAAAATCGAGCCAGCTCTTCCTTAAGCACTAGTCTATAACGCTAAACGAGGCAGCCTCAATAAATTCTGTGTATGCATGTAAGCATCAAATAGCTATCCTTATAGATAGTTCTTTAGAATACTAGCTTTAGTGTGTACTATATAGATGATGTGGAAGTCTTATAGTTAGTTGCTAGCTATAACTATTGGAGATGCCCTGAGAGACGCTAGTCGCCGGCAAATGGGAAGGAATGGCACGGAATTCAAGGTCGGCAACGAGAAGGCAACCCTAGCTATTGCCAACCAAAGAGGAAGAAGAGTCCATGGATGAATTAATGAGTGCGATATATAAAGAAAGGCGTGCGTATGCTTAGCTTAGCTTATCCGGCGACGACGACGTACATACGTGCCCTTGACGTGTCTCGCTAGCGCGCAAGGCTACAAAGGAGGCGACGCACGCAGCGACGACGATCGGGCCGGGCAGGTCAGAAATGGGGTTGATCCTCCATTAATGCCTGTAACCGGAGGAACATACGTAGCTAGCTAGTTAAATGAACGGGCAGCGGCAATATAGCCACGGTAGATAGGGTTGGGGATGGATGCGGGTACGTCGTATGATGGTTTGTATCTGATCCGTCCTGTGTGTTTCGCGTCGCTTTCAGAACGCGTTCAAATTTGCCGACCGCTGCTGATAATCTGTGCACGTCAGGCAGCGTCAAAAACCATATCCGTACATATATAAATCTACATATCAAACAAAACTTTACAGAAAATAAATTATATGTGTTCGACATAGCCGTATATATATATAATACTATCTGAATACCCATATTTTACTATGTTTAAAATACCATACTACCTTAGGCATGCTGAGCCGGCATTTTCAGAATTGGCCTGCTCGGCCCAGGGCCTTGGCCCCGCCTCCGCATTTGGTCGCGTCGTGCCTCTACACCCTTAGCTCTGTCACGTACTCGATAGAGCTTCTCTATTTTTTCTAGTTAGAGATTTTATAAGCAAGTGACATTTGTTTGTTGGTATATTGGTTTTTTTTATTTTTGTTAGAGATTTTTTATAGAGATAAAATGAAGAGTTAAGAGCAGTGACATACTATCACCATCACTACCAGTAAGTTACTTTTAAGTAGTAAAAATATTGGTAGTACATTGTTTTTAAATAGTAAAGATATTTGTAGAGCCGGCACCCATAATATAGGAGCGGAGGCATCCGGCAGGGGGCGGGATGCCCATCTAGTTGGTATAGCCACCGGCTTGTCCTGGTACAACCCCGTCTTTTGAAGAACTAGCAGCATAAGCGCGCGCCACGCCGTGCTAGTTACTATGTGGACCAAAGTAAAAAAAGACGACAATTCGCGGGAAGTTTTTTCATAAAATTGAGGACATGTACGTAATTCCAGAAAAATCGAAGGCCTTTTTCGTAAAACATCGAGGACCTGTAAGGACCTATATGTAACTAAACGAGGATCTGTACGTAATTTTGGAAAACCGCGGGGTGCTATCCTGCAAAGGATACATAATTTCGGTGAAGTGGAGGGGTGTTTTCGGGAAAAAACCTAGCAGGGACCTTTCTGCAGGAACCGAGAACCTTCACGTGATTTTAGAAAATACAGGGGCCTTTTCGCAAGAAGGATGATGTGGCAAGCTGGGAGGCTGGAGTTCCCCCCGGCTTTGTTGTAGTGATGATTTGTGCATTCATCGTAACATACGTATATTAATATACGTATCTCGTTACAAACAATGTGTAGGAGAAAAAGCTACATTTAGCACTTTTGCCATCGTATTTACAATTTTATCAGTACGAGCGCACAATTTACAAAAAATGTTATTTTTTGTCGTTCGATGGCCGAGCGGCAGGCCTGTGAGACTGACATGTGGCATGGCCACCCAGTCACAGACAGGTTGCATACCGCTCGGCGATCGGGCGACAGGTGGTTAGGCCTCTGTTAGTGGCTAATGACTGGTTTCATTACGCACCATTTATGATTTTTAGAGGTAGCAAATGGTCACAAAAAATTACGAAAAAATTACACAACATAGCATGATGACTCAAGGAGCTCCACAACAAATTTCATAATTTTTCATGCACATTTGATACCTATAAAAAATCTTAGAGCAATATGTAATTAGTAGAGAAAATTAGCTAAGTGGCCGGGCGTGCCGCACAGTGGCGAGTGGCAGGCCATTAGCACCCGGCCATTATAGCAGCTTAATCGTTAAGTTAATTATGTGTCGTTTGATGAATTTTTATAAGTAGTAAATAGGCGCGAAAAATTACGAAAGTTTTTGTGGAGCTTTCTAAGGCAGCGTGCTACATTGTGTAATTTTTTCGTAATTTTTCTTTGCTCCAAATTTTACATGGAAATTCGTTTACGCAAACTGTTTGTAGTGGTTTTTATATAGTAAGTGAGCTCAAAAAATTACAGTTTTAATAACATGATATGCTATCATAAAATATTAGTATAAGCATGAGTGATGCTTGTGTCCATAAATAACAGTCCGAAGGTAATGTGATAATAAACCTAGCATGTTTATACTATACGAGCTAGGAGTAGCGCTACTCAGTATAATAGTACACAATATGCATGATGGAAGTTTGCTAGAGATTTTTTTATGTTTCTAATATAATATTTCCGCTCGCATCATAGTTTAACTAATTGCTACACTTAGTAGTTACAATTCTATTGTCTAATGCAGTCAACATAAAAGCATATAAAAAGTATACAATTAAACAACATATACTTAATCGGCACTAAACAACTGCAACTAATACATACATATTTAACAAAGACAATTCATAAGATAAAAAATTACCTGTTAATATGACTGCTAATAAGGGCACTAATAATACTTAATCGGTTGTGAAGAAAGCTAACGAAGAGCACAGGCAAGGAGTGCGAGAGAAGAGACTGCGAGGTAAGGAGTGTCAGCGAAGAGACTGCAAAAATGTGAGTGTGTGTAGCTTGAAATTTATAGTGAGAGTGATAGCGAAGCGTGTGCTAACGATGCATCGATAATGACTGGAGTGAACTGCGTGTGGGGAGATAGACGCGACGCAAGTGACACTTTCGGTGGTCTATTCCTGCACGAGTGTGCTCAATTTTCATATGAGCCAAATATTCAAATGTGGATTAAACAAAGAAAAAACAAAAATATGTATTAAACAAAGCAAAGAAAATGAAATGAGCCACCTCTGCCGCACCTACTAATCATCTAGTAATTGTATGGATTTTTGAGCAATATTTATAGTGGATAAAATTATCAAAAAATTACACAATCAAGTACTTTGTTGCGTGAGGCTGCACATAAAATTTTGTTATTTTTTGAGCTCATTTACTATATTTAAAAATTCAAACATTACATGGTAATCGTATGAATGTTTGAGCAAAGTTCATATTGGATAAAATTATGAACAAATTACACAATCAAGCACGTTGTGTGTGGAGGTTGAACTAAAATTTTGTAATTTTTTAAGCTATACTTAAAAATTAAAAAATTACACAAAAAATAAGACATGTAATTAAGCTGGATTAATTACCTGTCGTCTGTCCATAGGGCGGCAGGCCCCTGCGCCCGTCCACGCATCAGCTGGTGCTACCTGCCGTCTAGTGGCAGGGCGGTAGGCTGCACGAGTCGGCTTTGCGACCTAGCCGTCCAGCCACCGGACGACAAAAACGCCATATTTAATCAATATGTTTCGCATGCTATTATTTTCACAAATACGAATGCAAATAATACTATATATATATATATATATATATATATATATATATATATATATATATATATATATATATATATATATATATATATATATATATATATATATATCAAAAATTCAAATGTGTAGTTTGCCAGAATGTACACACGGCCGTATACCGGATTCGTCCCCAGCCCTAAAAGACAGCTGCACTGCTACGCGTAGAAGCTAGCCTTCTGGAAGATGGGCGGGCAGGCAGTGGCAAGTACGTACGCATGCGCATGCCGGCCGGAAGAGATGGAGAGCATGATGCACGATGTATCTCCTTCACTTGGCGGCTCCACGCGACCGCCACGCGTCAATCCGATCCACCGCTCACATTTCACGTCCAAGCACAACACCTAACGTTAGATACGAAACCTCATGGATGCCCAGGTGGGGCACAGCACTAAGCTAGCTAGTGCCCTTCCCTTTCCTTCCATCAATCGATCGATTGGCCGCGTGCACAGCAGGGGCCTAAAAACTGCTCCTCCAAAATTAGATTAGGCCAGATAGACAAAGGTATAAACATGTATATAAACAGATAGATAGATACTTTTGTGTGTGAACTAAGGCTTTTTTCGGTTTTTGAATTTCTATAAATAAACAAGTATGATTGTTTTTCTATAGTCTTTTTAAAATAATTTATCGGGATAACTTTTTTAAAACGGCTGATCAGTCTATCGATATTTAATTCATTCGTACAAACACTCGTGTTACAATAAAAAAACTCCATAGTAACAAACAATCAATCATTGATGAAAATAATCCACCCAAAGCCTCACTGGCTGGAAGAGGAGGTGCTATAATTGTGTGGTTGAGCCGAAAAGAGACGGTAAGTGGCGCATGTGCGTCGAGCCTAGGGATTTGCCTTTTCCTGGAACAGTCCTTGTTCCGTCGGTCGCTCTGTCTTGCGCGCTGCCGAAAGGCAAAGCGCTCCGGCCGCCCGGAGTATCTGTTGTCTGGCCCGGCCGGCACTCGCTTATGGAGTTGGTCGGAGTGCTGCCTGGGTCGTGATTCATGGCCGGGTTTGGTACTATTTTCAGCTAGCAGGTTAGATTAAGTAGTACGGCACGGATGCTTGGCTCCAGCAGATGCATGATGACCACATCAATTACGACTGATGCATCTATTTTGATGGAAAGATGCTGTTAGGGTTTGGACTGAAAAAAATGGTTGATGGTTGAAATTTTATTGTAGCTGGTTGAAATTACATTGTAACTGATGGTGGTTTATTTGGTCTAACTAAATTTAAAAAAAATTAAAAATAGAAAAAACAGATTAGCCTATCACGGACAATGCAAACAAATACAGAAGAAAAAGAACCAGCAAAAAAACTCAAAATAAAGCTAAAAAATTCAATAAAGACGAAATTTATGATTAATAAAAATTAAGTTAGAAATAAAATTAAAAGGTTAAACTAAAATGAGCAGAGCTAGCTAGCTTGTCTAGCAAGCGCGCGGCCACTTGATGTGTGACATTACTGCACGCTAGCTATATCATGTGACCCTAGATTGGACCCATGCCAGCAGAGTGACGAGTTGCTCCAAACAATTTGTGATTTCATCGTGCAACTGAATTAACACGCGCGTTTACTCCATACTGTTCGAATTACTTGTCGTTAATTACAGCTCTATGCCGATTTTGGACTTGGAGCTGTTAGCCAGAGACATGAGTATACACTCGATATGGATAAATTAACTATGTAAAAAAAGTATAAAATTGTCCATAGCCATTAGTATTCTTTTGTTTAATATTCGCAAAGTTTTCTTAAAAAGGATTGCCGAGGCAAAAACCACAAAAGTATTAACTCGTTCCATATTCTTTCGGCATAGCCAGCGGTACTTTAACAACACTGAGTGTTTTTTTTACTAAGAGCACTTAGATTTTTCTCCCATATATACACTCCTCTAAAAAAAAATATGAGTACTCTGAACCACAAAAAACATTCGAACCATCTTCTCCATGTATGCACACCCTCTAAAAAAATATGAGTGCTCCGAACCATAGAAAAATACTTGAATATCTCTTCTCCTATGTATACACCCCTCCAAAAAATATGGGTGCTTTGAAGCACAAAAAGTACTCGAATCTCTTTTCTCCCATATATGCACTTCTCCAAAAAAAAAAATCTAAGTACTCTGAATAACAAAAAACACTCAAGTGCCGTCTAGACACCACCTAAAACTGACTTGCTAAAATGCCATCTATTTTAGACACTGGAGGGAGTATTACTGTGAAATTAGTAACCCGTTTCTGTGATACTATGGGTCTGTTCTTTTCGGCTTTTAAAACCGGCTTTTGGCTTCTGCTACAGTACTTAACTTTCAAATGAAGTATTTTTTTCAAGACGAGGTCTACAAGTTAATTGTAGTACACGTTAAAAGCCCAATATCTATATCATCCAAAATCGCAAGCGAGTATCTCTCTTCGTAATCTCTATCACAAATAATTAAAATTCAAAAATTTCAACCAAAAATTATAAGCCACATCTATAAAGAACAAGCCCTATGTATCCACAGCAAGTGCGACCAGTTCGATTACATTTTTAGACGAGTTCCATTGTTTTCATCTCTACGCAATTAAGTAACACTCCACACGAATTTTGTATCTAAAACCTCCACAATGCTATTAATTATTTAACTTATTGCCTAAAATTGACAGGCAATGAGGTTATATATTCTGTCTGCAGAATTATTTGGATGAAACTACATAATATTACATTTCATAAAATTCCTAATGTTTTCAAAGGAACAGTTTTGCTCGATCTCCCTGTATCTCCAAATTAAGCCATCATATATTAACTAGCGCTAGTCCAACGGGTGTGGTACTAGTGTGTTCAAGTTCTACCACCCATGTTTTACATGCATGCATGTGTGTTGTGGATCATTTCTGGCTAGTCTTATCATTGCAATTTGATCCCATAAGATGATCTGGTGTGCTTACGTCTTAAAGCCACACTGTTGTAAGCTAAGCCACCTTGTGCTTCCAAAAAGATACACTTGACTCAATGCTTAGCCTGTCATTCATATCATCGAACCTGTGCATGCATGCTTTCATCTGGTCTGTATCCAAACTGCCTAAAATTAGCTAGGGACAAGATTTTCGCTTGCAACAAATTAGTTCGAATTATTGCTCGTTCTGACGGACTTCAAACGATTCGTGCCGAGTCTAGCCGATTCACAGTTTCTGATACTGCAACAAGCGCCTATTACCGGCCCGGTTTTCGGAAAACCAGCTGGGATAGGTACAAGCTCAGCTTGTTTTCGTTTTTGCGAATCCTGCTACTCGCACTACTCTACAAAGCATTGCAACTCATGCAATGGATCAAGATGTGGTTTTGGCTTTTCGTAAGGTTAAAGAAGGAAAACTAACCTTACACCTTTTTTTTGATGAGAAATTTTTTTGATGAAAAAAATTAACCTTACACGTTATTAGGTTGTTGACACAGTGTAGAGAGTATGCATTGTTCCATCTTTTTATTCGTTCATAATACAAATTATTACAGAGTGGTTACGAATAAGGTCACAATTTCAGTTCATTTTTTTTCTGCATGTCTAATATAATTGTAGCTATACCCGCGTGAGATTTAACAGGGTTCAAGTTAAGCCTAAGGGCACGTGCAGCAGTATTGTCTCTAAGGGTACTCCCAGTGCAGATACAACTTTACTGTATCTAGTGTCATCCACATCATTTAGAAACAACATTAGATACAATCTGTTCGCACTGCTAGATATCCCCGTTTCCCCTACTGGCCCCAGGCCCTGCTCCATTCCTTGTCCCCAATTGGATAGGCTCCAGAAAAGAAGCTAGCATCCAAATAATTTAGTTCTGGATATGGAATTGAGTGTAATATTCGATTCTTGATGTGATCGTGCAGGACTATGCGTAAGGTTATGTCATTGTGGTTGCGCAAGTTCTTGATTGCCAAACTCCAATCTGGGTTGTGGTTGTGCAGGCTTGTACATTCAGGGATTTGTACGAGAAGTTCAGGAAGGCAGGAGCCAAGGTCATTTGCATCTGTATCGATGACGGCTTCCCTCAAGGTACTGAACCACCGATGCATTATTGCCTTTCAATTTTCATCTAACGCGTATTGTTAGGTAACTGCCAGTAATAATCTGGTCAGCTAGACCAATTACTCTACTTCTAATCGAATTTCATGTTCTTTTTGATGCAATCCCAGGCATTTGGGAATCGAAATACATATTGCCGTTCATGCTGCTGAGCACGAGGGGACGCTACCGGAGCGGCAGACGTCCGAGCTGGACATGCGCGTGGTGGACTACATCTACAACAACCAGTTCCAGCCGGAGAAGCACATCGGCGAGACGCTCAGGATTTCTGCAGAGCTTAATGCCCATGGCTTTTTTCGTTCGAATTTTTCCTCAGAGAATTTTGATTAAATTTTTTAGTTCTAATCCTTCTCAATGTGTACAAGAGGAGTAACAAAGTTGTCAGTTTCATTGTAGTTCCCCAATAATGCTGAATTGTTAGCAATAAGATGTGGATTTGAGTATTACTTAATTCCATATATTTTATTGCGTGAGATCTGCTTGGACCGAAAAAATTACCATAATATGATTCTGGGCTTAAATAGCAGTAATTCTTTCTCTAGTGTCCAAAAAGGTAACCAAGGGAAAACTTCTTTACACGTGGGATGGCAAGCCACGTGTGCAAGCTTTCTTTCCCTACGTTTTCTAAGAAAATGCCGTAGGGCACCTTCCCTTTCCCGACCTTCTTTTCCGATGGGGTCGTTCCCTAGGAATACTGGTATGGAAACCCTTTCCCTACACTTTTTTCTATGTTCTCTAGTAAAACTGGCCCTAGGGAAACTAGGGATTCGTATTAGTGACAATGCATGGTATCTATTAATGGGCCCAAACAGTAAATATACATCTTCTCCACATTCTCTCCCTCCTCCCACTTCTCTCCCCCCCAAAATAAGTCACCATCGGTGCCTCCGTTCGATCCCCTCACCCCACCATCCTACCTTTGACCGCCACCTCGGTTGCACGCCGGCTGTCCTTGTCAATGCGCAGCTCCACTAGCGCTGCCCACATCTCACTCACCTCTCTCCCTGCCATCCCATCTCCAACTCCGACCACCCCTCCACGCACTCGCAGGGGCGAAGCCAGGAGCGCTTAGTGAGGCTTGAGCCTCACCTCCCGCGGCGGTGCAAACCTCCTCCCCCCGCGGTGGCCGGCGACGTTGAACAGAGGCCCAACAAAAAGACAAAAACAAAGCATAGTCAAGTGGCAGTCTACTGCCCTTAAGAGGTTCAACAAATTCATTTCATTGGCCGACAAAAACACCCACTCCAACTCACAAACCTAGCAATTGCAATTGGTTCCCACAATCCCACTCCCAGACCAGCAGACCCAGAGGAGATGCGTCGGCGCCGCCACAGCCCAGAGGCCAGAGGGGGCTGGGGGCGACCAGGCGAGGGCACACCGCTTGCGCAGAAGGGGGTGCTGTCGGAGCTAGACCGAAGCTGGGGTAGCCAGATCTGGCGGCGAGCCAACCAAGTCGCCGGCCGAGTGAAGGTTGTTCGCCAGATCCAGCCATCCGGGGTCAGGACCGCGGGGCCGGGGGCTGGGGGCAAGGGGAGTCTGACCAGTGCGACGAGGGGGACTAAGCCAAGGCAGGGGGAGCTGGACCGGGGCGGCGAGGGCCGATCCACCGTCGGCGAGTGTGGGTGGCAGCGCGGCGCCTTAGAGGAGCACTGGGCGATGGGCCGACGCAGAGGAGCACCGAGCAGGCGAGCACTGAGACACTGAGTCCCGAAGGCCAGGGACGGGATAAGGGAGACCGGAGTGGTGGAGACACGAAGACAGCGGTGTCTGAGCGACGGAGTGAGCAAGAGCGACTGAGTCTGAGAGACTTGAGACAAAGAGTGAGTGTGAGACAAGAGGCTAGAGGCGAGACCGTGAGAGGACAGAGGGGCAAATAGGGTCGGCCGTCACCCGTTGCGCGTCTGCAGTTAGAGAGTGAGTAATTTTTCTCTAGTTTCTTTCTTACCATTTAGTATTTTTAGAGTTTAGATTTTAGACTTTTACATTTAGTGTATATACATAGTTTAGTCCTTATAATTAATTTATATATTTATAGCTTTGTATTGACAGAAATTAATAATTTATTTATAGATTTTGTTATAATAGAGAAACGAACTTTGTATAACTATTTCGCAAGTAATTCAAATAGTTCTTGTCCAACCGATGAGAGTACAACTCAACCAAAGAAGCTTCGACTAGAATTTAATCTAAATGAAATAATTGCTGATCCGACACTGTGCATACCAATTGAAGATTATGCTAACAAAATTAGAGATCAAGTGAGAAGGGCATATTTATTGAATGGCCCTACCCGAGTAATTGGATATTTATTTCCACAGACATTGGATGGCAAACAGTCGCGGTCCTTTCAAAAATCATGGTATAATAAGTTTGATAGTTTGGAATATGATAAGTTCCACATCATTTATGCATTGTTGTTTTGTTCTACCTTTACATTTTATAATTGTATCATTTATGCAGATTTGTAAATAATCAAGGAAAAGTGATGGAAAGGTTTCTTGCCATTGAGCATATCATAAATTGTACATCTGCAACATTGAAAGAAGCTTTTGGTTGAATTGCTTACTCAACATGGCTTGCCTATTTCAAGGCTGCGTGGGTAGGGCTACGACGGAGCTTCAAATACGAGAGGTGAATTTAATGGATTGCAAAACCTTATTCGGGACGATAATCCAAATGCTTTCTATGTTCATTGCTTCGCCCACCAGTTACAGTTGGTAGTTGTCACTGTGGCAAGTTGCAGTAGAGCTATTGTAGATTTCTTTAACTACGTTCCCCTGATAGTGACTGCTGTGAGTTCATCTTGTAAAAAAAGATGCCTTGATTTAAAAACATCATGAGGTCTTGTTGGAGAATCTAGAGAATGGTTTGGTTTCAGCTGGGACAGGACTACATTAGGAAGCTGGACTTGCTAGACCTGGAGATACTCGGTGTGGCTCACATCTCAAAACTTTGCTTCACATATACCAAATGTGGGAGGTAGTAGTGGATGCGCTTGAACTTGTAAGTGAAGATGCTTGTCAAAACTTAAGTCATGGTGAAGCAACAGGTTTGCTAAAAAAGATGAAATGTTTTGAATTTGTATTCATCATGCATTTCTTAATAACTATGTAGAGCATTACAAATGAGCTATCACTTGCTTTGCAAAGGAAGCATTAAGATATTGTTAAAGGTATGAGCTTGTTACAGATGTCAAACAACGCTTTCAAGATATGAGAGACAATGGGTGGGGGCCATTGTTCAACCAAGTCAAAAACTTTTGTGAAACACATGAGATTGATGTGCCAAATATGGAAGATCCTATTGGAGTTATGGGTAAATTAGTATGTTGGAAGCATTAAGTGACTCAATATCATTATTACAAAGTTGACATTTTTAATGTTGCTATTGATGCAATTATGAATGAGATGAATCATCGATTCAATGAAGTTTTCTCAGAGTTATTGGTATGCATGTCTTCTCTTGATCCAAACGACTCCTTCTCTAAGTTTGATGTTGATAAATTTGTTCAACTTGCTGAGATTTATGCTGATGATTTCACCAGAGCTGATCAGCTCTTGTTAAGAAATCAACTTCAAACCTTCATTTTCAGCATTAGAAGAAATGAAGAATCCAATAGATATCGTGATATATCAAAACTTGCTCAATTGATGGTTCAAACAAGAAAAGATAGAACTTTCCCGTTGGTATATCGTCTCATCGAGTTGACATTGATACTTTCAGTGGTAACGACATCTGTTGAGAGAATATTTTCAGCAATGAATATTATCAAAACAGATTTGCGCAATAAGGTAGCGGATGAGTGGCTCAATGATTTGATGGTGTGCTACACTGAGCGAGAGATCTTTAAAAACATTGATGATGATAAAATCATAAACCGATTCCATGGCATGAAGTCACGTAGAATGCATTTGCCCCATGATTCAAATTTGTCTCGTGATTCAAATTAGCTTATTTGTGGTATGTTTCATATGATCTAAATTTTTATTGTCATTCACAATTTTCTATTATATCACTAATTTTCATATGCTTCATACATAGGTGACTTATTGCTACTCCGTACTTATAGTAGAATAATTATATATTCTTAGGTATACGCTTTCTATTGTCGATGTACCTACTTTGTATTTATCTGTTTTTCATTGTTTGTCTCCAAGACTCCAATTGTATAATTTCTGTATGAATTTGAAATTTTATAAGAGTAAAAGACTATATTTATGCCAACTTAGTTTAGTCTGACAAATGATTCATTCTATTTGTAATTTTATTCCTAGCTTCGCCACTGCGCACTCATCGAGGTGGCCGACGGCCGCCACAACTAGCTCAGATGCGTGTCTTCTGCCGTCGGGAAGTACCTCCACAAGCATCTCCCTTTATCCCACACGCTACTCCCCCTACATGACGAGGAGCAGCTCCACCGACTCGAGGCGGCACATGGCGGCATCGTGCGATGCAGAGACGGCCAACGGCGCAACCAGCATTCGGTGGCCACGATGGGCGGCGGTGGCGGCGGCTGGTGGCCCGCGACGCCATGGTCTCCACGGAGGGTGGTGGCACCGCGCGCTCGAGTTCATCGCCAGATCCAAGTAGCCGCCAGATCCGATCGAATCCTACTTTGATCTGGCTGGCGACAGCAGAGGGGTGGTGGCCATGGTGTGTAGTGGTGCAGTGGCCGCGATGGACATGGGCTCGCGCGGCAGTTCGCAACGAGACCAGGCGGTAGCATGCAAGAGCTCGGGCAAAGTTTTTGCATGGTGTAGATACAACTGTCGGGAGGTGGGAGTTGGGCCAGGCTTTTTTGGGCCAGCCCAAAGCACGGCCGGCCTGGCACGGCCCAAGCACAGTCCGGCCCATTGGGCAGCACATCATGGCACGGCACGGGTGGCACGGCGGGTACGCCGGTGCCAGCGGCAGGGCCGCCTCGCTCGGTCTCTACCTCGCCTCCCCGGCTCCCACAGTCCCCCTCCCGTCACCATCGTCGGCGCCCCAGTCACCGCCCGGCCATCTGCCGTTGCTCTCGGAGTAGTCGCCGTCGTTCGGGGGAGGAGGGAGGCGGCCGGGCCGCCGGGGTAGGTCGAGGAAGGAGGGGGCACCGGGGGAGGAGGAGGCGGCGGCAGCGGGGGAGGTGGGGGGGGGAGCAGGAGGCGGCAGAAGAGGTGTGGGAGGAGGTGGCGGTGGGGGAGGTGGGGGGAGGAGGCGGCAGTGGTGGGCAAGGTGGGGGAGGAGGCGGCGGGGGGGGGGGGGGGAGGTGTGGGGAGGAGGCGGTGGCGACGGGGGAGGTGGGGGAGGAGGCGGCGGCGGCCGGGGAGGAGACGGCGGCGGCACGGGAGGAGGCGGTGGCGGCGGCCGGGGAGGGGGGAGGCTGCGGCGGCTGGGGAGGAGGGGGGAGGCGACAGTGAGGGAGGACGGGCCCGGCAGCCGGGGGCCCGGGGAGGTGGGGGAGGAGGAGGGGACGGCGGTGGGCGAAGGCCGAAGGAGCCAGGCAGCGGGCACGGCCGCGTGGGAGGGAGGAGAAACTGCGGGTGGGCGCGGCCGCGAGGAAGGAGAAATCGAGGGCGGGCACGGCCGTGTGGGACGGTGGGAGGGAGGAGATCCAGATCGGGCGAGTGGATAAGGAGAAATGAGGTGCCGGCCGGATAAGGAGAGAAAGAAAAAAAGAAAAGGAAATGGGGAAAAAAGAAAAGAAAGAGAAGAAAAAAGGGGGAATAAAATAAAATAGGCAGAAATAAAAGTTGCCGGCTAAATTTTGCTAAATTTAGGAATCCTCGCTAAAAGATGTGTATTATGGAAATCTCGTCGTATAAGAGTTATCGCAAGTAAATAAATTAATTGGATGTCCTAAGAACTATGTAATTGAAGGTTAGCCACACAAAGATAATAGAATTCCTTTAAGAATACACAGATAGTTGGGTTAAGTTCATCTAAGCGATAGAAGACCACTAATAAGTAGTTGCAAGGATTAGAATAAATGAATTAGTACATTATTGTTGAAACCATGTCTAGTTGTATTAAATTGCAAAACTTTTCTAGTAAATATTTATGGCTATTACTCATAATTTAGGAGACGTCCCTGAGCAAATTTAATATGCGTAGGAATTAAATTATTAGAATATCATTTAGATTGCCTTTTGCGCAGTTAAATATCTAGTTAATTCATATTAGTCGATTATAAATTGTAGGAAAATCACTAATAAGTATTCGTAATTATCAAAATAAATTAGTAGTCATATTCTAAATTAATATCCATTAGAAGATGTAAAATTGTTTGCGACAGCTAGAATAGCATGCTTCAATTTAAAATAGTATGCGAGGATATAACCTCGTGCGCGCCGAATAACTTGTACATAGTGATTTAAATAGCATAAGTCGTAACAATTCGCAGCTAGTTAAAATAAAACTTGGAGATCGTACGGAGACGCTTTAGTATAATTTACTTAATATTTACTTAAGAATTAATTTCATTGGTATAGATAACTTAAATAATCACGCGCGTACGGGTTACAAGAAAGGACTGAAATCAACAAGAAAGAATTTATTTAAATGAGACAACGGTCACGCAGCGGCAGCAACGTTTAGATTTTAGAGTTAACGTTCGGAAGAACAACGTCTCTCTTCTTCTGCATATAAATTTGTAAGCGGACACTTCCCATTTCTTCATAACATCGTACTTCTCATTTCTGGAGGATCTCGAAATCGTACAGGCGTATTCTAACCTCGAACACATGAACGACTAGACATTGACAGGTAGATATTATGTACGTATGTTCTAATAGTTAGTATATATATATATATATATATATATATATATATATATATTGTTACTGTACTCTTTTCCTTACTCGAACCGCCTTCTTTTCCTTACGATAGATCCAGAAAGACGACGACCGTCGCTGCCACCTTCGCGTATAGTTACTTCGGCCTGGGTTTGGGCTGGCACGGCACAAAAGCTGGCACGGTGGGCTTTGGGCCGTGCTTGTGCCTGGCCGAAGGCGACGCGGACCGACACGGTACGGCACGGTGAGATAACTGAGCCGAGCCGATACGGCACGAAGTGACACGAAGTACGATAGGTCCGGACCGTACTGGTGCGGCATGGCCCAACTCCCGCTCTAGTTCCCGAACGCAAGATGTGGCTGCTTCTTAAGGTTTGGATCCGTGCCCAGGTTGTATCTCCAAGAAGAAATAACTTACATCTCTCTCCTCTTTATTTTTTCCACGTCACCTTCGTTCCTACATGGACTTGCATAGAAACGAGCCGGTAGAGCATTAGGAGTACCCTAAGATCGTTTTAGATTTATGGTTTAACTTTTTATAGTAATTAGTTTTTTAATAAATGGTTTTTAGATAAAGTTTACAAAATGATTATAGTAGATATTATCTTGACTTCATTTATATCAACTAAAATCTCACGCAAATATCTCGTGTCATCTATATCAGCTAAAATCACACATGAATATCTCTCTTCGTACTCTCTTGCGATAGCCAGAATTTAAAAAATTAAACTAAAATCTATAAGCTACAGAAAAAAAAACTCATCCATCATTTAGAAATAGTACTGTAAACAACCTCTGGAAGGGTTGTCCCTTAAGCTGACCCCCGCCAACTTTTTCTTGCATGGATCGTTGCACGTGCCTTAATTAATATGTAGAGCCCAATAAACACGTTTTCAGAGAAATCAAAGCATATCATGACGTTTTGTGCAATGCAAGGCATGAAATCTAGCAATCTAAGGGCATGTTGTTTTCGGTGTGGCTCAACCTGTTGACAAGCTAGAGACATATGGACAGGCTAGCTGACCGAACTACTTGTCTACGATTAGTTTCAGGTATGACCAGGTAGCTGTCCTGATCAACTCGGCTTCTGACTTCTGACTTATTTTTCACTATTTATAAGTTTCGTCTTTTTCTGAACTTTTGGCTTTTTGTTGAGCTTTTTTGCCGGTTCTTTTTTTCCCGTATTTGTTTGTATTATACATAATGGGCTAACATATTTTTTTTAATTTTTAAATTTTTTTAAATTTAATTATGCTAAATAAGCCTCTGTCAGCTACAGTGCTTTTTTCAGCCAGCTATAGTGTTTTCAGCCATAAGCCACGAGCTTTTCAGCCGAACCGATCACCACCTTAATGATAAGGAGTCATTTGGATTTTTCGATGTAGGATCAAAATATTTACGTGTTATCTCTTAAATCATAGTGATTATTTATTGTCAATGTAAAAACAAACACTTTTTAATTCACGAGAACATACTCATCGGACTTTACGACCACCAAACAAAGCTTTTGGCCTGTTTGGCAACGGCTGCGGCTTATGGCTTTTGGCTGAAATTTTTGAATTTTAGCTGTTTACGGTACAAATTACGGAGAGATAGATACTCACTTGTGATTTTGGCTGGTACAGATGTTGGGCTTTTAACGTGTAGATCGTTTAACTTGTAGACCCCGTCTTGAGAAAATATTCCGTTTGAAAGTTAGGTACTGTAGCAAAAACCAAAAGCCGCCAGCTTCGGAGGAAAAGAACATGCCCTTTATCGTGCTCTCAATTTCCAGCGAAAATGTTGAACGATCTTAATTAGCAAAGAACTCCTAATTTTTCTCAAAATAGTTCAGCCATCATAGGAAAAACAAGATAATCTACTGTTTAATCCATTATCAAAGATGGTATAGGAGTTAAATGGGAGGAGGCAATGGAATTCATGGCGCCTCCCCATCAACGCACGCACGGCTTGGGCAGGTCTCTCCAACTTGGTTCGGCCAGCATATCCGAAATCAACTCCAAGTCGCCCACTAAAACCGAAACAACTAATCTCACTTTAGTTCGAACTCAAAAGACACTTGACCGAAGTACTTAGCTAAAGACACTTGACCGAAGTACTTAGCTAAAGACACGTGACCGAATAACCAAGATCACATGAACTGATCTTGTTGATCTCGGTCTCTTGGGGATAAGCCTTTCTGACGAGGGCGCCAATCTTCTGTTCCAGAGTGTGCTATCCAAGAGATCAACCAGCCTAGTCTCTGACACAGGAGCAGGTGAATTTGCGTCTGAAGAATTAATAGATTTCAAGTCTCCGTTTTATCTATCGTTTTTGCCATCATTCAACACAGAGGATTGATCATGCAGCCCAGTTGAGTTGGCTGTATGTGTGCTCACAGATGATTGTTCCGGTGCAACAAATGAATCAAGGACTGGCGCAATCCAGAACGGTTCTTGTTGTGAAGGGTCCAAATGACATAACGAGTGGTGCTCTCCAAATCTTCCATACATCTTTCACGGCATGATTGCTCGGTAGATTCGGCAAAACTTATTGAATGCAGCTTGGACACGCTTCACAAGTACATAATGGCTGCTAAAGTGCTCACCATCTTTCTCCACAGAAAAACAGATACTGAAATCAATCTCTTCAGTATGTCCAACAGCCTAAAACCCAATATTATTCCCTCTTTATGTCGCCCTCCCTCCCACACCTCCCGCTAGGCATCATCTTCATAAATCTGCGCACAAATAAAGTACTAGCATGGGAGAGTAATCAACTCTTATGTAAACCAAAAGTTATTTTATTTAGGAACGACTTCACCTAATAATATTTAATACATCTTAATAATTTTTTCAGTTAAATAATATATTTAACTAAAAAACGCAAGACATGAGCGTATCCGTATCATCCTCCTTTCTTCGAGAAAAGCCATTCTCGACTTTTGATAACTTGAAAATATACTAAACAAAGAATACAACGTGTATACATGGTATATATATTTGATATTTACATTCCTTCCATTTAGACATTATGATTACCTAAAGGCATAGTAAACAAAAAGAATAATACATATGCATAGTATATGTATAAACTAATTATTGTGTTATTTTTGTTGTTTTGTACAAACCAATTAATTCAATAGCACCATAAAGATGCAGACATCGCAAAATTTTCATTTACATCACTTATGTGCTAATAATAATCAGACAAATAGTTTTGTGTATCGAATCCTCGTGCTTAATTCAATGTGTGCACCTCTCACCTAGCTAGCTTATTCACGAAGGAAGTTAATGGGTAGTAAAAGGTGTACCGTGCGTATAATATACATCTGTCCCTGGACCCTAAAACTTTCCAACCTAAATTCCATCCAACCTACTACGTACATACCCACCCTACAGATGTCACTGCAGGAAGCCTGCAGCATTTTGGGGTCTTCGATCTGGTGATCGATATATCGATCTTGTGCAGTACTACCGGCACCGATGCAAATATTGAGGTGCAGCGACTCGTGCGCCTAGATGTGGAGGGCACGGAAAGATCGATGCGCGCCGTTAGTGACTCATCGATCGCACCGAGTGGAACGATAGAGGTACCGGCGATGATTGGAGGGGCCAAAACGCGAGAGCTAGCTAAAGAAAGCGGCCAGATGCACGAGGCGGCAATTAATGGTTGGCACACGGTATCGATGCCCCCGGCTAAGCTAGCGTCCGAGCGTGTCGCTCCGGGAGATCTCTCCTGCCGCCAATTCAGCATGGAATAACGACGATGCGCGGGCACAGGTTCGATCGGAGCAAAAGTGATGGGGGCGTGCGTGCTTGCTTATATTGGCGTGACATGACCAGTCCTGATCATAGCATGCACATGTGTCGCCGTTCTGGGCTATGGCAACCGGGATATTCTTCACGGGGATGTTCTTCCATCCTTCTGTAGTTAGCTATCGGAGACGATTATTCTCCCGCTCCCATCCCTACCAGGGATCTGGCGGTATACGCGACCTCAGTTTCAATGACATGAGGTAATATCATCAATTTATCATAGAGTTGTGCATAAATATATAAATTTATTAATACATGAGATGGTAGAATAATAATGAATGAGTTATATACTTATAGCTTATATCTATAGTTATATTACGCTAGAGACAAAAATCTATATTTTAGATATGTAGATGTATCAATATCTATGTGCATATATATCAGTCCACTTCGGAGAACGACGAAAACAACTAGGATGGAGGAGGCATTCCTGTCCCTATCCCTATATAATATAGTGAAGACAAAATATTCCGTATATCCACCCCTAATATAGGAATTCCCCATAGCTTCTGAGGACTGGGTCCATTGGCCATTGCCATCCTAGCTACCTTCCATGCCGAACTTCGCAGGAAGCTCATTTTTTCAGGCAAAATTGCTTTAGCTAGCTAGAGAGGCATTTAGTTACTCGCTCCGATCACAAATATATGTTATTTTAGACATCGAAACTGTCTCTAAAATACCACCTTTATCACTAATTTCTATTGTAATATATTTACAAAACACAGTAAAATTATAATATTATAATGTACCTTGCGAGACAAATCTACATATATATATATATATATATATATATATATATATATATATATATATATATATATATATAATTATCATGTATCCAATATAAATATTTAAAAGATATCAATAGGCACTATGATAGAAAGAGTCATCACAGACGGTTCACAACTGTCATCACATACGGTTATCAAACTGTCTGAATTTATATGTTTGTAATAATAGGTGGTTATCACAGACAACTCTCAAACCGTCTGTGATAAATACAACACAGATGTTTTGTTAAAAAAAAACCGTTTGTGATATATCAAGTATCATATACGATTCTTATATATAGCCGTCTGTGATATGCTAATTATCACAGACAGTTAATGCCAAAAACCGTTTGTGGTATGTCATATATCACAGATGGTTCTCAAATATAGACGTCTGTGATATCTTACATATCATAGACGGTTAATACAAAAAATCATCTGTGATATTCATATATCATAGATGGCTTATTACTACAAACCGTTTGTGATAGTTCTTTGAATATCTATATTATTTCCTTTTTTCAGATAGCCTAAGGAAATGCTAGCCATGCTTTTTGAAAACAAGCAAATATATTACATATATAGCACACGATAATCATTACACAGATCTCACAAATGAATTAAACAAGTAAATGAAGTACATTTCAATGAATTGTTTGATTAAGCACAATTGAATGATTATAATTGTACGAAGTATTTTAACATCTAATCTTCATTGCCGGGGTAGAACTCTTTAGTCTTTTTTATGACCTCCGCTATCAAGAATTGGGAGAGCTTTCCTCAAATTTTGATGAGTTTGTCAAGATTGAATGTACTTACGCCGAATTCCACACGCTGTTGCTAGGAGTGTTAAAGTCATTAGTATATATATAAATATAAATTGATAATCACAAAATCATTATTGACAAGTTAACAAACCTCTGGTTCATTCATCTTAGAGGCCATGATATCCTCCATATGGCGGCAAACGTAGAATCCACATACGTTGCCCTATAGTTTCTGGTGGCACTGCAAAAATAGAATTACGCATATAGGTATTGTCAGTTCTAGAGGCATTATTATGAAGTGTAACATAAGATTGTTGTGTTGTAGAAGGTACTGGAAATTGCGTCCTGTGTCGCCGTGTGGCGCTGGATTCCTTGTGTCTCTCTCCCTGGGCAACACAAGTGCTGAATGACTTACATGCATACATTCACGGGCTAGGTGCTATGTCGGCTGCTCATGTTACCGTAAGGATTCATTCCATCTGTACTCAACCCAAGCCTTATATTTCTCGGTTCTATAGTAAAATCTACAAACATCCTATCGATGTTTCTCCATTGGAGAGAATCAGCAACGTGTCTTGCCATTTCATCTTTCTTACGCTTCTCCGAGTGCCAACGCAGCAATCTTGCATTTGTTTGGTTCACAAATAAATGTTTCGAACAGGGAATTATAGACAGATGCCACAACATCTTAGCAGGAGATTCTTGCTTTACCTCGATGACTTCGTCGTCATCGGAGTCATTCTTACGCTTGCATCGGGATGCTTCGCACATCGGATAAAATATGTAATTTTACATACTCTTTATGGTAGAGGATACAATCATTCGGACATGTACGATTTTTTCTACTTCCATTTCTCAAAGAACCTTCTTTGCTTGGTATGTGGTTCTTGGCAACACATTTTCCTTTGGAAGGATATTCGCTTGGAGACATAACAACGTCGTGAAACTCTTGTTGAACCATTGCTTGCCTTCAATTTCAGTAGTTCAAGAATATATGACAACCTTATGTATTGCAGCCTATTGCCCGGGAACATAGTTTTCTCCAAGTCCTCTATCAAGTCTTCGAATTTAGCAAACTCTCTCTCATTATAGTTTCCTTCTGCATCGCGTAGCATCTGATCCAGAATGTCATCATACCACCTATCTTCATCGAAAGTACAGTCCACAACTAGCATATTGTTGTCTCCCTCGACACCTTCATGTATAATTTTCTCTTCACCGTGACTGGTCCAACATATATACCCCTTTTTGAAACCCCTTCAAATCAAGTGAGCTTTGATTTGCACTGAGTTGGTAAATATTTTTTGATTATCGCAATCAATACATGGACATTACACATATTTCATCCCCTTCTTCAACATATCCTGCTCGGCCTCTCTTTTAAAAGCAGACACGCCACTAATGTACTCTTCACTCATACGGTTCTCAATGTACATTCAGTTTAGGTCTATCTACACTACGCATGTAATAAATTAATGTCAAATTGGATTATTAACGCAATTATAGCTAGCCAGTTACGTACTATTCATGAAGCAATATATATCAAACAATAATTAATATGTTGAAGTAAACTAGGAGTACTGACCCATTCTTAAATTACAGCAAACTACCAATTAAGCTAGATCTAAATCTGTCTATTATCTCTCTTTATTACAAGACATATAAATTAGAAACAAATATTAACCTCTAATCATCAAGCTAGAACAAATCGATCTACAAGCAGTTAGATTTACATTCAGAATGCTTCCCAAAGCTGACCGCCTCCTTCAATGCAGCGCAATGAAGATAGGTCTGTCGGGACTGGTCTAACTTGGTATTAATTGATAACACGGCATACTCCAGACATGTCCAACAACAGACCGTCTATGAACTATCATAGACAGTTTGTATTAATAAACGTTTGTAATGTGTGCAAATATCACAGACAGTTCTTGTTAATAACCATCTATGAAATATCGTAGATGGTTTTTAATACGAACTGTCTGTGATGTCTTCAACTATCACAGACTGTTCGTGTTAATGACCGTATGTGATTCACAAATGGTTAACACAAACCGTCTGTGATCGTGGCTCATCACAGACAACAAATAGTTACTCTTGTAAAATCGTCTATGATAATAACAACATAGATGGTTCCCCATGAATCGTCTGTGATGAGACGTCCAGTATAGCTTATTTTGTAGTAGTGAGGTAAAGTTCCAAAGTTTGATGGCACATATATTAAAACGACATATATTTGTGACTAGAGGGAGTACTATTAAGTTTTGTCAATGCAGCCCCCTTAGTTATAAACATTTAATCTAATTCTGTTGGGTGTCTAATCAAACTGAACTCTGTCTAATTAAGCCTGCCCATTTACTTTGAGCATTTACATATATAAGGGATATGTCTAACAAAGGGGTACCAACATCACATACATTTGCGGCCGAACTCTTGCCCGGTTAGTGGTGGTTGCCTGCCCGGCTTGGAGCCGTGGCACTGCATATTTTCAGGGGACACTTTTCATATGAACAATGCCCTCTTCAGTACTGTTTATGTAAATAGTATTCTCTGAGTACATGCACGTACGTACATGAGTGAGTTCAATGCTCAAAGCGTGTGCCCGCGATCTTGAAGACATCGGGTCTCCGTCTCTAGTCTCAAACATGTGCATTAGGCGCACCCTAGGGTTTTAAAAATCGATTTTCAAATTTTACAGGGCGCACCAAAATTTCCGATAATTCAATTTTCGGAAAGTTTCAGCCATTAATCGGTTTTCAAATTTTATAGGGGGCACCAAAATTTCTGATAATTCAAATTTTCGAAAATTTTCAGCCATTTTCGGCCAAAAGTTTCAAATTAAAATTTGAATTTTATTTGAAGTCCAAAACGAAAAAAAATGTAGGTTTATGGCTCGAACAAGCAAACAGCTGCTCCTAGGCACACAATCCTAATCACCAAGCTATACACGTGCATGTTTTTGGAAGTGGTTACGAATTTTTATGTACCGGACAAAAAAAAAAGCAAAACCGAAAGTTTTTGACCGAATCCAAAGTTTACCGGAGGGACCCATATTTCGGATTTTCAGAAATATGAGGCGATTTTTGGCTAATTTTGGAAATCTTGATGCGCCCACCTGGATATGTACCTGTGTGATACTGAGTACGTACGTACGTGAATGCTTTCTTCTTGTACGCATGATCTAAAAAAAACATCAGTACATTTCCTACGTTGGACAAATCACCCAACACTAAATCCCCACGTGACCACGTCCCATCTCACTGCACACCACCACAGGGCCTAACCCGGTGCAAATTCCGTAGTTCAGTTATTTCTCTCGTGTTGTTCCGCTGAATTAATAACAAATATTGTTAGTTCGTGTACATGGTTAAAATACTCACTGCTTTTTGCAATAGAGAACATTACTTTATCATACATAACTAACATTGGTGACCACCACTCCCTGTCCAATTAGTGGGTCAAACAGTAAATACCAGAATTGATGTGACATGCAACAACTAAATACTCCATGATTTGTTACTGAATGATATGCTGATGGCGGCTTTGTTACGTTGATATATGCAATATATAATGTATATGCAAGTCCATGGATTCTGTATTCACGCACGTTGGAATTCCCTATTTATATAGAAAATAAGTACAAATAATGGAGAATTAGATGCTTTGTGAACATGGAGATCAGATATATATAGAAATAGTCCGGCCACAGGTATGTATATATTCGCACTAGACTAGACTATAGAGGTTACTGTAACAAGTGGAAGTAATAAGTACATTTCGCTTTCTCCACGTATGATCAATTGCATTTTCACTTTATTCTTAAAGAGAAGTCAATTAGCTACTGTAATTTGTGCAATGCTTACGCTTCATCAGGTTCTTGCAAAACTTGTGGAGTTCTTCATATATAGGAATAATCATATGGTTGGGCGTTTCCATGGTAAAAGCTACTACTACAGAAAAGATCATCACAGACGGTTCGAAAATATCATCACAGACGGTTTTGTGAACCGTCTGTATTTATGGGTCAGTGATAATCGAAGGTCATCACAGACAATTTTCGGACCGTCTGTGATTATCAGCTATCACAGACGGTTTTCAAGTAAAACCTGTCTGTGATAGATGATAATCACAGACGGTTTTGAGTTAAAAACTATCTGTGATAGCTGATCATCACAGACGGTTTTTAGTTAAAACCGTCTGTGATAGCTGATCATCACAGACGGTTTTTAAGTAAAAACCGTCTGTGATTATCAGCTATCACAGACGGTTTTTACTCAAAAACCGTCTATGATGATCCCTTCAACCCCTAAATATATTTCTGTTTATTGGCTAGCCTCAGGAAATGCTAGCCATGCCCTCTGAAACAAGCAGATAATCACAGACATATACAATTCACACATCTCATTTCATTTCAGATACATTTCACATCTCAATTCATTTCACAGACATAAAACATCCAATTGACAACACACTTCATTTCACAAACATAAAGTATCCATTTCGCAAATCAATTCATTGAATTGAAATAAAATATCCATTAACAAATACACAATTGTAAAAGATCTACACTACATTTGCACTTAGAATTACAATAAAAAATCATTCTGGGTTGTGGAACTCTCCATCTGATCTTACGACTTTACTCCACAAAAACCAAATGAACTCTACTCGAATTTTTGCAAAATCCGGCTGTTTCAATGCAGATATAGAGATGGGCGCAGTTTTGCCTCATTTAGATTTGCAAAAAACCTTTTCAAACGGGGAATTATAGGAAAATACCATGCCACCTTAGCAGGAGGTCCTTTCTTCGCCTCTGTTCCCTCGCCATCATCTGATTGATAGTTACGTTTGTATCGGGATGCGTTGCACACCGGACATACATGCATGTTTGCATACTCTTTACGGTAGAGGATACAGTCGTTCGGGCATGCATGTATTCTTTCTACTTCCATTCCCAACGGACAAAGAACCTTCTTGGCTTTATACGTGGTTTTAGGAAACTCATTTCCCACCGGAAGCATGTTCGCTAAAAGACCTAGCAGCGCCGTGAAACTCTTGTCGGACCAACCGTTGCTTGCCTTCAATTTCAACAGTTCAAGCACGGCCGACAACCTCGTGTACTTGCAGCCCGTGTACAAAGGTTTCTCTGAGTCCTCCATCAAGCCACAGAATTTAACATACTCTCTCTCTCATCATAGTTCTCTTCTACATCGCGAAGCATCTGATCCAGATTATCATCGTGCAACCTATCCGAATCTGAGCCACAATCGACATCAGCCGGCGGCATGTCATTCACTTCACCGGCGATGTCATCCGGGGGCATATCATTCACTTCACAGGCGATGTCATCCGGCGGCATATGATCATTCACTTTGCCATGACTGGTCCAACACGTATAATCCTTTTTGAAACCCCTCCGAATCAAGTGCGCTTCAATTTGCCCTCGGTTCTTAAACATCTTCAAATTCTCGCAGTCGGTGCATGGACAGCACATATATTCCACCCCCTTATTCAACATATCCTTCTCGGCGGCTCTTATAAAAGCAGAAACGTCATTAATGTACTCTTCACTCACACGGCTCGCGGCATACATCCAGCTTCGGTCCTATGTTACGTACATATATAACAACTTAGTATTAAAAGCTAGATTAACTAATTATAACTACATATATACCGGCCACATTTATTATATTGAGACTTAATTTGCTAGCTCAATTCATATTGCAAACACAACAGCTATTATATAACCAACAATTTTGCAAATTAACCATCTTCAATAACCACTCATGGATTACTTAGACCTAAATTGTAATACAATTAAAGAAAAAATAAATTTCATTACTAACCATATCTACAGCAACCAGGAATGTCTGAATCTTAATTCAAAGCTCAATCTCTGCCTCTTCCCACCAAATTAACTGGCCTGAAATCGCCTAGCTTCCTCCCGAGTGAAAAAGTGCGCAGCAATGGCTAGATCTGGATCGAAATGAAGACAGATGCGGTCTGAGCAGCGCAATAAATGCCTTAGTCATTATCACAGACGGTTTTTAACTAAAAACCGTCTGTGATAACCAGCTTATCACAGACGGTTTTTTATTAAAACCGTCTGTGATAAATATTATCACGGACGATTTTTTATAAAAAAACCGTCTGTCATAAGCTTCATGCCAGAACGCTTCGCGCGTGTTTCCATTGCCAGAACGCTTCGTGTTTCGATCGTCTAATTAACGTCTCTCGATCGTTATACGAAGCGTCTATATCATTAATGCTTCGCGCGTGTTTCCATTGCCAGAACGCTTCGTGTTTCGATCGTCTAATTAACGTCTCTCGATCGTTATACGAAGCGTCTATATCATTAATGTTTGGGTATACGATGCTAAAGGTTAAATATGCGCGCCTAATCCAGGTCTCTTCTACGTAAGTACAATATGGATTCTACTATTCTTGTGATCATCTCCTTCCTCTCATCCGTTCATCACGAATTGTTCGGCCGGAACCTTACACAGGCGGCCAGCAATTTGCATCTGGAGCAGCTTCTCCGCACACGCCCTGCTCTCCTTCCCCGACTTTCTTGCATCCGTCAGCTCGACCTCATCATCCGCCGTCGACGGAGGCGTCTCGCTGCCGCTCAAGAAAGGGAAACATCCCTCACCCTGGTTCTTCTCCACAATGTGCGCAAAGCAGAAGAAGCTCTACACGCATTGGAGAGACTGATGGATAGCCTTGCCGATCAAGCAAAAACGGCAAATTCTGAGGAATCTTTTCATGCTATCCTCTACGACATTATGGATGCTGCTGATCATTTGCCCAGGCTGGAGGAGGAAGTGCTGAGGACAAGGGCAATCTTAACGGCGTTCGAGAATTCAGCGACTGATCCTCCAAGTCCCAAAGTCGAAGAAGAAGCGTACGAAGCCCAAAAGATTACAATCTGGGAAACTCTTTACCTGTGCGAGTTTTGTAGTAAATTTGCCTCTAATTGAAACTAATAAATTTGCCTTTAATTTGTGATCTCTTGTCTCAGTAGTTCTGTAGTTAAGTTATTAGAAGCAATGTGTACTTATATATTAACCTCTGCTCATGAACAGAATATGACAGACAAAGGGACATCACAGTCGGTTCTTGTTAAAAACCGTCTGTGAACATTAACAGACGGTTCTTAACAACAACCGTCTGGGATAGTCTACACAACACAGACGGTTTTTACTAAAAAACCGTCTGTGATAATCCCAGATTATCACAGACGATTTTTAATAAAAACCGTCTGTGATACTTTAGTATCACAGACGGTTCATTGGTAAGCACCGTCTGTGATACTCGTTTTATCCGACGCCACTAACACAGACGGTGTCCAAATTAAAACCGTCTGTGTTAGTGTCAATCACAGATGGTTTGACAAAACCATCTGTGATTGGCCGTCTAGTATTAGACTTTCTGTAGTAGTGAGCTTTGCACAGTAATTTTCCAAAACATTTAGAACAGACACTTTCGGAAATGTGTTGACAATATGATGACATCTTTTATAAATTACTGTATTAATTATTTCAAACATTACATAAATTAGGCACCAGTGATAAAATAAAGTTAGAAAAAGCAAAAAAATAAACTTCTTACAAGATTTTGGATGGCTCAAATATGTAAGTTCTTTCTGATTAAGAGCTAATAAAACTTTGCATAATTAATTATATATATATATATCATATGATAATAGAAAAACAATTTATCCTGATAAATTTCTTTTATAGTAGAGAATTTATCATTCTAGAACACCAAATACTTAATTAGCTAATTTTTTGAAATTATTAGTTGCACTATGCCAGATAAACAGCAATACTAGACTAAAAAAAGGTGTACAACATTGTAATACAAAAGGTAAAAGTAAATAAGCACTAGCCAGAGTGTAATCTTTGAAATTTAAAAACATGCAGATTAGACATAGGCGATACCTATTTTAGATAATGGTGCCTAGGAACCATGGTGTCCTAGTTAAAAATTTTGGAATTTTTTGGATGTCAAGTTTAACTAGTTTGGTAACTAGTTCAAACAAATTTAAACTAAAATTTGAACTGCAGTTACCTTTTTTATGATAGATTTATTGTAGGTATGTGCTGATTTTATATAAAATTCAGCAAAATATGTTATCTAAATTTGTTCAAAATATTTGAATTTGAGTATATTTAGATATGCATTTTGTTTGAATTGTTATAGATGGGTATGTACCATAAAACCGATTTTTAAAAATATATATACAAATTTGGGTTAAATTCGTGCAATTAAAATTATTATGCCCTGCACCATAGTGTACCATTTTAGTTTCATACACACACATTATAAATCAAAGATGTAACAATTACTTCCTAGTTAAGTTTGTGATGTTGGATCAATCTTCCTCAATCCTTTTCTCAAAATGATGACATATGCACTAACGCTAAATTATGATTTACGTTGTAATGCTACGGCTCGACATGAGCCCAAAATGACACCACTGACTCTATTTTTTCCCAAATTAAACCATCATTCGCAACTACTAACATCAATACAATAACCAAGCTTTCACAAAAAAAAATACTTCCTTAAGCATTAGCACGATGATATTGAATACAATGAATCTTAACATTTAATTGAAGCAATAACAATAATGAAGATAATCCAATTATTGAGACTAACCAATGATACTTTATTTGATTGCAACCATACTAATAGCTATATGTTCTAAAGGAACTAATATCCAAGGTCACCCTAGTCCCATCAAGATTGATGAAACCAGAGGGGTGGGTCTCTCTCCTTGAGGAGCGAGTTGACTTGTTTATCAAGGTTGCCGAGGACAGGAGCCAGTCCTTTGCTACAATGGCGTTGACGGCCAGGGCCCTTGCCATTTTCCATCACTACAATAGCTCACGCAAGGAGGCAATATGCAAGGGCCTCCGTGGCCTTTTCACTTCAAAGGTGAGGAAGACATTCCCAGGGGAGTGAGCTGTGCTGAGGCCTTTAGCTATAGAGTTTGTGGAGAGTGTTGCTTCATCACTGGTTCCAAAGTTCCTATGCTTTCATCAACAGATGGTAGGCGTGATGATCCAGCAAGTGTATATCTCCATGTCGACATGTCTTGTTTGGTAGAGATCAGTAGTGATATCATGCAAACTTGCTTAGTGTTTTTTTGGTGGATGATATTTGTCTAACAACTTTGCTATGTAGCATCTCATGTGGGAGTATGATTATGTTTGCATTTTATCTACTATGAGAATGACAAGGTAATGTTATGTTTTGTCCAAGATATAATAAAGAAGGCAATTGGCATCAAGTATAAGTGGTGTACACAGAAGGGCCGAGCACCTAGGCAATTGAACCCTGCCTAAGAAAATAGGCCACGGGATGTGGGTGGTTTAGTGGTGGGTATGATCATTGCTTCATGCTCTAATATCTAGATAGGCCTCCCTTTTGCCTCAGTCTTCACTGGATGAGGCGACAGGGAGCTTTGGATACATTTTAAAAGGTGCAGGCACCTTGCCATGTTTGGGACATTTTTGGCATTGCCTGCGAAGCCCTTGGTGGAACGAATGTGATAAGTGCATGTGACTGTGCCTACTAAGAGGTGATTTCTCCCAAGACCTGTGAAGGTTTTCAACTTGGATGATTGCTTTGTGTGCAAATGAGTGTTTCTATGGGGATGTGAATATGTTAGGCGTGGTTGGCCTTCGTCGTGTCAGGGTGAGGCAAGAGGTGACCTAGGGGTCATTTGGCATATGGCCTAGAGGCTAAAGGAGGACTAATACTTAGCATATCCATCAATTTGGGCACTAGTCCCAAGCCATCGCTTATGCCCTGGGTCCAACAGGGCAGAAGGCGCCACAGTGGAGGTGACAGATGCCAAAGCCACCTTGGTCTTTTGCTAGGGAAGACTATGAGGGTCGTACACCCTAAGCACTGTGAGGGTGAGATCCGTCATAGGAAAAGCATTGCAAGAGCTTGGCGAGAGAAGTGAGAATTGTGTGATTTGTAGGATAGGATTGTTTCCTAACAACAGTGTGTTAGGTAGCAATCCTTGTAGTCGGTCACAAACATGCGGGTGGAACAATTATGTGAAACATGGTTGTCTTCTAATAGCAGCGTGTTAGGGGTAGTCTTTTCAATTATCAACAAGCATATAGGTGGAAAAGAATACATGAGACAAGACCATCCCTAAATAGTAGCGTGTCAGCAGGCAACTCTTGCATCAGGCCATTGTTGTGCAAAAGGAACAAGCATGCGAGAATCTCATGTCTTCATTGCTTTAAACTGGGTAATGTTCACATCGGTCCTAGGGTACAACCCCAATTTCCAAAGATGGCATGCACCTTGGGCTCCTCCGGAGAGCGAACAAGTCATCCATAAGCTCCTTGTACATTAGAGCTAGAGAGCGTTTGTGGACTTAGAGTACTTCTTGGTAGGATCGATAGCCTTTCATCGACCAGCTTTAGTCCCCATGGACGGTGCTAATGTTGTAGGTGTGAGACCAAAATACAAGTGAGGTGGTGGATGGCGGCCACGCTACGGGTTGGCGTTCATAAGAGTGAAGATGACACAAGGGTTTATATAGGTTCTGTGATCCGAGAGGACTGTCCTAGTCCTATCGATAACCTACGAGGGTTCCTTGCGTGAGGGAAACTCCCAAAGGCACACCGGTTTAGATGGTTCTTTGCATTTCTTTAGAGCTCAAGTTACAAGGGAGGGATACAAGGGGTATTTATAGGCTCTTGGGCTGTACAAATGACCAAAAGACCCCTCATGGAGAGAGCTAGTCTTTATCTACAAACAAGGGGTAACATTGTCTTTTCTAGGCATAATAGTAGCTCTTTGATCTTTAACCCCATATGATTAGTCGTCGGCAACCCTGCATACGTATCATCATATGACAAGTGGCCCCCACACCCTGGGATGTTGATGAGCTCGATCTTGCTCAAGGAGGTGTTTGCCATTCCTCAACACCAACATAAAGAGAGAATCTAGTGGTGCACTCCCCTGAAAGACCATCTCCTCTTCGAACGAAGCTTGCAAAGTGATCGTCTTCTAGAAGGGATAAATCTAGCCTGATATCCAAACAACCAGTCCATGCTAAGAATAGCATCAAAAGGTGCTAGCTGAATAACCATCAAGTTGGCAATGAGCTCCTCATCATCAATACTAACAACACAACCAGAACATATTGTGGAACTAGCAATAAGCCCCTCAGAGAATTGACTAAAACTAATTGAGAAATCGATTGCATACCCATGTTTGCCCTTCTATCTGAGGGGAACATTGGTGAGGCAGGTGAGGAGGTCGCTTTGACAGTTCAACCAAATGTTGGTGCGTAGGCGGGGTTGTCTGCCTTCCTGTAGGAACTTCAGAGGGAGGTTCATGAGCTTCAATCAATGAGTGCAGGTAGCTCCTTTTGCTATTGATGCACATGTTGCTATTCCTTGTTCCTACACTAGCCCCACTGAAGGTGAGGATGGGCCTTCACGAGTAGATGGCCCTCTGTTTGGGCACCGTCGATGGAGTGAGGGCACCGGTCCAACCAACAGACTGATTATGTTGCATGGAGAGATAGTTTGGAGCCCTGGAGATGATTACGCAGTTGACAAGTCGCTTTCTGGTCTTTTAGTTGAAGGGTCAGGCTATCTTGTGCGAAGGGGTTCTTTTAGCTAGGACCCCTACCCAAGGACCGATCACTTGGGAGGATTTCAGTAAGCTTTTCAAGGTGAAGTTGTACTTGGAGTCCTTCCTTGAGAGGATGGAGCATGCGTTGTCGACCTTCATATAGGGGAAGATGATTATTATAGAATACGACATTGGTTCAATAACCTGGTCCACTTCATGCCAGTCATGGCTGGTGATGACTGTGAGAAGGCCAAGAGGTTCTGTAGGGCACTTAACCAGGAGTACTAACATGTCTTGAGAGTGACAGATCCACATGACTTCAACTCTGTGGTCGATCAAGCTAAGGGTATGGAGTTTGAGAGGGAGCTCACCAAGGAGAGGCAGGCTACTAGTGGTTCTGTTGTTTCTGGTGGTTTCCTAAAGAGGAGCTTTGGTGGAGGGGGTGGGTCTTCTTAGTGGTTTCTAGGGAGGCCAGCATCCCCTATTGTTGTCCACGTCCTTGTAGCCATGGCTGCATTCTTCTTTTTCGACACCATGCCCTCCTTTAGCTTCCCAGGCGATGTGCCCTATTCCTGGGTAGAGCTTAATGTGCTTTAAGTGTGGTGATAGACATTGTGCTTCATAGAGCTCCTGGTTGGGGAGCTATCATCTTTGTGGCCAAGCGGACCATAAGGCATTTATGTTCCTAGAATCTCACTAGCATCATCAGATGGGAACCAGTACATGCATTGTCTTTGGATACATCTTCTCGGGGTTCCGTTTAGATGTTGGTGGGCACTCCGATGCCACAACATCCTCCTGCTTGGGTGCCACCTGCAGCACCTCTCGCCGGGTATTACTAGCACCCTACACTGATTGTTCCACTTCAGATCATTGCATCTTTGGTAGTTCTTGCGCTACCACTACTGAGTGTCAGGGCTCTCACTAACCCAGCACCACCTGGAGTCTATGCCATGCCTACTTCTGAGACTATGGGCTGTTCGATGTGGTGACAGGTATACTACTTTTTGATTCTCATGAGACATTTGGTTCTTTTGATTCAGGAGCTACCTCTCGTTTGTGCTGCTAGAGTTTTCTAATAGGGCAAACATGGGTATGCAACAAATTTCTTAGTTAGTTCTAGTCAGTTCTCTGGGGGTCTCATTGCTTGTTCCAAAGTTTGTCCTAGTTGCATTGTTACCATTGATGCTGAGAATTTCACTGCCAATTTGATGGTTATTCAGCAAGTAACTTTTGATGTTATCCTTAGCATGGACTTATTGTTTAGCTATCAGGCCAATATTTGTTGGTTTTGGAAGACCGTTACCTTGCAAGCTCTGTCCAGAGAGGAGATGGTTTTTCAGGGGAGTGCTCCTCCGGATTCTGTCTTTGTGTGGCCAGTTTGTTTCCTAGCTAATGGGCATCGAGGGAGGTGTTGCTTTGGTCTCTTGCCATGAAACTAAGTACACCATTGCACCTTGAGGAGATCCTAGGGGTGTGTGACTATCTAGATGTGTTCCCTGCAGAGCTTCTGGGAATGCCTCCAGAGCGAAATGTGAAAATCTGAATTGATATGTTCGTTGTACTTGGCCTATTTCCTTATCTCCTTGTAGTTTGGCTCGAACCTTCTAAGATGAATTAAAGAAGCAATTAGATGATTTGCTGTCTAAACAGATGATCCGACATAGTGTATCACAATAGAGAGTGCATGTCCTATTAATAGAGAAGAAGGATGGGAGTTGGCACATGTGTGTTGATTATCACATTCTCGATCAGGTGACTATCAAGAATAAATATCCATTGCCATGTATCAATGATTTATTTGATCAATTAAAGGGAGCCAAGGTGTTCTCTAAGATTGATATGCAGTTTAGGTACAATCAGATTCGCATGCAGGAGCAGGATATTGAAAAGACGACTTTCTCCACCAGGTATGGGTATTATGTATATAATGTTATGTCTTTTAGATTAATGAATGTCCCTGCTATTTTTATGGAGACAATGAACAATATGTTGCGTATGTACCTTGATGACTTCGTGGTCATGTTCATTGATGATATTTTGATTTATTCCAAGACTGAGGAGGAGCATGAGCAACATTTGAGGCTTGTGCTTAAGACACTGAGGGGGAATCAGTTTTGTGCCAAACTAAAGAAGTGCAAGTTCTGGATCTCGAAATGGGCTTCCTAAGTCGTCTGATTAACTAGGAAGGTATTTCTATTGATCCAAGCAGGATCTCTAAAGTGGTGGACTAGAAGAGACCATCTAATGTCAAAGTGATGATTTTTTTAGACTTAGTAGGTTATTATCAATGTTTTGTGGAGGATTCCTCCATAATTGCTAAACCAATGTCTCATCTAACTTAGAAATGTGTGAAATTCTAGTGGACAGATGATTATGAGCGTAGTTTTTGTACCTTGAAGAAGTTGGTGACTGCCTTGTTCTCACCCTCTTTGAACTAGGGAAGCATTGCATTGTCTATTCTAATGCATTTCAAGTTGGGCTTCGTTGTGTTCTCATGCAAGATGGCAAGGTAATCACTTATGCGTCGAGGCAGTTAAAGAAACATGAGCAAAACTATCGCACCCATGATTTAGAACTCGCAGCAGTGGTCTGTGCTTTAAAGATTTGGTGGAATTATCTGTATGGGGGGAAACTTGTGATATTTTCACCGACCACATGAACCTCAAATATATCTTCACTTAGAAAAATCTGATCCTAAGGCAGAGCAGGTGGCTAGAATTGATCAAGGACTATGATCTAAACATCTAGGCAAAGCAAATGTGGTAGCTGGTGCCCTTAGTTACAAGGTGACACCCTCTACTCTGAATTGTCTTATTGCTGATTTTGAGCACATGGGAATCTCCTATTATTTTGCAGGCATCATGCAGGCTAAAACTTGATTGCTCCTTGAGTTTGCCATTCCAAAGTAGGTGCGGAGCTCAATATCATGATCAGTTGCTCAGCAAAGTAAGCAAGTGTTTGGATGAGGGTAAGGAAGGGGTTTTCAACATTAATAAGTTTGGCGCATTGCAGTTTAAAGGCCATTTTTATGTGCCACAGAAGGCTCAAATTAAGGCTGACATTCTAAACGGAGCTCATCACACCCCGTATAATATTTATCCAAGTGAGACCAATATATATCATGATTTAAAGAAGAGTTTTTGGTGGAAAAGATTGAGGGTGGATACTGCTTAGTATGTATGTGTCTTATTGTAGAGTTTGTCAATAGATCAACGCATACCATAAGCGTCGGTAGGATTGTTGCAACCTTTGGTGGTTTTGGTGTGGCCGTGGAATGATATAACTATGGATTTTGTGATTGGTTTACCTTCATGCGGCTAGGAAAGGATGCTGTTTGGGCAGTGGTAGACCGATTCAGCAAGTCTGCACATGTTATTCCCACCCACACGATGAATACATCGAGTGATTTGGCTTCTATTTATGTATAGGAGATAGTGTGGTTTGCACTGTGTGTCCAAGACTATTGTTTCTGATTAAGATGCAAAGTTTATCTTCAAATTTTGGGAGAGCTTGTAGAGTGCGTTGGGTACACAACTTTATCCATGTGTGGGGTACACAACGTGTTCCATATTTCCTTGTTGAGAAAGTATGTGAGGGATCCAGAACATGAGATACCATTAGAGCTGTTGATCATCAAGTAAGATCTCATCTTCAAGTCCCGACTGGTGCAGATAGTGGGGAGTCAGAGTGGAAATTGAGATACATGACATTAAAGTATGTCAAGGTGCTTTGGTCGCACCAAATCGAGTGGGAAGTGACTTATGAACTAGAGTCTCACATGCGTGAGAAGTATCTAGAGTTGTTCGTATCAGGTATGTCTGGAGTATAATTTAAAGTTCAGTTTTGTTTCTTGTGTAGAATCATGAGGTGAAGAATTTAGGGTCGAATTCTGTTAAGGGGGTAGAATGTATTCTGATTTAAACCCTTCTAAGGACCTTTGTGCAAATAGAGAAAAGGGGATAAGTAAAAAGGCGATAAAAAGAGCAGAGCTGGCCTAGCTGCTCTAAGGCCGACTTGATAGGAGGAGGCAATGGATTCAGTGTTCGTGTCGTGTCGCACGCCATTTTAAAAGGAGGCTGAAGGGGGGCAATCACATCAACCCTAGCTGCCTCCTATTCTTTCCTCCTTGTGCTGCCACTCCAGCAGGCCACTGCAGCCGCTGCTCTAGCCAGTGGATACCGGGGAAAAGAAGGGTTTGGGTGCTGCTGGGAATGTTGTTGTGTCATCACTGCTAGAGGGACTATCATGCTGCGCTGCACTGTGCTAGATTGTGAGCCGTGACGCAGTAGAGGGAGGCCACACTGCTTCTCGTTGTTTCTCACATTTTTTTGCTGTGCCTCATGCAGTTTTCGAGATCTAATCATGTCACATTGTGCAGGGGTTGCCAAGGAATGTGGAGGGCGAGGTGCGGTGGGTTTAGACGTCATTCCGGAGGACAAATGGAGAGGAGAACGAGGGGCATTATCAGTTTCAAAAGCTTCTCAAAACTTTCAAGATGTAGGTAAAACCCCAAATCATTGTTCCTTGTTGTTTGTCTTAGTAGATGCATTTTGGGGGTTATGTTAGTGCGGGTTGGTGTAGATAGGCAGGGTTGGGGTGAATTGTGGTTGCCATGTTTCGTCGAGGTTGTTGTCCAAAATTGGTGACTAGTTTTGCGGTCTCTACGTTCTGATTCATAACTTGTGCATAAATGAAAGTTGTAGATAATTATTTAAGGATTTTATAGAGTACAAGAACACTAGTTTTATTGAGTAGATTAGAAGTTATGATTTTAGAAAGACTGTTGCCCAGAATTTGGTCGCTGCCAGTCACAATAGTGGTAATCTGCAGTTTGGGCCTAGTGGATGGCCGAATTAAATTCTGAGCTTAATTAAAGAAAGGTAGATAATTTTTTTAGATTTAAAAAGTGGTATGTGTTTACTATATTTGTACAAGTATATTAATAGATATAAAATTTTTAATTCCGCTATCCAGTAAGATAGTAGAACGGTCTTGGGGTTAAAAACGGGGGGTTAAATGGATTAATCAGAGTTTGTGACCAACTAAGAAAATGTAGAAAATCTTGTGTAGATTTCATAGCTTATATGGTTTCCCATGTTAGAGCTTGGGAGTCAAGAGTTATGCTATTTTTAATATCAGGACAATAAGGGAGATTGTTCGGTAAAGGGAAAATTGCAGGACCGAAAGGTGTGTAGGAGCGATGTTGTTGATATGATGTTTTTTTACTATTGTGGCATGTTGTTAAGACTAGATATTTTATATAGAAGGAGTAATTTTGGGGTTGGTGTCATCTTCGCATCAATGCATCTCTCGTGGTTAGAAAAGACAAGTGAATGGTAGAATTATAACACAGATTATTTGCTCTTGCTATTTTATATTAATAAAGTACTTAGCATGCTGATTTACATGTTTACACTTGCTTTCTATAATGCTTATAGATTAAATGGTGATGGTGATAAATGGTTAATATTGATAAATGATTAATGAATAAAAGAATCATTACATTTGTATAACGAGTATTCATGATAGAAAGAGGTGACCTATGTGGCCTTCTAGAGCCGACTTTGTGTAGACAATATTGCACAAAGGTGGGTAGAGGAAGACCTATATGAAAAAGGACAGGCTTAAGGTCTCCATATAAAAAAGGACAGCCTTGAGTGCATATCGATGGGTGTAACACTCCGCTATATCGTATAAGTAAAAAAAGAAGTTGCACGATGTAAAGATGAGATATGTGTATGATATTAATAGCAAAGATGTATGAAGTTAAGATAGATATAAATTGATATGAATATTTGGTACCATGTTTTCATACCATTTACTATTTTATTATGTGCTTGATGAGTCTTCAAGAACTGATTTTTGTGCTACTCCCTTCCTATGCATGACGCCTTCAACGTTCTCCTAAAAATAACAACATAATGCTTATTAATCACATTAGACAACAAACATTCATCTTTACTACCTTAGTTTATGCAAACTCTTGCTCTTGGTTAATGTGGAGCTATTAGTTTTGTTTCAATTAAATAAAATATTATGGCTTAGTGTTATTAATTGGATTACTTACATTATGGTTATTGCTTCAATTAAATATTCAGGATTTGTCTTATTCAGTATTATCTTGTTTATGTGTTTTTGTAATATTGTGTGAAAGCTTGATCGTGGTAATGATGTTAGCAATTGTGAATATGATTTAAATTAGGAAGGAATGGAGTTGGCGGTGACATTCTAGGCTCGGGAAGGACCGGGGTGTTACAGGATGCAAGCACGTTGTGTGATGGCTTGTATCTAATCTGTCCTTTGTGTTTCGTTTCGCTTGTAGAGCGTTCGTGCCTCTACATCCCCAGCTCTGCCATGTGCTCAGTATAGCTTATCTTTTTTTAGTTAGAGAATTTTTAAGGAGGTGAAATTTGTTTGTTGGTATATTGATTTTTTTTTGTTCTTGTTAGAGATTTTTTTAAGAGGTGGAAGAGACGGTTGAGAGTGGTGACATACCATCACCATCATCACCAGTAAGATGTTTGTAAGTAGTAAAGACATCTGTAGAGTGGGTGCCCATAATGTAGGAGCGGATACATCTAGCAGTGGGCGGGGGTGCCTAACTTTTTGGCTGTTTTGGCGCTTTTTACAATTGTATTTGCAAGAATGGTAGTCGCCATCAGAAATAGCAAAATGGCGCATCAACCGCATGGCCAACATTCAGCATCAATCCTGATGCAATACGTGGCAAAACCGCACTGCCATCGTGCAGCAGGGGCACTATAGTGCACTGTAGCAAGTTTTTTGGGAATTTTCATTTATGTGTAATTTTTATCAAAATTTTTAAATATAGCAAATGAGCTTAAAAAATTATGATTCTTTTTTGGAGCCTTCCAATACAGTGTGCTTGTCTTTATTATTTGTCCATAATTTTATCCATTATGAATTCTCCCTGAAAATTCCTGCAAACAATATACTAAAATAAATGGTTGAGAAAAATTTAGAATCAATAAAATTATAAAAAAGCTACTAAAGTAAGTGCATTGTATCGTAATACTCCACAAAAAAATTTATAATTTTTGAAACTCATTTGATATATTTAAAAATTCCAAACATAATTATACATAAATGAAAATTTCTGAAAAACTTGCTACAGTATGCTACAGTACACTTGCCGTACGGTGGCTGTGCGGCATCGCTTGTGCCACACGGTGGCTACGCGGTTTCACTATGTGTCATGCCAGGATTAAAGTCACACAGTGGCCGTATGGTAGAGTCATCATATTAATGTACGTATCTTGTTACAAACAATGTGTTTTCCCCCCTAGTTTGCCATAATGTTCACACGGCCGTATACCAGATTCGCCCCTAGCCTTAAAAAGCAGCGGCACTGCATGCGTAGAAGCAAGTACGCATGCGCATGCCGGCCAGAAGAGATGAATTGGAGCATGATGCATGATATATGCGTGTATGTATCTCCTTAATTTGGCGGCTCCACGCGTCAATCCGATTCACCGCTCACATTTCACGTCCAAGCACAACACCTAACGTTAGAGCAACTCCATTCCATTAGTCATTTATCCCTCTCTATTTCCTAGGATGAAGAGGCTAGCTATTATTTTCAGCTTTCTATTTGAGTTAGCATTCCAATGGCCTAGCTATTTGAGAAGCGAGTGAGGAGGCGCTCGCCAAATCTAGCTAGCGGCCGGGAAAAATAGCGACTCGATAAAAATGAAGAGGAGGATAAAGAACCGGTTGGAGTCTATTTCTTGAGTCATATTAGGTAAATATACAATGAAGAGCAGGATAAAGAACCGGTTGGAGTTGCTCTTAGCTACGAAACCTCATGCATGCTCATGTGGGGCACGGCACTAGGCTACCCTTCCCTTTCCTTCCACCGATCGATCGGTCGCGTGTACGGCAGAAGCCTAAAAACTGCTGATCCGAAGTTAGATTAGGTCTTTATATAAAGCCTTTTTCAGACCTAGATAATACATACTTTCACTTCTAGTATACCATATAAATAATTATTTTATACTTTTTTATTACTTTTGGTATATTTAAATACTGATTCTAAGATATTCTAATAGGACTTGGCTGAAAAAAATTTTCGGAACCTTTTATTTTTGCAATATACACTTTTTCATGTATAAAAAAAGTACATACACAAATTATGCTATAAAAAAACATTCATGATATTTTTCATGGAACTCACTTTGGAACATCTTGTAATCATTATTAGAGCATACTTAAATAGATAAAAAGATAGTGGAAATACATACTCTCGGAGTACAGAACTATATATATATATATATATATATATATATATATATATATATATATATATATATATATATATATAGCGCTAGACAGTTACTGTCATGTGTGAGTGAAGTTAATGTTAAACACATGCAGAGTTACTGCTAGTTGTGTAGTGTTACAAATAACAGTAACTCTACATGTGTTCGGTAGTAACTTTTTGGTGCACATTCTATACTTGCACGCAGAATAGTGTAGTTGTTCCCACCTAAACGAACTTGACATACCCTTTTATCACTTTGAGTATACTCATATACTAATTATAAGGGAGTCTATAGATTTTAGTGTATTTTGCAAATACCTTTATATACACGTATAAAAAGGAATATGTCTAAAAAATATACATATCACCTCTGAAAAATGTACATACCACTAAGATGTTCTTATATACTCATATGCTAATGTACATACCCTCCGTTATGTGAGATACGTGCCACGTTGTGAGATACGATATAGAGAGTAACTAATCTCGGGAGTATAATTACTATTCTATGCGCATGTGTAGATTGCACACTAGAAAGTTACTGTCGTGTGTGAGTGAAGTTACTGCCAAACACATGTAGAGTTACTACCAGTTGTGTAGTGTTACAACTGATAGTAACTCTATATATTTTCACAACTAAACATGTAAAGTAGCCAATTAATTAGGATAAAAACCTAACTAATTATATAGTAACATTAAAGAACCATGTGAATACAATATTCACAGTCCATGATTTACCTAGCGCTAACATTTTATTTCTCCATCCGTTCTTTTTAAGTGATATTTTTTTATTTTTTACAGTCTATAAGACATGACTTTGACCATTACTATTTGTATCATATTATATACTAATAAAATTATAATATTATGAAAGTATTTTTAGCAATAAATTTAGATAGTTTTAAGCATATTAGCAGTTAAGCTTTAGAAAGTTTGACCGTATAAATTATATGACGTCAGCCAAAAAATTTTGTATGGGTGGTACGACGAGTCTATGATTGTAAGGGCGTGCGTCAGAAGGTGTTAGTGGCCATGGTGAGAACGTGCATGCAAAGAAGCACGTTACAGTGGTTAGAGGCGCATCTAAAAAGGTACAACACTTGCAGTGTGTACGCTTCGCGCAGTATGTACGTTTAATGAAAATTTTCTAGCTCAGCCGGAGACAGATAGATATTTCGCGTGCGAACTATGCTTCGCTAGCTATCGGCGGAGTTTGATTTGTGGAGGTGAGGAGGACGATCGAGGCAGGCTATACGTGTGTGGTTGAGCTGAAAAGCGACGGTAAGTGGCGCATGTACGTCGAGCCCAGGGATTTGCCTTTTTCTGGAACAGTCCTTTTCCGTCACTACAACGAAACATCCTTAGGGAGACATCATATTTATAAGTTAGAGACATTTTGTTTCGTCTTCCATAAACAACTGAGACGCTTTTATAAAGCGTCATAGAAACGTCTCTACATGAACCGTCTCAAAAATATAGAGACGCTCTCTAAGGCGTGCCTATATTATTTGAGACGTTCATTAGAGACATCTGCACTGTATCCCTATAAAGTTAGAGACGCTTTTATAAAAACGACTGCATCATGTCTCAATTAATATAGGCACGTGCGTTGAGACGTTATGTGCCGTCTCAAGATGTCCTATATATGTAGTATGTATTTTTATTTTGATTGGTATATATTTTCTTCTATACACACAAATATGTATCCGTATGAGAATACGTATTCTGAATGACATAAGATTACATGCAGATCGGCAAAGCTTGGTTTGCGACATCGCACATCGCAAAAGAAACTAACATGGAAAGTGGAAAAAGAATCAGCAGGTAAGGAACGGCATCAAACCTCCGTTTCCACTTTCCTGCAGTTGCAAACACTTGTTCCAAGTGATATACTCCAAAGTTCAAACTCATTGGAGCCATACTAGCTATATCATGTATATATAATAATTTTATAAGGAATAGCTTTTAGGAGTCCTTCCATGTCATCCAATCTTTCTTGTGCACCTTCTACAACAGTACTCCTCTGAGCACTAGCAACAGGAATTTTCTTAGAATAACCTGATGCAGGAGGACCAAATACTAATGATGGTGGTTCATATTTCTCGCCATGGTGAACCCACTTTGTATAACTTTGAAGAATACCAGCACATCTCAAATGAGTTTTAACTCTATCATAATTCTGAGTTACTCTGTTTCTACAGTTCACGCAAGGACAAAGGATCTTGGCACCATCTGGAATATCACGGAATGCAGTAGATAGAAAATATGTGACACCATCTTTATAAGAATCAGTTGATCTTGGTTCACTCATCCAACCTCGATCCATCACTCTATGGTATGCTGTAATAGTAATAGCAAAGATTCTAATTTCTACATTGGCATGACGATGTTGTAAGCACCAGTAAATTAAATCAAACACTCAATCAGAAAAGTCACAAACTAACCAAAAAGCTCGGTCCGATTGACCGGTCGCAGGGGAAGCCGATAGCCGCAGCCGTTGGGTCGTCTATCAGCCGAGTGCTCGAAGGACTCACGGATGCCGTTTGCGGCGCCGGCGCAGCCCGGGGGAGCTGGGGAGGCAGCCGGCAAGAGATCAGATTAGGAGATCCTATTTTCTTCTATATGTACTAATCATATCATACTAAAAATTGAGAATGACATTGCAGTTAATATATATATATATATATATATATATATATATATATATATATATATATATATATATATATAGTAGAATTAAGGAAGAGCAATATGATCAATAGTAGTACTAGGATCATGATTAAATGATTAATTTTGTTTTCTTATACTCGGCATGGCAACATTAGAGAGTGTTGACAAAGAAGAGGTAAAAGGTGAAACTACTAAAGTTCATCCATATATTAAGTGTGCCATAAAAGTAGAAATAAACCGCTTTCAAGAAGTTCCAAAATTGAAGGAATCATCCTACATTCCTACTCATTATCCGGTATCCGCCATTGGACATCTCAGAAGAAGTATTGCTGGACATGCATATGCTCATTATCCGCAATTCCGCATATAAACATGAAACATCCTACTCCTACTCTCCTTGTCTCCTACCACTACCACTTTACCAGCAAAGAAACTAATCAGGCTCCCACATTCTTCATGTCCAAACAGCAAACTGATCAACCCTAGATCAGATTGCTCAGTCCTCTCCTGAGTCTCCTCTTTCCACGCATGCGTAACCAGCAGATCAACCCCATATCGGCATGTCCCCAATTCGGCAATTCCCCAGCCATCAAGAAACATACATACACAGATATGATACACCAACAATGCAAAATCACAAGTTCACAACCAATTAACCAAAAAGACTAATTGGGCTAATTGGGGATCCCGGCGGCAGTGCGTCTGCTCACCTCGGGGCGGCGCTGGCCCACGGCGATGCAGATGCTGACTGGGAGGGCCGGAGGGGGGCGCTGGCTGGGGGTGGCGTCGGGCCGTCTCAGGGACTCGGGGTGGTGCTGGCTGGGAGACAGGGCGACGTCAGGACGGGAGCGGGCCGGCCGGGCGGGAGGCGGGGTGACGTCTAGAGCTGGAAGGGCCGTAGCGTAGGGGGCCGGACCTCACCATCACCGCTCACCGGCAGGGGCGGAATTTTCATCGGGCCGCCGGGAGTCGAGCGGCGCTGGCCGGGAGGCGGGGCGACGTCGGGAGTCGAGGTCGAGCGGCGCTGGTCGGGAGCGGAGGAGGAGGCGAGGAGTCGTAGCGCCAGCGGGCAGCGCAGCGGCGTTGCACCGTCGCCTCTCGCCTGTGCTCTCTGCTCTGTGGATTGGAGGCGTGGAGCCAGCTGAGCTAGGGTTGTGTTGCGCCTTGTTTGCCTAGGCTCGGTCGGCGACTCGGCCAAGCTGAGAAATGAAATGGGCTGTACATGATGGGCTAATGGGTTACCTAGGCTGAATTCTAGCAATAATATCCCGAGCTAGGCTGAAAATACCTGGGCTATATACTATGTATATTTTCACGCCCCGGGCTAAAGCCCACTTTGCCAGGGGCCCAATTCCGCCCCTGTTAATGCGTGAACATTCTAAACCTTAGGTTGAGATTTTGAACCCTGGGATTGATTTTTTTTTTATGTTTTCAGCCACTGGACAAAAGCGAAAGAAAAGTCTCAGGTTGTGAGTTCAAACTTTGAGATTGATATTTTTTATGTTTTATATATATACCGTTTCTTACACCATTTTGTTTTTTTAATATTCTTATATGGAGATAATAGATAAGACGTCTCAAATGATAAATAAGACATATAAAATTTCGTCTCTATACATGAGACGTACTCCAAAACGTCTCAGCGGCCGTTTTAATAGAATTTAATAACGTGCAACCCTTTAGAGCGTCTCAAACTGCGTCTCTATTTCAATTGTGGTTCTAAAAAGAGAGACATGATTCAAAGTGTCTTAAACAAAACGTCTTAATATGTTCATTTTGTTGTAGTGCGTCCGCCGCTGTGTCTTGCGCGCTGCCGGAGGGCAAAGCGATTCGGCCGCGCGGAGTCTCTGTGTATGGCTCATGCACATGGCCAGGCCAGCACTCGCCTCTGGAGTTGGTCGGAGTGCTGCATGGGTTGTGATTCATGGCCGGGCTTGGTACTATTTTCAGCTAGCTGGTTAGAATAACTAGTACGGCACGGATGCTTGGCTCCAGCAGATGCATGATGACCACATCAATTACGACTGATGCATCTATTTTGATGGAAAGATGCTGTTAGGTTTGCCCGTACTTCGACTTAGCTGGCTTGTCTAGCAAGCTCGCGGCCAGGTGATGTGTAAACGGAACTGGACAGGATGGTATTTTGTGATCACGTGGTCGATATAATATGATTGAGCAAACATGGTTGAAACGATGTGGTCGAAACGATATGGTCGACCGACATAATCGAAATGATGTGGTTGAAATATCATGGTCAAACAAATGTGGTCAAAACGACGTTGTCAAAATAGCGTAGACGAACAAACATCGTCGAAACACCGTGGTCGAAACGACATGGTCAAACAAACGTGTTCAAAACGACATGGTCGAACAAACGTGGTCGAAACACCGTGGTCAAAATGACGTGATTGAAACATTTGGGTCCAAAATGTCATGGTCAAATCAACGTGGTTGACATAACATTGTCGAATGAACATGGTCAAAACCACGTGGTCGAAACCACATGGTCAAACAATTGTGGTCAAAATGACGTTGTCGAAACAGCGTGGTTGAACGAACGTCGAAACACCATTGTCGAACTAACGTGTTCGACACGATATGGTCGAACTAACATGGTCAAAATGACATGGTTGAACGTACATGGTTGAAAATATCGTGGCCAAAAAGACGTGGTCGAACCAGCTTGGTCGGCATGACGTGGTCAAAACAGCCTGGTCGAACCACGTTCGTTCGACCGTGTTGTTTCCAACATCGTGGTCAAAAAAACTGGTCGAAACAACGTGGTCGAACGAACGTGGTCGAAACCTGGTGGAAACAATGTGGTTGAACGAACGTGGTCGAAACAACATGGTCAAAACAACGTGATCGAAACATCCTAATCGAAAATATCGTAGTCAAACCCACGTGGTCGAAACAACCTGGTCAAACGAACCTGTTCGAAATGACATGGTCAAAACCACATCGACGAAGCAACATGATCAACAAATGTGTTTGACATGACATGGTCGAACTAACGTGGTCGACACGATGTGGTCAAAAATATCATGGCCAAAAGGACGTGGTTGAGCCAACATAGTCAAAACAACGTGGTCGAAACAGCCTGGTCAAAACTATCGTGGTCAAACCCATGTGGTCAAAACATCCTGGTTGAACGAACGTGGTGAAAATAACGTGTTTGGCACAACGTGGTCAAAACGACATGGTCCAAACAACCCAGTTGAAAATATAGTGGTCGACCTAAGTTCGTCGACACAAGGTGGTCGAATGAACGTGGTCGAACAAACAAGGTCGAAACGACGTGGTTGAACGAACGTGGTCAAAACCACAATGTGATCGAAACATCCTTGTCAAAAATATCCTGATCGAAAATATCATGGGCAAAATCATGAAAATAAAATCACCGTAGAAATATACCCAAAAAAATTGGTTCAATGTAATGCCATCTAATTTTTTTAGGCTTGGGCAAAATACCATTTCGTCCGGTTTCGTTTACATTTCTGTTCGCATACCCCCTATCGTGACCGAAGCCATAGTCAAAGTGACATGGTCGAAGAGGTGATCGAAGTGCCATGGTCGAAGAGGTGATCCAAGTGTCGTGATCGAAGCGACATGGTCAAAGAAATCATCGGAGCTAGTCACCAAGAATGCCGTGGTGAAGCTGTGGTCGGAGTGCCATGATCGAAGCACAGTGGTCAGAGCGCCATGGTCAGAGTGTTGTGGTCGAAGCGCTGTGGTCCAAGTGCCGTGGTTGAAGCAGTCATTAGGGCCATATAACCGATGGTCTCTATATACATAAGGAACCATGGCCAAACCAATATCTCTTACAGAACCCATTAGAGGAAAGAATAACATTAATATAGTAGTCTAATCACAACAAGACTAACATAGTAGTCTAATTGACTCCAAAAAGAAGGCCCATGTCGAGACTAAATAAAAGCACATAAAAAGGATGTCACGGGAGCACGCAGAAAAGGTGTTAGAGGTCTAAACCCCAACGAGAGTACAAAGCACAAAAAAAATGTCATGTATCTGAACCTGGGCAAAATACCTTTCCATTTGGTTCCGTTTACATCTCCGTTCACCCTACCCCCTATCGTGACCGAAGTCGTAATTGAAGCGCCATGGTCGAAGAGGTGATCACAGCACCGTGGTCGAAGCTCCATGGTCGAAGCAACGTGGTCGAAACGCTGTGGTCAAAGTAGTCATCGAGGCCAGTCACCAAGGGCATTCTACGTAGTTGAAGCGCTATGGTCGAAGCCATGGTCCAAACGCCATGGTCGAAGACGTGGTCGAAACGCTGTGGTCGAAGCAGTCATCGGAGCCATATAATCGAAGAGGATAGAATAACATTAATGTGGTAGTCTAATAATAGCAAAGAAGGCCAGGAAACCTCGATGAGGATAGCACCTTAGAAAAATCGGGGCAACAGACCGAAAGCAGTTCCTCAGATGTAGTTGAAGCGTCGTGGTCGAAACAGTCATCGGAGCCATATAAGCGATAGTCTCTATATACTAAGGAACTGCCCAAACCAACATCTCTTACAAAACCATAGAGGGAAGAATAGCATTAATATGGTAGTTTCCCATCTCTTACAGAACCATAGGGGGAAGAATAGCATTAATGTGATAGTCTAATCACAACAAAGAAGGCCACATAAGGAACCATGGCCAAACCAACATCTCTGACGGAATCATAGAGTAAAGAATAGCATTAATACAATAGTCTAACATCTCCTATAGAACTATAGAGGAGCTGTGGTCAAAGACATAGTCAAAGTGCCGTGGTCGAAGACGTGGTTGAAGCAGTTATCGGGGCCATGTAATCGATGGTCTCTATATACATAAGGAACCATGGCAAAATCAACATCTCTTACAGAACCATAGAGGAAAGAATAGCATTAATATGGTGGTCTAATGTACCAGCACGATAGATTGCAAGAGAAGCATGCTAGATGAATGCACGGAGGACGGAGGGAAACAACATAAGCTGCACGCAGTGAAACCACGACCAAGATGATGAAATCCTATATAGATGCAGTCAGGAAACCTAATCCAGTGACATGGATTCTTCTGGAAGCCAGCAAGACAGTGTAAGGAAGAGTGCGAGGAAGACACATAAACGGAGACGGCGGCAGTATAGCGACATGAAGATTCGAGAGAACACGTGGAGCTGGGCCGATGGTCTTGCATCAATACGAAGATTTGGGAGAACACGCGGAGCTGGCCCGAAGGTCTTGCATCGCACAGTCCACCCGATCAGACGGCCGACGCAGCAGCAATGTAAAGGAGGATTTTTCTGCAAAAAGCAAGGACGTATGCGGGAGGAACGTAAGCAATAAGGATCTATTTGTAATTGCATAAAAGTGGAGAATTTTTTGAAAAGCCAGTGACGTGATGCGGGAGAGGTCGGGAATCCCCATGTTTAATATAGGGACTATGTATAACTCACAAAACACGTTTTTTAAGATGCGTCTGTTGACAAGCTAGAGACATATATTGATTGAACTAGTTGTGTACTATTAGTTTCAGGCACGGTCAGGCTTAATGTGCTAATAATAATTAGACAAAATAGTTTTGTGTATCGAATCCTCGTGCTTTATGTGTGCACCTCTTAGACTCTTTGTTTTAACCTATGATTTTCTCCGAACAAACAAACAAGATGATTTTTCTGTCGTCTTTGTGAAGCGCCATATTGGGATATCTTTTTCAAAGTGTCTTAGATATTTAGTTCATTCTTATAAACATTTACGTTAAGATTAAAAATCATTAATAATAATTATATACTATTAGCTATAGCCGTAGAGAACCCACGCTCACGTAGCTAGCTTATTCACGAAGGAAGTTAAAGGGCAGGAAGTTAAAGGGTAGTTAAAGGTGTACCGCGCGTATATATACATCTGTCCCCGGACCCTAAAACTTTCCAACCCAAATTCCATCCAACCTACTACATACATTCCCACCTTACAGATGGCACTGCTGGAAGCCTGCAGCGTTTTGGGGTCTTCCATCTAGTGATCGACATACCGACCTTTTGCAGTACTATGCAAACATTGAAGAGGCAGTCTTCCCTGCGCCTAGATGTGGACGGCACGGAAAGATCGATGTACAGCGACTCATCGATCGCACGGAGTGAAATGATAGAGATAGCGGCGATGATTGGAGAGGCCACAAAGGCAGAGGTAGGTAAAGAAAGCGGCTAGATGGCTGAGGCAATTAATGGTAGGCACTCGGCATCGATGCCCACGGCAAACGCACCATGCATCACCGTTTGCTTAGGCTTTAGTTTTTAGCTTTTAAATTCTAGTTTTTTAATTTTATTTATTTTAGATTTTTGGTTTTTTACTTTTTTATATTTCTTTGTATTATTTGTGATAGGCTATTTTATTTTTTTATTTTTTATATTTAATTATGCTAAAAACTATGAACAGTTACAATACAAAATAAATCAGCTATAGTGCCAAACAGTGAAAAACAAGCCGAAATGGGCAGCACCTAAGCCAGCATCTCCATTTCGAAGAGGATAGGGTCGTGATATTTTACATTACAATCTATGAGTTTAGTTATGTACAGAAAACATATCATATCTACTCACGCGTATTTTAAAAGAATTAGTTGATTAATCAAATATGACATAACAGTCAAATTATTACAATATTACAGACGTCCAAGCCTAAAACTTAACTTACATTTAGAAGAATTGAAGAAATCCCACATAAACACTTGAATACGGCCGTAACTTTAACATGTTAACTAATGCATCTTTCTTCTTTTGGTGTCGATTCTGATGAAAAATAACCAAGATTGAGTACATTAGATACTCAGCAAGCCACATAGGAAGGTTATATAACTAATATACAGGAAGTTCAATTAGATAGTGTCACAGGTTATAATATGATAAGAATAAGTGCAAGTAACTTTGCAATTAAAACAATAAAACAATATTTAATTAACAAAGGGTTTGTCATCCATAATTTTAATATAAAAATTCTTCAAATTCTACTTATACCATATTATTGGAATCATCCATGAAACACAACTCAATTGACTGGGAGCACGGCATATTCAAATTCCATTTATTATACTTTGCAGAGTTACCTGACTTTACCCACAAGATATTTCATACTCATAATATCAAGCTATAGACACACAACATATTAGCGTGCGACTGAGTTGAGATAATAAGGTTGTTCACTGCTCTATTCTTTCTAATTTCTACTCGGTTGGCTTGGAGCCAAACAACATTGTCGGGAATCCACACGTCAAAGCGGAAATCTTGGGCCAACGTTGAGTGGATCTACAATTGTGAAGAATGGCAAGTGACTTTTCAGTCCCACTTCCATTTCACCTTTTGTTCGCGGGCCATCCTGAAACTCTGGGATAGCTGACCTTGTTGTAGACATTTGATCGAATCGAGCAGTATACTAGACCAGGTTTGACAAGTTAAAACATGTAGTTGAGCGAGTTATATGTCCTTTACTTGGCACAGAGGTCTAGTCCTTATGAGGCTATCATACACATACCCTGTGCACACTAGAACTACATCACCATGTCTGGAGCATAATCTCAATTCATAGGGTAAGGTCATGGGCTCCAACCATTTAGTGGCTTCTCACAAAGTAGCCTCAACTCTAGTACCATTTGAAAGTTTACCGTCACAAAGCCGAATGATTCTTAGTAGTTCAATTAAATTATTTTAATTGTACCATCTACTAATAGCTATCTATACAGTGATTAATTACCAAAATTATCAAGGTAAATATGGCCTTTTTAAATATGACAGGGATTTTCAGTGGTTGGGTATAACTATTCATCATGTCATTTCAAACTATTACTGTATGTAAATAAGAGTACTCAAATAGTAATAATGAAAGTAATGATATTTTAATAATACGAGATCAACATGATCAAAGACATGTGACTTGCCTTTTTATCCAGAGTATTTGATTATTTCTTTATAGGTTTCAGGTTTACACCATCCACCTTAATTGCTCCAGTAGTTTCTCCGTTGGCCAAATTATCACATGCGGATAATAGCATAAAAGAATGAATATAAATAAATTCCTACTTTGCAGAATGCAAGCTAAGAATAAAATACAATAACATATCCAAAAAAGATATAAAAGAAGGTGGATTTGGGCAAATAAGGTAGATACGGTTTAAACTAAGCTTGGTTAGGTTGAACGAAATTGAAAATGGGTTAAATGAGCTCGAAATGGTAGGCTTTGAATGAATAGTAATAAATTAGATGAATAGTACTAGGTTGGCACTATTCCTAACTGGTTGGGTTAGATGAACAGTATTGAACCTGTTTACTGTGGTTGCGGATTGGGCTGAGTTGAATAGTGATGATCTTTGACTATTGGGCTTAGCCTACTTAGCCTAACAGGTTATTCATGGATTTGGGCCTCTTGATTGGCCCATCTATTCAGCCTGCTAGGCATGAAGCCTAGCCGTCTTGGCTTAAATGCGCGCCATAGCTACCACGCAGATGAAGGAGACCGCGGTCCAATTGCCCATCGGCGAGGCTTACTGGTAGCAAGCAGTGGTGTGACAAGGGACTAAGCAATCCAATTTGGGTATGCTCACATTCGAAGATTCACTAGAGAAGGCTAGTGGTGGAGAGGACTCGCCGGAGGAATCGATAAGGCGCATACTCACATGGACAACCGATACCTCTTCAATGTTATTTATAGTTTGATGAGAGAAGACTGAGGGAGACATGGACAGATTTTGGAGAATCAAAGAAGATATCTTGACTGGATAGTAGATTACAAGGGCAACAAGAAGTGATCATAGGGCTAATAGAATCCCCTTTGCAGTCTCTCATCGAGAGTATATTGTAATCAATTCATAGCAATAAAGATACTCCACATTCTCCTTTTAAATCCTTTTATCAGACTTAGCTATTTTCCATAATTCATAAGATCGATGAGTTGATCATCGACAGTTGGCACCTTCCGTGGGGAGAAGGCTCTGTGTCCCTAAAGGTTTTCATCAACATCATCTTTCTCTATTTTTGTTCCCATTGCCTAGGCAATCACGACAGGAACCTAGGATAAGGAGAATTAGTTTGATCTGGCAGACTACACCAACCTCGACATGGACACATGTATCCATGTCATCATCATCTGCCTCAGGGTCACCAATTTTTGAGACCAATGAGATCGACTGGATGAAAGAAAACACATCACCCCAGTCATCAATGCTTCCAGGGAATCAGGTAGCACAACATGTCTGGCGCATTCGACCAATAAACATGGCAACAAGGGTGTGATGTCACAATCCAAGGGTCAAAGTACTCTCAATTCAGTCATGGGCGACTGCTATTCATGAACAACTCTTAAGCACTATGGGAGCCGATCAATGCCTAGTTATGGTGTCGCTAAAATTTCCCCTAGCAAAAAGCTAGGCGAAGACAACAGTCACCATCCGATCGACAATTCACCAAATCAGGTTAAGTCCACTACATAGTTCCCCGAAAACTGTGGCTTCCAATTGTTCTTCATTGTGGAAGCTCCTTGGCCAAGCGATGGAAGGCACTCCCTCACTTTTGATGGGAGTTCATTAGGAGATTCTTGCTAGAAGCACTACTAGGATCAAAGGAACTCCTTTCTTCTGCTTGGGTTCTCCTTCGTAGATTGTCTTCACCCTTTCCCTTATCTCAGAAGAGGATAAGGCTACAAAATTGGAAAAGAAAGGGAACTTTGAATAAGAAGAAGTGTACCAAATGAAGAATTATTCAACAAATTGGAATTCTTAATGCTTACCTTCTAAGGAGCCCCTGGTCAAATCTTTTGTGCCTTCATACTATAGCATGATATGATTGCGTGACTCCAAGGGACTAATTCGGTGCATGGTAAAGTCCCTCACCACGTGCCATGAAGCTGCTTGTCCTTCAGATACACGATGGCCTCAACCCATCACTGTATCTTCCTCTCCTTCTTGGGGGGGGGGGACTTCTACTCTAGGCTCTCCACCACTATCCTTCCCGTGAAAGATAGGCTATCTTCTTTGTATACCATAATGTACAATTAGAGCTTCTTCTGTCACGACCAAGAAGACTAGGAGTACATTTACATCATAATGTACTCCCTTGCCTTCCCGTCGTGAAGACATAGGGAGCAACTTCTGGGTGACACCACTGCCTTCCCCACTCTTCTTGTCATCATATAGTAGTATCTAAAGAATTCTAGATTCAGCAGAATCCCTAGATACGCCTCGCATAGGCAGATGAAAATGTTGAGGATTGTAATCAAGTAGGGAGCAAGGTTCACCAACTCGATCCCATAAAATTCGAGCATGTTTGATAGGAAGGGGTGCCCTGGTAGACCGAATCCGTAATCCACGTATGCCCGTAAGATGAGGATCCTGCCATCATCACCACTGGGAAAGTTCTCCCCCATTGTTGACTTCTAGGAGGATCAGAACTTTATCAGGAAGTAACTCCTCACCCTCCAAGGCCTTCAGCCTCTTCGCCCCTAACTCAGGCCTTGGCCATTCGCTGATTAATTCAGAAATTTTTATTGGGATGGCTAAGATCTAAGTGAAGATTGAAGGGATTTAGAGCCAAAGTCTAAAAATGCTAGGGCGGAGAGGCAGAGAGGGTTGAAAAATGCAAAAAGTTCTCTCTGGAAAGCATGAAACCAACAGGTACCACACTGATTTTTATAGGATTTTTCCTATCTACCAAAGCTAGTGATTACGGGGTTTGTGCCTAACAGGTAGAAAACCTTTCAGTTTCTTTTCAGTTGGCTTTTTCAACCTTAAATGAATAAAAACTTCTTTAATCTTGGTAAAGAATATTCCCCAACTTGTATTGCAGTCCGAAAAATTCAAGTTATTGACATGCGTCATTTTTACATATATTTACCTATCATTTTACCCTCATATTTTTTTTGTATCTTGAGACCATTTATCATCATTTACATACGTTTCCTATTATTAATTGCTCAATTTAGATCATTTTGTATTTTTTGCAATTTTTTACATACATTATGATTGTACTAGCTTGTCTTTCATATCGTCATTGTTCATAGTTGTGATATATCGCTAACTATGAACAATGATGATATGAAAGTACAGAAAAAGTAAAATGATCCAAATTAAGCAATTAATTATAGAAAAAAGTATGTAAATGATGATAAATGGTCTCGAAATATGAAAAATATGAGGGTAAAATAACAGGTAAATATATGTAAAAATGACACATGTCACTTAAAGTTCGAGGGCTGGTTGATGAGGATTAAATAATCCATTAAATATGGTTTTAATACTCAATTAAGGCCTTAGAACAATATGGTCGCAATCTACCAAAGACTACATTACATGAGTACCCCTGGTCGGAGGGTCATTGTTCATTCATCTGACTAGTCACCACTTGGTGATCTTACAAACTAATATGTAGGACCACCTCCAAGCAACTCCTCTCACGTAGTACGATAAAGCATGTGCTTTAGATATCTTTCTCCTAATCGCAGGATGACTAGGCCTTACATCTCTGACAACAACAACCGTGCGGTTAACCTTATGATTCTCTCCCACTGATAATAATCGAATAACATTTATTGTTAGGTTTGTCTCGCTGACGGTAACCATTCGCTTGACCGGATGTGAGAAATCGATAAGGCGCTTGCTCACATAGACAACCCACACCTCTTCAACGCTATTTAAAGTCTGATGAGAGAAGACCGAGGGAGACATGGACATATTTTGGAGAATCAGAGAAAATCACTTGACTGGATAACAGATTACAGAGGCAAGAAGAAGTGATCATAGGGCTAGAAGCATCCCCTTTGCATTCTCTCATTGAGAGCATCTTGTAATCAGTTAACAACAATAAAGATAGTCTCATTCTCCTTTTAAATCCTTCTGTGAGACTTAGCTTTTTCCACAATTTATAAGATTGACAATTTGATCGTCGACAAGATGATAGAATATAATGAGTGAGTTGTATACTATAGCTTATGCCTATAGTTATATTACGTTAGAGACAAAAAAAACCCTATACTTTAGATATGTAGATGTATCAATATATGTGTATGTATATCAGTCTATATCGGGGAACAACGGGAACGACCGGGGATGGAGGAGGCATTCACATCCCTGTCTCTATATAAAATAGCCAGGACAAAATCTTCCGCATATCCACCCCCTAATATGGGAATTCCCCACAACTTCTAAGGACCGGGGCCCATTGGCCATGGTTATCCCTAGCTACCTTCCACGCCAGACTTTGAAGGAAGCACATTTTTTTCAGGCAAATTTGCTTTAGCTAGCTAGAGAGGCATTTAGTTACTCCCTTTGGTCACAAATACATATTGTTTTAGACATGAACATGGTCTCCAAAATGCCACTTTTATCACTAATTTCTTATGTAACATATTTATAAAACCCAATAAAATTATAATATTACAAAAGTATCTTTCGAGACAAATTTACATATATGATTTCATATATCTAATATAAATATTTAAAAATATATCAAGAGCTAAAGTTTTAAAAGTTTGATGGCACATATCTTAAAACGACATATATTTGTGACTGGGGGAGTACTATTAAGTTTTGTCAATTCAATCCCCTTAATTATCGTAATTTAATCTAATTCTATTCGGTGTCTAATCAAACTGAACTCTGTGTAATTAAGCTTGCCCATTTACTTTGAGCATTAACATATATATAAGGGATACGTCTAGCAAACGGGTACCAACATCACGTCCATTTTTCGCCGTTGGATCAAATCACCCAAAACTAAATCCCCACGTGACCACATCCCATCTCACTGCACATCACCACATGTGCCAAAATATAAGGTTCGGCCCGGTGAACCCCCACAAGGCCTAACCCGGTGCAAATTTGACATCGATCGCAAATGGATCGCGAAGATCAACCGGTTATATATGGCCACATAATTTATGATTAACCACACACTTGACACTATTCCAGGACGTTTTTAAACCCGTAGTACAGTTATCTCTCGTGTTCCTCTGAATTGATAACAAATATTGTTAGTTCATGTACATGGTTAGGATACATCTTCGACGATTAAAGCCTCCACCTCTCCTTCTCCTGAGACCTTTCACCTCCTCCTTTCGTTCTCCAGATCTGGCCCCCCTCCCCCTTCTCCGGCGGCCTCGCCGGCGTCGAGGGGGAGGGGGTCCCACCCGTGGAGCTCATAGACATTCCTCTCCTCCTCTCGTAGCCGCCGGCTCCCTGGCGACGCGAGAAGCTCAAGAGAGCAGGCGGTAGGTGCGGCGGCCGAGCTCGGTTTCGACCGTGCACAGCGGCTTCGGGGCGGCGGTCGGCGGCGCCAGTGCGGGCGCGGGCGTGGGCAGCCGGTGCGGCTCCGGCAGCTTCGGGCCGGAGGCGGGCGACGGGCCGGTGGCTTCGAGGCGGCGGGATCGAGCGGAAGCGTCGGCCGGCTTCATGCGGTCACCCTCGAGCGCGGGGTGTTGAGGCGGCGGCCGGCTCCGAGCGGGCGGCAGGGCGTCGGGCCCGGAGGCGGCGGCTCCCGTGCGCTTCCCGACGGAGAAATCGGTGTTGCGGCCGGCGGACGTCCTCAGGGTCCTCGTCGACAGCGGCGTCATCCTCCTCGGTCTCTCGGTCTGGCGTTGTAGAACCGGATGGATGGCGCCGGTTGCGCGCCCAACAGGGTCACGTACAATGTGATCATGGGCGGGCTGTTCAAGCGCGACATGTCGGGGGATGCGCTCAAGATGTTCGACGAAATGCTCAAGAAGAGATCGTGCCCAGTGTGAAGATCTACGCGGTCCTGCTCTCGTCCCTGTGTAAGGCAGGGAAGATTGAGGACGCTGGGCGGATGATGCGGTCATGGAAGGAGAAGGGGTGCCCGCCGGACGAGGCAACGAATTGAGTGGGCTGTGCAAGTCACAATCGCAGCCGCACCTGGATTTCCTCACTGGGCGTGCTTGGATCCGTGCGTGGGAGATTTCTTCCCTGGATCTGCTCAGTGGTGGCGCATAGGCGTCGCTTTGTGGTTTCTTTAGTGGCGGACATTGCAGGGAGCGACTCGTCGTAGAGTTCAAGGGTGGCTATGCCATGGCCTTGAGGCGTGCAGGCCCCCGGTGGGTTGGTGGCGGTCTATTTTGTGAGTGGGTAGTACGTGGGGTGCTGTGGAGGTGCTGGCGAAAGCCTTACCGGTGATCTTACCGGTCTCGACAACGATGACGCCTTCGGGTGCCATTGTCCTTCCTGGAGGTGTTGTCATGGTGCCCCATAGCCCTCATGTTTACTGATCTCCAGGTGAAAACCTTGCCTCGGTGAGGCGGGCGGCGTCGGCGACTCTCGTCGCCTCCTTGGAGGCGTCGCCTCGGAGGTCCTTCTTCACGCACAGTAGACCGAAGGTTAGAGGGCACGGTCGGAAAAGGATAGGGGCTTGGTTGAAAATAAGGACGGAGAAGAAGTTATGAAGCTTAGTCTTTCTAGCTTTTTTTATAGTCCTTAAGCTTTATTTCTTGTTGTTTTATGCTCCTCAGGTTTTGAGGAATTGAGCCTAAGAGCTCGTTTATCTGTTGGCTGTGTATATCCCTCGTGGATATAGAGGCCGGATTTTATATCCTTTATCTAAAAAAAATGTACATGGTTAAAATACTCACTACATTTTGCAAAAGAGAACATTACATTGTCATACATAACTAACATTGGTGACCACAACTCCCTGTCCAATTGGTGGATCAAACAGTAAATACCAGAATTGATCTGACATGCATGCACAATCATTCAGAACAGACAATTTCCATGATAATCATATGGTTGGGCGTTTCCATGATAAGACATTTGCACAATTCTTTTCCAAAACATTCAGAACAGACAATTTCGGAAATGTGTACACAATATGATGACATCTTTTATAAATCACCGTATTATTTCAAACATTACATAAATTAGGCATCAGTGATAAAATAAAGTTAGAAAAGGCAAAAAAATAACCTTCTTACAAGATTTTGGACGGCTCAAATATGTAGGTAAATTCTTTCTAATTAAGAGCTAAAAGTTTGCATAATTAATCATACATATATATCATATGATAATAGAAAAACAATTTATCCCAATAAATTTCTTTTGTAGTAGAGAATTTATCGTTCCAGACCACCCAATACTTAATTAGCTAATTTTTTAGATTAGTAGTTCCACTAGGCCATATAAACATCAATACAAGAATAAAGAAAAGGTGTTTGTAGTACAAAAGGTAAAAGTAAATACGCACTAGCCAGAGTATAATCTTTGAAATTTAAAAACATGCAGATTAGACATCCACCGAGGATTTGCATGTGTGGCATGAGCTAGAGGTCGAAGGCAGGACCTAATTTTGCTAGCCCTTATTTATTTATTTATTTTACAGCAAGAGATCTACCTAATATTTTTTTGTGTAAGAAGAGTTCACTACTACAGAAATACTATTAATAGATGCCAAATCACAGACGGTTTGACAAAACCGTCTGTGACGTACACTATGACAGACGGCTTTAATTTGGAGACTGTCTGTGTTGTTGATGTCGGAAAAAATGAGTACCACAGATGGTTCTTATCGATGAACCGTCTGTGATACTGGAATATCACAGACAATTTTTATTAAAAACCGTCTGATAATCTGTGAATTATCACAGATGGTTTTTTATTAAAATCCGTTGTCTGTGATAATCTAAAAACCGTATGTTATAATCCGGCTATATATTTATTGCGCCGCTCAGAATCGCATCTGTCTTCATTTCGATCCAGATCTGGCCGGTGCTGCACCTGGAGGAGGCAAGGCTTTCAGGCTAGTTAATTGGTGGGAGGAGGCAGGAGAGCTTTGAAGATTCATACGTTCTTGGTTGCCCTAGATATGGTTAATAATAAAATTTATTTTTTCTTTATATTACAATTTAGATCTAAGTTTTGGTGAGTGTTATTGAAGATGGTTTGCATCTACTTGACCTACATGATCAATTCCCGTCATGTGGGACGTCAAATTTGTCAAAATTGTTGGTTATAAGTGGTTCATCGACCGCTGGGGAAATAGTTGTTGTGTTTATAATATGAATTAAGCTAGCAAAACCTCAATGCATGTGGTATATATGTAGTAATAATTAATTAATTTAATTTTTAATACTAAGTTGTTATATATATGCATAACGTAGGACCGAAGTTGGATGTATGCCGCGAACCGTGTGAGTGAAGAGTACATTAATGGCGTGTCTGCTTTTACAAGAGCTACCGAGGAGGATATGTTGAATAAGGGGGTGCAATATATGTATTGTCTATGCACTGACTGCAAGAATTTAAAGATGTTTAAGAACCGAGAGCAGATTGAAGTGGACCTAATTCGAAGGGGTTTCAAAAAGGGTTATATGTGTTGACCAGTCATGGCGAAGTCAATGATATGCCGCCAGATGACATTGCCGGTGAAGTGAATGTGAGAGACCATGTGGAGGTATCCCCATGTTTGTGATGAGTAATTGACGGTTGGTTTAGAGAGTTTGAGTTTGTTTTGGGTATTCTAGGGTTGAGTACCTTTACTTGTGCTAATATTGATTATGCTGTTTCGTGCGGTGCTATGTGACGGTTTGCTTGTCTGTATGACTACAGGACTTCGGAGCTAGGTCATGGTGAGGCGAAGAGGACCGGGACTAGGCACAGGAGGTGTTGAGGTCCAGACGGTCGGTGATGCCGAATATGATCGAGGCTGGTGAGGTGGTTGCGAGTCGGGAGACGAGGAACCGAAGCTGGAGCTACCGGTGATGGACACGACGGGCGACGACGAGAGACCCGGGACTAGACTCAGGGAGGAGTCGGAGGTCCAGACAGTTGGAAGTCGGTTGCGGTCGTGTGCGACGGAGCGGACCGGACTAGACTCAGGGAGGAGTCGAGGTCCAGACGGTCAAGGTACCGGAAGCGGAAGCTTCTGGGAAGGTGCTTGAGGGGCAATTTGGTAAATTGACTCAAGCAAATGAGTGGAGGAGGTGATTTCCCTCCAAAATCTAGTTTGACCTACTTTTTGCCTCATGGGGTTGTGAGGTGATGGAGTGGAGATAGTATGACATTTCTTGTTTTGCCTCTTGTGAGTGAGGTCCTGCCTGCAAATGGAGAGGTGGAGGCAGGTGGGAGGACTCACTAGTTGTAGCAAGAAGTGGAGAGAGTTCAGCTAGGGCAAGAAATGAGTTTGTGTGCTTGAGAGGAGTAGCTAGGCAGTGGAGTGTCTCGTGTGTTCATCTCCTACTCAAGCATGTAGTGTTTTCTTTGTATTAATTGTGTATGGGGACGTAGAACTCTTATTTGTAATCATTCATCTCTTTGCAAATGAATCCATTTGAGTTTTCTCCAGTCTCAGTTCTTTTTTTGTTTACTGATGCTCTCTGGTTGATTCTTGTGTGATTGAGTGTTTCTTGTTTTGGAGAGATGGATTTTGGGATTGCTCTGTAATGGGAATATGTCACAAGACCTTTTGGTCAATTAGTTCCCAGAGCAAAATGATCGAATCAAAAGAATATCTCATTTGCACTTTTGCTCAACTTCCTCTGTTTTTCCCTGTAGCTAGGGTTTCCTTCCAGAGCATGTTGGAATCTTGTAATTTCTCTTCATTGGAAGGTTTCTAACTTATGCTGGGATGTTGTGAGTCCACCTCCTGTTGAGTTTCTCAAGTTCTTGGCCAAAGATTTAGAGTTTGATGAGTAATCTGAAAAACAATCCTCACTCTCAAACCTTTTTCAGATTTGTGCCCAAATCTTGAATCCTAGTTCTTTTGGTTGATTCTCTTGTTTCCCAAGGCCCTTTTGGTATTTACTTTGAAGTCTCTTTCAGCTAGCCTAAAAAGAACCAAAGAATTCCCTCAATTTTTTAGTCATTAGAAGTTCTGCAGTTTCAACCCTGTCTTCAGCCGAAAATCCCAAAATTCTAGGGTTTGGGCGGTCCGACCGGCCGACTAGTGGCGGTCCGACCGGCCGACTAGCACCGGTCTGACCGGCCCACTGCAGGTCATGCTGATTTCTGTTCTCTTTGCTGATTCTCTTGTCTAAGTTCCGTTCTTCCGTGTCTCTTTCTCGTGGTTGTCCAGTGTGAATCTCTAGAGAGTATGACTCATATCCTTCATAGCTTTTGTTGATATTGGAGATAAGAGACGCTCGTGGATACTTGAGGGGTTGTTTTTAAAGAGGCACCATTCACCCCCCTCTGTTGCCATTTCCGATTCTACAGAATGATATGCCGCCGGATGATGTCGATTGTTGTTTGGATTCGGATAGGTTGCATGATGACAATCTGGATTAGATGCTTCGCGATATAGAAGAGAACTATGATGAGAGAGAGTATGTTAATTTCTGGGGCTTGATGGTGGACTCAGAGAAACCTTTGTTCACGTGCTGTAGGTCAAAGTACACGAGTTTGTCGGCCGTGCTTGAACTGTTGAAATTGAAGGCAAGCAACGGTTGGTCCGACAAGAGTTTCACGGCGCTGCTAGGTCTTTTAGTCGACATACTTCCGAAGGGAAATGAGTTGCCTAAAACCACGTATAAAGCCAAGAATGTTTTTTGTCCATTGGAAATGGAAGTAGAAAGAATACATGCATGTCCGAATGACTGCATCCTCTACCATAAATAGTATGCAAACATTGTAGGATCAGAAATGGCTACAGAGGGGGGTGAATGGTGCCTTTTTAAAAATTGCCCCCAAAGTATTCTTAAAGATCACTCCTTTCCGATAGCTATAGAAGCTACGAAGAAGGAGGATTTATGCTCTCTGGAAATTCCAGCACACAGAAGAAAGAAACATAGCAAGAAAATCTAAAGCAAAGGAAGCAGCAAAAAATAGCTCACAGGAAAACCCCAGCCCGGTCAGACCGCTATGATGAGCCGGTCAGACCGCCGGCTAGAGGCCGGTCTAACCGGTAGTCCCTTCCGGCCTGACCGCCTACCAGTGGCCAGTCTAACCGGACTCACTCGGCCGGTCTGACCGCCTTCACTCATCCAGTCTGACCGCCGTTCAGGTAGCGGTCTGACCGCCTGAAACCTATAGGTCAGACCGCCCCTCTGAAAACAGAGCAGGTTAGCGTGACAAAAACTTTAGAGACTTAGAACTGATAACAACAGAGAAATTTGATGAATAGCTGCTGATCTTTTCAAGCCAAAAGGACAAGACTTCAACCCAATGGAGAAGCGTTTGCAAGCAAAAACTTAATCACAAGAATGAATTCAGATTCTTACTAAAAAACAGACAGCAAGAAGACAAATATTCGGATTTCTCATGATTCTTCAATCCTTTTCTTATGAGATTTTGCATTTTAGCAAGACATGATCTCAGGACTAGAAGACACAAGTCTCAAGCCATCTTTTGGAGAGAAATCAAAGGTTCACACATCCCCTACCTCCAAACCCTAGAATTTCAGAAACAGAGCAAATGAGCTGCAAACTCACGGAGATAAAAACTCATTGATTCTTGCTATTTCTCTTGGGAATAACTGGTCACTTGACGTTGAGGCAGATTTCCCTCACAGTGTAGAAAGGATTCATATCCTTAAGCAAAAGAATCAACCCAAATACTCAAAACACATAGAAGCACAGAGACATCACAGAGAAAACAACCAACACAATTCTTAAAAGCTGAAACTCAGATTGATACTAGGAGATGAATGATTACAATAGGGAAACAACACTACATCCCCATACGCAATTGGAAAGAGGTTTAATCCATCTCACTACATGGTTCTCTCAAGAACACACTCGCACACACTGAGAGAACTCACTCCTACTCACTTGTTTTTCCTCAACTCACTGCCTACTCCACTTCTTAAAGCCAGACATACAGCCATAAGAAGGAAAACAAGAATTGCAGGCCAACACACACTACCAACCTCACACACCAATGAGGCCAGAAAGTCAAAGCTCCAGGATTTGGAGGGAAACAGCCTCCCACTCAAGGCTTGAGTCAAATCTCCAAATTGCCCTCAAGCACCTTCCCGGAAGCTTCCCGCAACTGGCACCTTGACCGTTTGGACCTCGACTCCTCCCTGAATCTAGTCCCGGTCCACTCCGCTGCACACGACCACACCTGGCATCCTAACCATCTGGACCTCCGACTCCACCTGAGTCTAGTCCAGGTCCATCTTGCCGCTGCCTATCGTGTCCATCCGACACCGACCGACTGGACCTCCGACTGCACCTGAGTCTAGTCTTGATCTGTTCCGTCACACACGACCGCAACCGACACCCAACCGTCTGGACCTCCGACTCCTCCCTGAGCCTAGTCCCGGTTCGCTCGTCGTTGCCTGTCGTGTCCATCACCGGTAGCTCCAGCTCTGGTTCCTCGTCTCCCAACTCGCAACCACCTCAGCAGCCTCGATCATCTTCGGCATCACCGACCATCTGGACCTCAACACCTCCTATGCCTAGTCCCGGTCCTCCTCGCCTCACCATGACCTAGCTCCGAAGTCCTACAGGCACACAGACAAGCAAACCATCACATAGCACCGCACGAAACAGCATAATCAATATTATCATTAATGAAAGGTACTCAACCCTAGAATACCCAAAACAAACTCAAACTCAATAGCACAACTGTCAATTACTCATCACAAACATGGGGGCACCTCCACATGGTCTCTCAAACATGCATGTATGTCCGGTGTGCAACGCATCTCGATACAAACGTCACAATCAATCAAATGACGACGAGGGAACAGAGGTGAAGAAAGGACCTCCTGTTAAGGTGGCATGGTATTTTCCTATAATTCCCCGTTTGAAACAGTTTTTTGCAAATCCAAAGGAGGCAAAACTGTTGCGTTGGCTCTCAGAGGAGTGCAAGAAGGATGGAATGCTAAGACACCTTACTGATTCCGCCCAGTGGAGAAACATCGATAGGAGTTTGCAGACTTCGGTGCAGAACCAAGGAATGTAAGGTTTAGACTAAGTACATATGGAATGAATCCTTTCAGTAGCATGAACAACCGATATAGCACTTGGCCCGTGACTCTCTGCATCTATATCCTTCCTCCTTGGTTGTGTATGAAGCGAAAGTATATTTTGCTGTCGATACTTATCCAAGGGCCAAAGTAACCTACGAATGATATTGATGTGTATCTAGCACCGTTGGTGGAAGATCTAAAAGTACTGTAGAACGAAGGAGTACAGGTATGAGATGCATATAAACGAGAGAACTTCACTTTGCGTTCCTTATTGTTCTGCACCATAAATGATTATTTTGCCTTTGCTAACCTGTCGGGCCAGAGTACAAAAGGTGCCAAAGCTTGTACTCACTGTTTAGATGGTACCGAGAGTGTGTGGCTGAAATACTCACGCAAAATCATGTACATGCGTCACCGTCGGTTCCTTTGGAGGGCTCACCCATACCACATATGAAGAAACAATTTGACGGAGAGAAGGAGGACGATTCAGCTCTAAGGCGTTTAAGCGGAAAAGAGGTTATAATATGGTTAAGGATTTAGATGTTGTCCTTGGCAAGGGACGTAAATTGAGGGCTCATGAGAAGAACATCTGGAAGAAGAGATCAATATTTTAGGACTTACCTTATTGAGAGTACCTAGATGTTCGAGACCGCATCGACGTCATGCACATAGAAAAGAATGTATGTGACAGCTTGATTGGTCTCTTACTGAACATTCATGATAAAACAAAGGACGACGTCAACGCACAGCTTGACTTGGCTGATATGAACATCAGGCCTGAATTAGCACTAACAAAAATAGATAATGGACGAACGTACCTTCCCCTGCGTGTTACACTCTATCCAAGGCCGAGAAAACAGAACTGTGCCAGTGCTTGCATGGTGTCAAAGTTCCGTTTGGTTACTCCGGCAACATGAAGAAACTTGTTTCGATGCAAGATTTGAAGTTAAATGGCATGAAGTCTCATGATTGTCATGTACTGATGACACAGATGCTCCATATTGCAATTAGAAATATTTTACCGATCAAAAGTCCGAGAGACAATCATGAGGCTATGTTATTTCTTTAACACAATTACTTGGAAGGTCATCGATCCCGAATGACTAGATGCTCTATAGGACGAGGTGGTGATGACTCTGTGCCATCTTAAGATGTATTTCCCTCCTTCGTTTTTCGATATCATGGTCCATCTCATTGTTCACGTTGTGTGGGAGATAAAAATGTGCGGGCCCGTATTCCTACGTAGCATGTACCCATTTAAGAGGTTCATGGGAATTCTCGAGTCCTATGTACAGAATCGATCTCGGCCAGAGGGCAGCATCGTCGTAGGTTATGCAAGCGAAGAGGTTATTGAGTTTTGTGTCAATTATGTGGCTCAGATTCAACCGATAGGTATGCCTCAATCTCGTCATGGCTCAAGCCCATTTCATGGTCTTGCAACACATGACTGAAATGGCGCCTTATGTCGACTAGCACAAGGATGTGCTTCGGCAACAAAATCAGGAGCGGCCGGATGTTTGGATCATGAGGCAACACAACAGTCGGTTCAACCAATGGTTGAAGGAGTAAATCGCTAGGAGCTCACCAAGTGAGATGCTGATATGGTTGGCAAAAGGGCCAACATCTACAGTTGTGACATGGTACGGATATGATATAAATAGGTACACATTCTATACATAGGCTCAGGATGTAAAGAGCACTAACCAGAACAACGGTGTCTGCATAGATGCGCTCAGTACCGATGGGTTGAGAAACTCGTACTATGGGTTCATAGAAGAGATTTGGGAGCTCGACTACGTAGTTTTCAAGATCCCCTTATTTCGGTGCCGTTGGGTGCATCTCCCACAGGTGAAGGTTGACAAGTATGGTGTGACTACTGTGGACCTCCAACGTGTTGGATACAAAGACGAACCATTCGTACTCGCTAACCAAGTTGTTCAAGTTTTCTATATAACCAATTCGGCAAATAAGAAGCGCCATGTAGTTCTTTATGGAAAAAGGAGAATTGTCGAAGTAGAGAATATAGTGGACGGAGACGAATACAATCAATTTGATATATATGTGGGCATTTGCATTTATGTATATAACAATTCATGTATGTGATGTATATGTGAATTTGCATTTATGTATATAACAATGAATGTGTGTGATGTATTTGTGAATTTACATTTATGTATATAACAATGCATGTGTGTGACGTATTTGTGAATTTGCATTTATATATATGTGAAAATATGTGATATATAGGTGAATTTTGAGAATGAGTCATACATATGTATCTCTATGTTCATTGGGCTGTTGTAAAGAAATACACTCTGTGAGGTCTTATTACAGTGCCTACTGGTTGGTGTAGGTAATAACTCTAGTGCATGGGAAGGAAAGGGCTTATCACAGACGGTTCTAAACTAGAACTGTATGTGATAATAATGATATCACAGACAGTTCTAGTTTGGAACCGTCTGTGATAATTTATCACAGACGGTTCTAAACTAGAACTATCTGTGATAATAATGATATCACAGATGGTTCTAGTTTGGAACCGTCTGTGATAATTTATCACAAATGGTTCTCAACTAGAACCGTCTATAATAAGCCTTCCTATATATACCCTCAAGCTAGGGTTTTATGCGTGCACTGCAGTTATAGCGCTATACCAACCAGAGCACAGAGACATAACATCGCCGCTCTCCTGATCGAGCCCGTCGCCGCCTCTGTCCCCCGAGCCCATCGCCGACTGCCTTCCCTGAGCCCGTCACCGGCCGCCATCCCCGAGCCCGTCGTCGACCGCCATCCCTGAGCCTGTCGCCGGCCTGTACCTCGGCTTCCTTCTTGGCTTTGGCTAAGAGAGGAAGAGCGGTTTTTCAGGTGGTTTAGAATATCACCTCTACTATGTGTATATCGGCTGATTGATTCCTTGAAATCTTGTTATCTATTTCACCTCTACTATGAGTATATATGCCATTGTTATCCCCTTAGACGAGCTTACCACATTTCTATGCTATTTCCTCTCATCTTATAGAACTGTGGGGCTAGTCTTTGAATAATCGTCACCTTTCAGAGTAGTTAAAAGATGGTTAATACCCGTAACTCAGCTAGTCATGGCCAAATGAACTAGGAACTGGGTAGCAGCGCTACAAACCCACCAACTCAAGGGCCGTAGGCAACACCGTTGGGACTGGATCCAATTCTAAGTCAGTTTATGGCAGCACTGACCCAATTGATGAACATCATGATGTAGAATATGAATACCATGATGAACCGGTAGAATTAGGAAGCTTTTGCACCTCAGCCAGTGTGGCAGCAGTCAAAGTTCACTGAATTCATGAGGACAAGGCCATCTACATATTCTCGTTCTTCTGAACCTTTAGAAGCCAATGATTGGCCTAGTTCCATAGAGAAGAAGCTAAATCTTGCCCAATGCATAGACCGAGAGAAGATTGAGCCACCACAAAGTGGTAGGAGAACCATTGTGCTGCTCATGAGGATCAGGATAGCATCGCTTGGGCTGAGTTCATAGTAGCATTTCACCATACCCATATCTTGGATGGGGAGATTGAGATAAAGAAAGAAGAGTTTCATGAGTTGCAGTAAAAGAACCTATCAGTGAGTGAGTACCACAACAAGTTCACTTAGCTGGCTTGCCATGTACCTGAGGATGTTGCTACAGATGACACACGCTAGAAGTGATTCAAGAAGGGATTAAATCCCGGATTGAAAGTTTAAGTTGTGGGCAACGATTATGCCAATTTTTAGAATATGGTGGACAAAGCAATACTCATTGAAGAGAGTCATCGTGAGATGGAGGAGTCACATAAGAGAACGATGATGCAACAAGGAGCCCAGATGCATCAATCCTAGAAGGCTCGTTTCAATGCTTATCAACCATCACATGTACCTCAACAGTTGGGATTCAGGACTCCAGCACTGGTGCCTCATCATAATATGTCAGGACCCCACCCTATCAACACTAGTAACCAACCAGGAAGGAATGCCAATCTCATAGCTGCAATCACCTGTTTCAAGTGTCATGGGTAAGTTCCTAGTAAATGCAGTACCTGCAACAGTTTTGTTTGATTTTGGAGCTTTACATTCATTTATTTCTCGAAGTTTTGTTGTTAAGCAATGGTTGAAAACTATTGTTCTTGGATCTGTTCTTTTAGTTCAATCTCCGGGCTCTGAGTTGAGCATGAACGAAGGATGTTCTGGAGTTAAGATAACTATTCAAGTAGTGGAATTTCTCGCTGACCTTATCATGTTGGATATTCAATCCTTGGATGTAATTCTAAGAATGGACTGGCTTAAGAAACACCAAGCAGTGTTGGATTGTGGGAATAGGGCCGTTATAATAATCAGTCCAAATGGGAGCAAGTTGAAATTTGAAGCTAGCATGAACCAATCAGGGAAGGCTATGGTTTGTTAGAGTAAAGGTATCATGTTAGAGGCTATGCTTGTGATCAGAGAATTTCCCGATGTGTTTCCAAAGGATCTCCTAGGAATGTCGCCTGACCGAGAGGTTGAATTTTCGATTGAGTTAGTACCTGATACCTCACCTACATCCAAGAGACCATATCGGATGCCTGCTAATGTGTTGGAAGAATTGAAGAGGCAAATGCAGAAGTTGCAAGACAAAGGTTATGTCAGACCTAGTTTGTTCCTGTGGGGAGGGCCAGTGTTGTTTATCAAGAAGAAGGATGGTAGTCAGCGTACGTGTGTGGATTACCAGGAACTTAATGAGGTTACTATTAAAAACAAGTATCCTTTTCCCAGGATCGATGATTTGTTCTATCAGCTTGAAGGAGCTGGAGTGTTTTCTAAAATTGATTTGAGATCAAGATATCATCAGTTGAAAATTCGTCGAGAGGATATTCCCAAGACATCATTCTCTACTCGTTGTGGTCTATATGAGTTCACAGTGATGTCTTTTGGTTTAACCAATGCCTCAGCCTATTCATGTATCTGATGAATAACGTGTTCATGGAGTATCTGGACAAGTTTGTTGTTGTGTTCATCGATGACATATTAATTTACTCCAAGGATAAGAAAGAACATGAGGAACATTTGAGGTTAATGTTGCAAAAGCTCAGGGAGCATAAATTGTATGCTAAGTTTAGCAAGTGTGAGTTTTGGATGAAGGAAGTTGCTTTTCTACACCATGTTATGCCAGTAGGAGGAGTTGCAGTTGAATCCAGAAAAGTTAGCAATGTGTTTAACTAGGAGGAGTTGCAGTTGATTCCAGAAAAGTTAACAATGTGTTTAACTAGGAGGAGTTGCAGTTGATTTCAGTTCCACAAGTTAGGAGTTTTCTTAGCATGACAGGGTATTATCGTGGCTTCAGTTTACTTGTAGTTTATTCAATTCCTTCGATTATTTACTTATTAATCGTCTTTTAATGCCCGCTTTCAATATATGTACTATATTTACTTTAAATTGTTGCGTTTCTACCAAGTAACCACTTAGCTATGATTTAGTAAGTATTACATAATTATATTTCATTTTTGTTATAAACGACATGCTGAGCACTCTATGTACTCACGGCTATATCCACATTTTCTCAATTAAAGAAGAAGAACCATATCAATAAAAGGTACTTGAAGAAAGATATTTCGACAACTTCTTGGATTAGGGTCTCGCTTCCCAGTCAATTGCCTGTGGGCATGTCGAATGGCCGCTTCATTTTTGTTGTGTTTTCGTCGCTAGTTCTATTAATCCCTATAGGATCGGAAATGGCAACAGAGGGGGGGTGAATGGTGCCTTTTACAATTTTCCCCCAAAGTATCCACTAAAATCTCTTCTCCAATAGCTACAGGAGCTATGAAGAAAGAGAATAGAAGCTCTCTGGCAACTAAAGCGAAAACAGCAAATAAATCAACACATTGAAGCTAGCTGCAGAAAATGGATCAGAGGAGACAAGCCTGGCCGGTCAAACCGCATGAGCTCGGCCGGTCAGACCGCCGGTCCAAGACCGATCTGACCGCCGGCTATATGCCAGTCTGACCGCTTGAGACATGGCCGGTCGAACCGCCATTGAGACTCCGGTCAGACCGCTTGCCTACCTCCGGTCTGACTGCCATCACCAGAGCGGTCTGACCGCCAAGTACTGAGCGGTCTGATCGCTAGGGTTAGCGGTCTGACCGGGGGCCGCGAAAGCAGAGCTGCAAACTGCAGACTATTGCACAGATTTTACTGAAAATGCAGTTCTTAGAGAAATTGGGGGAAATTTACTGCTCTTCTGAATTCAAAGGAACTGAACTACGAACTAAATAGCCAAACAAACTTGCTAGAAAGAGAATGCAACCAGAAAGCAAAGATTGCAGAAAAATTCCAAAACAAGATTGCAGGAAGACACAAAATTCAGATTACTCTAGTTTGTCAGGTTCTTTGCTCATGAAACTTTGCATTCAGTTAAGCAATGGCATGAGGACATGAGAACTTACATCTGGGCACATCCTTTGAAGGGAAATCAAAAGATATCAAAGTGCCCTGACATCAAACCCTAGCTACAGTGAAAAACAGAGGAAATGAAGCCCACGAAGTAAAAAATGAAATAAGCATTGATTCTGAGACTTGCTCTCTGGGATGAACTGGCCAAAGGGTCTTGAGTATTTTCCCATCACTGAGCAACTAGGACACAGCTACTCAACCAAGATTTATCTCAAGAAACAAATGAGACAGAGAAGAAGAACCAGATGCCAAAACACAGAGAAAGCAAGGAAACTCAAGATACTTAAACAAAGAACATCTTAGATTGAAACAAAGACAAGAATGATTACAAGAGTTCATGCCATCACACACTACTACCCCATTCGTAGTTGGAAATGAGGAAACACACACTACATGCTTCTCAGTATGAACTCACGCGCGCACACACACACTGAGTTCACTCCCTTCTCCTACTGCTCAAGCATACGGACTACTCCCTTGACCTCTCCTTTTAACAACAAGGCTCACACACCAAAGGAGAAAACCAAGAAGTGTCATACTCCTTCCACTCCCAACCTCACACACCATATGAGGCAAGAGTCAAAGTCAACACAAGAAATGGAGGGAACCAGCCATTTCTCCCAAACTTGAGTCAATTCTCCAAATTGCCCTCAAGCACTTTCCCGGAAGCTTCCCGCAACCGACACCTTGACCGTCTGGACCTCGACTCCTCCCTGAGTTTAGTCCCGGTCCGCTCCGCTGCACACGACCGTACCCAGCATCCTGATCGTCTGGACCTTAGCCCCTCCCTGAGCCTAGTCCCGGTCCACCTCGCCGCTGCCCGTCGTGTCCACCCGACTCCGACCGAGACCTTCGACTCCACCTGAGTCTAGTCCTGGTCTGTTCCGTCGCACATGACCGCAACGACATCCAACCGTCTGGACCTCCGACTCCTCCCTGAGCCTAGTCCTGGTCCACTCTTCGTTGCCCGTCGTGTCCTCCACCGGTAGCTCCAGCTTCGGTTCCTCGTCTCCCGACTCGCAACCACCTCAGCAGCCACGATCATCTTCGGCATTACCGACCGTCTGGACCTCAACACCTCCTGTGCCTAGTCCCGGTCCATCTCGCCTCACCATGACCTAGCTCCAAAGTCCTGCAGTCACACAGACAAGCAAACCGTCACATAGCACCGCACGAAACAACATAATCATTATTAGCATAAGTAAAAGGTACTCAACCCTGGAATACCCAAAACAAACTCAAACTCTCTAACTCAAATGTCAATTACTCATCACAAACATGGGGATACCTCCACATGGTCTCTCAATCCCTTCTGGCTATTAAAGTGTAAACTTAATCATAAAGTCGCAACTCTGACAATTAATAATATGAGTCTTTTTCTTGATTAATCATGAATATGATCGATATTTCATCTATATTTTCACTGTGTGCACTAGCATAATTCTGGAGTAGTGCAATACACACAGAGAGTCTAGATTTACATATTCGGATCTCGATAGGGTTGGCATTCATGAGAGTGAAGATCACACAAGCATTTATATAGGTTTGGGAATAATGGAGAATAATGTGCTTTGTGAAAATGGATATATATATACACACACATACACACACACACACACACATAGAGAGAGAGAGAATCCGGCCACATGTATGTATATATTCACACTAGACTAGACTCTAGAGGTTACTGTAACAAGTGGAAGTAATAAGTACATTTCGCTTTCTCCACCTATGATCAATTGCATTTTCACTTTATTCTTAAAGAAAAGTCAATTAGCTACTGTAATTTAATTTGTGCAATGCTAACGCTTCATGAGGTTCTTGCAAAAGTTGTGGAGTTCTTTATAGGAATAATCATATGGTTGGGCGTTTCCATGATAAGAGATTTGCACAGTTCTTTTCCAATACATTTAGAACAGACACTTTCGGATATGTGTTGACAATATGATGACATCTTTTATAAATTACTGTATTATTTCAAACATTACATAAATTAGGCATCAGTGATAAAATAGAGTTAGAAAAAGCAAAAAAAAAACTTCTTACATGATTGTGGACGGCTCAAATATGTAAGTTCTAATTAAGAGCTAAAATTTTGCATAATTAATCATACATATATGTCATATGATAATAGAAAACAATTTATCCCAATAAATTTCTTTTGTAGTAGAGAATTTATCGTTCCAGAACACCCAATACTTAATTAGCTAATTTTTTAGTCTAATAGTTGCAGTAGGCCAAATAAACATCAATACTAGACTAAAGAAAAGGTGTAACATTGTAATACAGAAGGTAAAAGAAAATAAGAACTAGCCAGAGTATAATCTTTGAAATTTAAAAACACGCAGATTAGACATCGGTGGATGATGTGCATGTGTGGCATGAGCTAGAGGAGGTCGAAGGCAGGACCTAATTTTGCTAGCTCATATTTACTACTACTACTACTACTACTACTACTACTACTACTACTACTACTACTACTACTACTACTACTACTACTACTACTACTACTACTGCAGCAGCAATAGATCTACCTAATATATTTTTTGTCTAGGAAGAGTTTCTGGGCCAAAACGTGTGGACCATGATCACCAAATAACCCAGAAACACACGTTATCGGTGATATAGAACCTTATAAAGCAACAAGATGACTGATGATCATTATATCATTTTTTAATTACAAGTTAGGAAATTAATGACTAAATTCTAAACGGGACAACAGCGTGTACTCTATGCATTTTTTAGGCATATATATAGAGATAGAGAGAAACTTATGCACGGTATACCGTCTAAGCCAAAACCGATAGGATAGCCTCCGACGCCACCCTCCTTCTTCAATTCCGATGATGCCCCTCCACCTTCTCAACTCCGTCATCACCCTCCCCTCCTCCTTCACCTCCGACTCCAGATCTGCCAACGATGGGTTCATTGCAGCCCCCCGGACGCAGAGGGAGGTCGGGGAGGTGGTGTTCCAGTGGTGGGCGGTAGCGGAGGGTGTCGAATTGCGGTGGGTGGTAGCGGAGGGTGGTGGGCGGCGACGGAGGGAGGCACGGTGATGACAGCACACTGAATATTATTAGTTGGGCTGGGTGGTAGCAGTGGGGGAGGGGAGATGGCGGTACGGCCGGGCGGCGAGGTCGCCGCCCGCCACGATGGTGGAGGAGGTGGCAGGAGAGGCGGAAGAAGGGTGTAGAGCTACTCCAATGCCGGAGAAGAGAGGGGGGAGGGGAGGGGAGTGGCAGACTGGTTCGAGAGAAGAGAGAGGGAGGGGAGGGGAGCGCTGGCAAGGGAAACTGTGCCATTGGGATGCCTCCCGACGGTATAGCGTGCGGTAGTAGCATAATATATATATAAGTACTATTCTACGTGCAAATGTAGAATGCGCGTCGAAAAGTTACTGCTATGCGTGAGTGAAGTTACTGTCAAACACATGTAGAGTTACTGTCAGTTATAGTGTTACAACTGACAGTAACTCTTCATGTGTTTGGTAGTAACTTCACTCACACAACAGTAACTTTCTGGCATGCACAGTGTGCGCAGGAACAGAATAGTGTAGTCGTGTGTGTGTGTGTATGAGTGGATCAGTATTGCAGCAACTGAAACATTCTAAACCAAAGATCTAACAATTACTTCCTAGTTAAGTTTGTGATGTTGGAACAATCATCCTTAATCCTTTTTTCAAAATGACAACGTATGCACTAGCGCTAAATTACGATTTACGTCTTCTTTAATTAATATTTAATATTTACTAAATTGTTAAAATAATGTCCTATATGATATTCCAGAATGAATAATTTTAATTTCCTAAAAAAAGATGAGCAATTTTATTTTCATCACTAATATAATGTATGCTCACCAGTTGAGTGAAATTAATTTATATCCAATGAACAAATCTGGTGCTTTAATCCAGGGTCAGTAAAGTTGCACTACGTGCTAGCTAGGGTAAGAGGACCAAAAAAAAATTTCTAGAGGAGGAAGTGACAATTATATCTCTATTTCTTTTTAAGTTTTTTACTATTTTATATGCTTGGTAAAGTTTCTAAAAAGAAAAGATACATAACGAAAACTTATGTCTTTAGAGTAGTACGAATCAAATAAGTACAAATAATTCTCATTAAACGTGAGAAAATATTTACTCTAACAAGATGTGTGCATGCATGTAACCCCAAAACCAAACTTGATCACGTTGAAAACAAATTAATTAGTGCACCTGTCATCGCACCTGCCAGATCAATTGCAATAAGCAAATTAATTAATGCTCCGTAATCTAAGCAGATCATACCGTATTTCCCATCATCCTATCAGCAAACTCTCAGCAGTGCTTTTTGACTTGTTACTAAAGTCTTGCCACATCAGAATTTGGGTGAGATCTGGAAGAGAGGGGAGGGAAAAAGATAGACCTTGTTTCCTTGATGAGTAACAAGCTAAGCTAGCCTTCGGACCAAGAAAGAAGATACAAGCTAATGGACTATTGGAGAGGAGCTTTTTACTAGAAAACACGTGTGGTGGTCTCATTAGAGACGAGAGTTCAGAGATTCATGTAACAATAATAGCAAGTTATTGGAATTCCTGTGTGTCACTGAATATTTGCGAAATTCCCTGCTGTCTCACTGTCAAAGTGGTCGGAGCCCATATGTTAGTGAAACATTGAGTGCTATATAAGAGATGACGTAAACTTCCGGTGGCATATAAAAAATTAATAACAAGTTATTAGAATGCTTGTATCTACAATCTAATAACAATTAACTATTGAGAACGCCGTCAAGATAAAAACAATGACGTACTTTCACATTCATTGATAACATAACCACTATTCAAATTGGTGTAAGACATTTACCCCACATCTCAACAGGTTTTCAGAGGACGCGTTTCCCAATGATCAAAGAAAAAATTCCATTTGCCCCCACCTCATAAAGGGACCAAACAACAAATAGACTACCTCTGAAATGACTCAATATTTTTTTTTGCATAATTTTGATACATTGAAAGAAAGCAAAAGGCAAAAAAAAGTTGCGTTAATGCATTGAAAGTTACAGCCTCGTATGCATATGAAAATTCTATTTTATATGCGTGCAGATTTGTGTTAGCAAATTCAATGTAATGACTCAATACAATCAATTAATAATTATAGAGATTTTTTAAAATCACTAATCATCCCTGTTGTCGCAAATCCCACTAAAAACATAATAGAGATAATTTTGTCAGGCTTGCCAATCTGATTGGGGCATTAGTCTTTACCTTAATTACTTTATTTATCCAAAACTAGAACGGCATTTATTTTTTGAACAGAGGTTGGAGCTTATTATCACATTATCTATGGTACTAACATTCACTTTGTTATGTAACTTAGGAACACTTCCACCTCCACCAAGTGAAAAAGACAAAAGTAGAGGGGAATACGGGGTAAATGAAAATTTTTAATATTAAATTTATTATAAAAAATGTCGTAGCAACGTTAGCCCTATATTACTACAATGTGAAGTAAAAACTTTTCCTTACTACCGCTGACTGTGGGTGGTGGTGGAGAGGGTTGGGACGACAGAGGAGGCGCGGAGCTGCTCCAGAGCAGAATAAAAGAGTGCAAGGGGAGGGGAGTGATGGCGCTTCAAGAGAAGAGAGAGAGAGAGAGGAATGGCGGCGCAAGCGAGGTATGCCGTCGGGAGGCATCCCGACGGTATATCAACAGAAGTACGTCTCCTTTTTGGAGGTACATATTTGACTTTGTGCTAAGACATAATATACAATGATTACATTGACTAACATGAGAGAAAAAAAACACTTTGATCAATAGATCAAATCAATGACCATTTCAGTATAATATTTCAGAAATACCCTCTTGAGGCCTTATACATAATTAGCGAAAAGAGGATATAGAAAAATAAGATGTTTGTGGTTTTAGAGAGGAGTTAGTTTCCTGAACAAGTAGTTTGGAAATTGAAAAAGAATCGTGTGAGAGATAAGTCAAGATAAATAAAACCATAGCTATTTTTGTTTCGGCCGCCGCTCGCTATTTGCGCAAGAATCCCATCGCTACAACACCCAAGCACTGCTACTCTTGGATTTTTTTTGTACGAATAATCCATTTTTATTCGAAATTGCAGAAATATACCCGCAGAATTTTTTTTTACAAAACTAGGCTCCAGTCGCCTAATGGTTGGGCGACTGGAGCCTTTTGCCCAACTAGAAAGCGACATCTGGTAAATCTACTAACGGTTCGGCGATTAATTGCAGTCGCCCCACCGTTGGGCGACTACAAGCCAGTCGTCGAACTGTGTGGCGACTAGGGGTGAGTTAAAAACCCAGCCGCTCGGCCGCCGGTAGCATTCCGCGCACTGTTTCATACTGTTTTCATTCGGTCGCGCGATTTCGAGAGGAAGGAGAGGAGAAGAAGGGGAAGAAGAGAAGGGGGAGAGAAGGAGAGGGAGAGGAGAAGAGGAGCGGGAGAGAAGGAGAGGGAGAGGAGAAGAGGAGGGGGAGAGAAGGAGAGGGAGAGGAGGAGAAGAGGAGAGGCAAACAGTGATTTCCAGGTATTTTTTATTAGTGTTAGAAAATTAGTTTAGAAAATTATTTTAGAAAATTAGTTTAGAAATTTAGTTTAGAAATTTAGTTTAGAAAATTTAGTTTACAAATTTAGTTTAGAAAATTAGTTTAGAAAATTTAGTTTAGAAATATAGTTTAGAAATTTCTTTTCCAAAATTTACTTTAGAAATTTAGTTTAGAAATTTAGTTTAGAAAATTTAGGTTAGAAATTTAGTTTAGAAATTTTGTTTACAAAATATAGTTTAGAAATTTTTTTAGAAAATATAGTTTAGAAATTTTGTTTACAAAATATAGTTTAGAAATTTAGATGTAGTTTACAAATTGAGATGTAGTTTAGAAAATTTAGTTTAGAAATTTAGATGTAGAAAATTTAGTGTCGAAATTTTGTATAGTATTTTTATGTATTATTGTAGAAAATTTAGTTTAGAAATTTTGTATACCATTTTTAATGCATTATTGTAGAAAACATAGTTTAGAAATTTAGATGTAGAAAATTTTTTTATGTATTATTGTAGAAAACGTAGTATACAAATTTAGATGTAGAAAATTTAGTGTACAAATTTTGTATAGTATTTTTTATGTATTATTATAGAAAATTTAGTGTAGAAATTTAGATGTACAAAATTTAATGTTGAAATTATTGTACAAATTTTGCAGGTATGACTCGTGCTGGACGTGACTCCGACTGGCGGTACCCGCTGTTGGACGAGCACGTGGACCGCGTGGATCGCGCTTCCCGTCGTGTGCCGCCACCGGGGAGCACGGACGAGCCGCCTGAGCTGGGAGTGGTCCGGACACGCACACCTCGCATGGCCTGGGGACTCGACCCCCGTTGGACTGCCAGGTTTGCACTACGCCAGCATTTTAGTGCGACCGTAGGAACGTTCCGTGCTGACCTTCACTTTGTTTGCAGGCTGCGGGATGCTGGGCTACTCCCTCTTTGCCGGGATGGTGCAGGCCACGGAGGAGGATGGAGCCACCTTGGCCGCGGGAGGGGACGAGGTTGGCGTGGAGCGATCATGACGCTTCCTGTTCGACAGTTCCTTGCTGACGGCTTTGGTGGACCGTTGGCGGCTCGAGACGCACACTTTCCCCCTCCCATTCAGGGAGATGATGCCAACCCTGCAGGATGTGTCCCTGCTCCTCGGCCTTCCGATCGCGGGAGGCGCTGCCTTCCTACCGGAGGCCCCGGCCGAGTGGCGCGCTGACCTGCTCGGCAGATTCGAGGGGGTCGTTCCACCGGCCGATGACCACCACATCTTTGGAGAGGATCAGACCCATGGGCCGACGCTGAGGTGGCTCGCACAGTACCAGGTACGTTGTTTTAAAAATCGATCATGTCTTCGAAGCTCTTATTTGTGCTATTACATACTAATAACAATTTGTTTGCATTCAGGTGAAGCGCATGGATCCACAGGTAGACGATTACCAGGTATCGCGCCACTTGGAAGCGTACGTGTTGTGGCTGTTTGGTTGGGTGCTCTTCACCACCAGCCATGGCAACTCCATGGATGTGCGCCTTATCACTTATACGAGGGCGATCGCGGACGGCGAGCCCCACCAGGTCAGCTGGGGATCGGCCGTACTTGACGCGACGTACCGCGCCCTGTGCGATGCGTGCATGAGGATCAAGGCGAACTCGATCCTCATGGGCTGTCCCCTGCTGCTGCAGTTGTGGTCGTTCGAGCACTTCAGCCTCGGACGACCTATGCTAGACGACATGGGTTCGTACGGGGCCGAAATGTATCCGGGGGGAGACGTCGACCGGTCGACGATGGGTTCTCTCTGGTGCCGTCGACGAGTAAGTATTATCACAGTCAACTATTTCTTTCTTATTGACGATCGTCATACTAAACAACTTGTCTTTCCTGCAGGTACAATTCGCGCACGTGCAGGTCACGCGGGCGTACCTGCCCTTTGTGGAGCAGTTCGACCACCTCACAGCCGACGACGTGCGCTGGGAGCCTTACGCAGATACAGCAGTGCAGGCCCGCACTCCTGACGGGCTGTCCGCACTTTGCTAGCGTGACCGGGCTTTCTGGCTCACCCGCCGGAAGCTCGTGTACCATATCTACGTGGAGGACTACGCACCCCAGCGAGTCATGCGGCAGTTTGGGCTATGGCAGGTGCTTCCTGTACCAGTTGGACCACCGCTTCCGCGGAACGTGCACGCGTGAGTGATCGTTTCTGCTAAGTATGTACATACTTACTACTGTGTTCGCAAGTACTCACATTACATAATGGTTCTATACGCAGGCACAACGCGAAGGGAGTTAAAAGAGGCACGGACTGGTCGACGAAGATGCAGCCCTGGGTCGCGCAGTGGGAAGGTGCGCTCGACGACCGCGTGGAGGAGGACCGCCCATACGACAGGAGGGACTACGCAGAGTACCTGCGCTCGTACCAGGGGTGGACACGTACCAGGCTCGTACATGTCGTAGACCCGCCTGCCACACACGTCGCCGCTCTGACAGACACGTACCCCGCGCACCTCGCGCGCGATGCTCACATCGCGGTACGTTACATGTAATTTCAAAGATTCCCAAATGGCAATGTCGTTTCGATGATGGACCATTTTATGTCTTTGTGTCCAGGCTGACATCGGTGATGCCTATGGACTGAGTCCGCCTCACTACTAGAGAGGGTCGCCACTGGTGCGGAGCTGACCCATGAGGAGAACGTCAGCTTTCTGCATTGGGTGGAGGCCAGGTGTAGACGTATCGGTAGCCTGCTGTCCTGCATGAGGCTACTAGCGGTCTCCACACCCACGCCCAGCGCTCCGACGGGTCGTCCACCAGTGCCACCCCGACCAGCGTGGCACTACTCCGGAGGTAGTACGTGGACACGTCCTACACCACCTCACCTGGAGCAGCCAGGGGGTTCAGCCTGGACACGACCTCATCCACCACCTCCACCACCTCACTTCACGACTCCTCCGCACATCCCCGGCTTCCACACGCAGGGGGTGTACGCCCCTCCTCCTACCTTGATGGCGCCAACTGCGGGTACGCATCATCCGATCGCGTTTTTATCCGAAGATGACATTTAACGAACTAACGATATTGCTATTGCAGGTGCTTACCATCAGCACGGCGTCTCCCCGATCCACGACGATGTGGACCAGTTTTTTGCAGACTGGCCTGGGCAGTTCTCCGACACAGCACCGGAGGTTCTCTCTGGCAGTGCCCTCCCCGGTGCACCGGAGGGCACACAGCTAGAGGTGCAGCTGACTCCACCAGCGCAGGGGCGGGTGCGACACGCTCCTGATCGTCTTACGTTGTCAGGGCGTCGTAACCCGTTGCACCAGAGGACGGCCAAGCGGGGCTGTACGGGAAGACGCGGGCGCGGTGACGGGGCACACCAGGGTGGCGAGTGAGGGGTGCTGTGGATGCTATATGTTATGCATGTAATGAAAAAATACGTAGCATGTTACTCAGAGCTATATTATGAAGTTTATTTAAATTCAAATAAGTCTATCATCTCTTCTTTTCGCATTCAATCATTCATATATCAAGTCATCTAAAAAATTAACATACTGGTTGTCCGCACAGGAATTATCATCCTATGTCACTTAATAGTGTATGTACCGATCGTTCTGCAGTTAATCTTTCATAAAAAAAGTTTCTAAAATTTTTTACGTACCTACAACATACAATAAATACAAACTTTTATTACAACTCTACCACATTTTTTACCAGTTTAAAACTACAAAATTCACAAAATTTAAAACAATCATAAGAGTTCCATGCAGTCGCTTAAAGGGGGCGACTGCATGCAAGTCGCCTAATGGGCGGGCGACTGCATGCAAGTCGCCACACAAAAGGGCGACTGGATGCAGTCGCTTTCTGGTTGGGCGAAAGGCTCCAGTCGCCCAATGGTTGGGCGACTGGAGCCTAATTTTGTAAAAAAAAATTCCCGCGGATATATTTCTGCAATTTCGAATTAAAAATGGCCGTACAAAAAAATTCGCTACTCTTGCCACTGCCGTGTTGCCAGAGCGTGCATGCCAGAGTGCAAGTGGTAGGGAGCCTCGGGAGCCACGCCGGTCCAGAGTCAAGGAAGGAAAGAAAAAAAATAGTGACGCAAAATTTCCGGAGAAAGAGAGAAGGAAAAGTGAAAAGCGAGTGGATTTCGTCTTGTGGATAACATCTGGTTTAAATAGTGAGGCAAAATTTCCGGAGAAAGAGAGAAGGAAAAGTGAAAAGCGAGTGGATTTCGTCTTGTGGATAACATCTAGTTTTCTTCTTTGCTCTTGGTTTATTTTAATCAGGGATTAGACTTCAGATTGGAGAAAGAGGTTACACATGTTCATTAGAAGGATCAGTTAGAAGATCGATTTAATATGCTGTAATGTTGTACTGTGATTACAGGTAATGTATAAATATAATTTGGGAATATTATCTACTAAATAATTGTAGAGAATTTTGATAGCTTTCTGTAGAATTTTTATTCATATCAATCGGATTAGTAGATTTTGAGATATGAATTTTGTAAGTCTGTTGTCTGGTAAATTTATCATATTTTGGCAAAACATATTAATCTGTAGATGAAAAATAGAAATAGAATAATTACAGGATCTAGTCTACATAAAAAGTGTACGTAATTTCTTAAGAATTACAGAGAGCCTAAGAACATGATTTTTGCATGATTAGAACAGAAATTATGAATTTTGAGGGACTGCTATCCAGAACTGGATTGCTGCTGGATACAGTCTAGGAAAAACATTAATTTGGCTAATTTAATGCAGAATTAAATTTTGGACATAACTAGGAAGTGGTAGATAATTTTTCTTAGTTTCTGAAAATATCATAGTTAAATATATTTGCATACGTAGATTAAAAGATATAAAAATATTGTGTAGATGATAGATCTGTCTTCTAAAAAATGGGGGTTTAGATGATTTAATCTGGTATTTGGCTAACTAAGAAGCTGTAGGAAATTTTGTGTAGATTCCATAACTGGTATGATTTGATATAAAATGATGTGGGAGTTAAAAATTATGATAATTTTAATACTGGGACAACAGGGGTGACTGTTTAGTAAAGGGGGAGATTTGTGGATTTGGGGAACGTGTAGAAACGTTGTCGATTAAGTGTTGTTTTGTATTGTTGTGGCTTGCATTGAGTTTAGGCGTTTACTGTAGGAGGAGTAACTTTGGGGTTTGTGTCATTCTCTAATCAACATGGTCGTTGTAATTAGAAAGACAAGTGCATGGTAAAATGGTATCCGAGTGTTTGGAATTGTTTATTTGGTTAAATGAATACTTTCCATGATTATTCCTATGATTATGCCTATTTTATATTTCTTACATGCTTATGATAAATTGATGATAATAATGATAACTATGGGGGAATGACGATTATATCAATTGCTTAATGAACAAAAATAATAATCATTGCATTGCATGTTGAACATTCATGATAGAAAGATGTGACTCATGGGAGTGGGATGAGGTCTCCATATGGAAAATATGGGCAATGAGGTCCCCGTATGAAAAAGAACAGACAATTGGTTCCCGCACTAAAAAGTACAGGTTGAACATTCATGATAGAAAGATGTGACTCATGGGAGTGGGATGAGGTCTCCATATGGAAAATATGGGCAATGAGGTCCCCGTATGAAAAAGAACAGACAATTGGTTCCCGCACTAAAAAGTACAGGCATGGGTGAACACTGATGGGCGTTACACTCTGCTATACCAGTATAAGGAATGGATGAGTTGAGATATGTTCATTGCATGGCATTGCATTCATGAAAAGGAAAGTAAGATATCGAGACTTGAGAATGGAAATTGATAAGAATAGAAATGTGAAATTGAGTTAATGATGACCAGGCGTGGAATGTTAATTATTGTTGTTGCCTTATTTATTATTCTGTTGTATACTTGCTGAGTTGTAGACTTACCCTTGTTTATTTGTTATTTTTAGGGAACGTTGAAGGCGACATGTATTGGGTGAAAGTAGAGCATGGAACCATTGCACTTTTGTAGCTCTTCACTCCACCTAGTTATTCATTACTTATAGCCATGAACAATTTAGTAACTTTTATTGTAATAATTGGATAATTTGTAGTTTTCTTTAGTTCCATATGGTTCGTAATATTGTTATTTGATGCATTCATAAGTTTATATTTATTTATGATTCTTTTTTGGTATTTATTTGGTTTATATTCAATTCAATTTATGGTTTACTGTGTTGTTGAAATTTATGTTTATTATTATGTTGAATGTTTTATTCTTAAAATCTAGTTGTTGGTAATGCTTGCTGAATGATTAAAATGGGTAGCGATAGTAGTTGTAGGTAACATTTTGGGTCTTTGTCAAGCCGAGGACTTACATTCAGCATGCTTCATGTATCAAAAATGGACAAGGCTAAGGAGCATTTTCTTATGTAAAGCAATATGCTATTTTCCACAATGATTTTCACAAAAAAAAGATGAAAGAAATAAAATACCTAAAAAGATGCCAATCATTGGTGCATTTCTCATAAAAAAGTAAAAATGCAAAAGAAATGTGGAGAGGAGAATATATTCTCCCTACACCCAGACAAATGTACCTTTGTAATTGATTATTATGAGCCACATGTTTCTCTCTATTTTTTCTTTCTTATTTGATTTGTCTACAAAATGTTACCCGCCGTTATCCAAACTTTCGTCATGCAAGGCTATTGGCAAGCTAATATTCCTGTGACATGTGCGTGAACATTTTTCTTTTAGAAGAACGTGTAAAACGGTACTTTAGGTGTTGTTACAAAATGCTATCGTTGTGTGACACGAGAGAACAATATAATTCCCACTAGTACAAAATATGTTTTATAAAATTGCTAGTAGGAAATGGAAAATTTCAAGTATGCATGAATCATGATGACATAAATTTTATAATAACACTATCGCTGTTCTTTTTTACTTGTTATTTGGATATCGACACTGTCTTCAATATACACTTTTGACCACTACTTTTCCTAATTATATGTTAATAAAAATTATTAAAAATATAACAATATGAAAGTATTTTTTATGAGAAATCTAGTGATATCATTTCCATGTGAAGAGTCCAAATACTTTTGTGTATATTAGCGGTCAAAGTTTGAAAATGTTAACCGCATGCATTCTAAAACGATATCTAAAAAAAGAATGGAGGGAGTAGTTGTCATCTTTGGGGAAAATTGCACGATAGGTAGAAAAGAAAATAGGTACCTTGAAATTGAGCAAGGACAGAGTTCTCTGGAAACTTTTTGCGTATTTCCTAATAAAAATCTTGCCTTTAGTTTATTTTCATGCTTTAGAAAAACTTCTTAAGTATGTAAAATAAGTTGAAGCTACTGCTGGAGAATTCAGAGCTAGTGCATCCTATAATGCTAAATAGAAACTGAAGCCAACAGAACGTGGCTTAAAACTCTAAATTTTGTCGAATATATAGGTATGAATTGAAGTTTCTTTTTAAGAACACATCATGTGCTCCTAGCGTGTTTTGTGCTATCCATGATACCTCCTCGGCAAACGGTCCAAATGGCCTAAAAAGTTATGAAAAAATAGGGTAGAATATAGTCGAGCAATTGCAAAATTTCAACTGAAAACTTGATGTATACAAGGAGAAACAAAAAAATATTGAATAGTATCTTTATATTTTTGTTTTTATTTTGGATTTCTTTTTCAGCAGAATAATTTTATGTTTCTAAAAGTATAGATTGAATTTAAATTTGAACTTTTGTGGGGTTCTGAGTCAGCATTTACAAATTTCTTTTTCAGAAATTTTCATGCTTAGCATTGATCTTTTGTGGCATGATAGATTGGTTTTATGTCAGCATTGACAATTTTTGTTTAGAATCTTTCACATCAACACGAAAGAGGCTGGGAGAATTGGATACATTCTTTTTTGGACAGTGTATGCGCTTTGGTATACCAGGTTTCAACCTCCTAAAGCCCTCCATTATGTTCAGTTAGAACAAGCAAGGCTTAAACCAGACGGCTTGGTTATAACCCATAAGGTAAAGCTGAATCTCGGCAAAATAAACTCTCTTGACCTTTCTTTCCCCACGAGCAAGCAGGCGATTAATCTTAGCCCTCCATTTTAGTTTAGCGATAAATTTGAAGGGCTATGCACTACTACAAAAGAGGTTAAACTGGACGCTTATATTATAGGCGATTCCTAGGAACCGTCTGTGCTGCAAGTATCACGATGGTTCATAAGAATAACCGTCTGTGGTATTTGCACAGATGGTTTTTAATATGAACCATCTGTGATAACTTCATTATCACAGATGGTTCTTAACTAAAAAACCGTATGTGAAGTATCACAGACGGTGCTAGATAAGAAATGTCTATGATGATGGCAGACATTACAGACGGTTCTTATCTAGAACCGTCTGTGATACTTCATAGACGGTTTTATTGAAAACTGTCTCTGATAATGAAGTTATCACAGATGATTCGTATTAAAAACCGTCTGTGATATGTTTCCCACCTTGCAATTCCCCAAAATTTCATAATCTTCCGTCTGAGTCCGAGTAGGATTTAGTTTTGAGACACCTTCAGTAAAACGGGCATAACTTTTGCATACGGTGCCCGTTTTCGACGTTTTTATACTCGTTGGAAAGCTAACGACGAGCCCGATCCAAAAATGACCCGCTTGCGCTAGTCGCCCTTTAAGACCCCAAAAATCGGCCATCTTTGAACCTAAACCTGCGCCGCAAGTTTTTGGTTTCTGTTTTTGCCCTTTTTCTTGGTCTTCCTTTTGGAATTTGGATTTTGCTTCAACTGAAATGTTGTAGATCTCATTGAAACCTTTCAAATGAGTATATATAAGCCATATAAAACTTTGTTATTTTAGTTTTTCAGACTAGTTATTTATATTGCATCGGTATATAAAATTTTGTGCTCTAATTCACAGACGGTTGGCATATAGAACCGTCTGTGATATTCATTCATCACAGACGGTTCTAGCTACCAACCGTCTGTGATAATCTGACCGCTGGGCCCATCGATCCTCCTCAAACCAATCATAGCCAATAGAAATCCACCAATCCTCACCCCATGGATCGTAGCTCCGCCTCTCCGTTCCCGCGCCAAAAATTTCGCACTCCCGCCTCTCCCTCTCCTATAAATATAACCAAAACCCAGCCTCCTTACTGTTATCCTCCTCCTTGCTGTCCTCCTCCTTGCAGACGACGCACAAGTCTACGGGAGGCAAGACACCGCAGAAGCAACTAGTTCGTGCCAACCGTGCAGACGCTCAATCAACGCCGACGATGGTGGGCGTCAAAGATATCCTACTCGTTGTTTTGGAATATTGTAATGGTAGGCTCCAATCTTAATAAAAATGGATGTTTTATGTTTGTGAAATGAATTGAGATGTGAATTGGATGTATACATGTACATGTTGATCTGCTTATTTCAGAGGGCATGGCTAGCATTTCCTGAGGCTAGCCAATAAACAGAAATAGGTTTAGGAGTAGAAGGAAATATCACAGACGGTTTTTAACTAAAACCCATCTGTGATAGTTATAATCACATACGGTTTTAGTTAAAAACCGTCTGTGATTTATAAATATCACAGACGATTTTTAACTAAAAACCGTCTGTGATTATAACTATCACAGACGGTTTTTAGTTAAAAATCGTCTGTACCGTCTGTGATATTTGCACCACAGACGGTTTGAAAGCCGTCTGTGATGAGCTCGTATCATTACTGACCCATAAATTTAGACGGCTCACAAAACCATCTGTGATGACGTTTTTGAATCGTTTGTGATGACCTTTTCTGTAGTAGCGATGCAAAGAGCTAGGTGACGCTAGATAAATGCCTGTATGACGTCACTCGTGTACAGTATGTCCTATACTCCCTTGTAAAATTTTTGCTTTTTAGCCCAAAAATTTAAAGTTTTTTACATATGGACCCCTGGAGAAAAGATTTGCAAAAATGGACCCCTAGCACGGCATCAACTCACATGGCGCCCATGGTACACGTGACGGCGCCACATTCTATGGCGCCGTGCGTGGACACGTAGGATCCACGGTGGCACAGCACGGCGCCAACGAACATGGCGCCATCACGTGTAAACACGGCGCTAACGGTAGTGGCGCCGTTTCATGGGACTTAAACCCGAGCGCAGCCCCGGCCAACCCCTCAGTTGCTCGAACAGACCGAGCAGAGAACAGGCGCCGCCGCCGCCCGTCTCTCCCCTCCCCAAATCCATCCCAAATCATCGATTTTTTTCGCGATTTTGGTTCCAAACCGAGCAAGCAAGGTGAGCTCCCCCTCCTCTTTTGATTTGTTGCAGTAGATATGGATAATTTGAGGTACATTTCGTAGGGCAAAATTTGAAACCCTAGATGAAATTAGTTGGATTTGGTTCGGTTTTAGGTTCGATTCGCAATAGATATGCGTAATGTATTAGTAATAATGTGTATAGATCCGTTTCTAGGGTTTGATTATTGTACGTAATGACTGATGTATGTTTGTTTGTTGTGCTATAGATGGATAAGGTTGTGACTTTGCACCATGGTGGTACTGTGAAGAGAAATGACAATGGAGGTGTTGATTTGGAAGGCATGGAAGAGACCACGTTGCTATTTAGTTCACGTCCGTCGTATGGTGAGGTCATTTATCGCTTGAAAGAGAGGTTGGGATGGACAGATGAGCATGGTGATGTCGTTATGCAAGGATTGATTGATGTTGGGTCGTCAAAGGGGCCGCGTATAAAGAGATTGGTTTCGATTGGCAGCGACGGTGAATGGGATAACTATGTGGCCATTGTTTTGGACTCAGAGGTCAGAGCACCTGACTTGTTTGTGCAGAGGGTGGTGAGAGATCAATCACCTCCTAGGGCTGCATTGGATCCCAATGACTCACCGTTGGTTGGGTCACCGGATCATGAAGAGGTCGAGGTGCAAGTTGTATCCTCGGCTCAAGTATGTGAGGTCCCATTGACTCAGGTAGAAGCTGAGTCTGAGGATGTCGATGACCGCTTTGTTGGTGGATTCGACGAGGAGACAGTGTTTGAGGAACCCATGGTTTGTGTAGCATCTAACAGGGTGGATGTACAGCTTGCAGGAGACGAGGCTGGTTATGAGGATGCGAGGGCTGTGGACTCAGATGATGACAGACCAGTCACAGGTTTGACGTCTAGCGAAATTGAGATGTTGAGAAGAATGTTTCCTGGCCGTGATCCACTAGTGTCCGATTATAATGACCTAAGCAACGCACATAGGGCTGTCGCGGATGGAGGGTAAATGCAGAGGGACGTACCTAGGCCTGGGGCTAGTATCATAATTCAGAAGGGTCATGTCTTTGAGGATATGTCGGCATTGAAGATGTGGCTGAAAGAGTACTCGATCGTGCACAACCGTCCATACCGGGTTAAGAACTCATACGCCAAACGTCGGTACACCATCAAATGTGAGAGCACAGGGTGTGCATGGAAAGTCTGTGCCAGGAAGGTGAAGGGTACGGAGAGGTTTAAGATTACAACTGTGGATGGACCGCACAGCTGTGGGTCTTCCGAGCCCAGCCAGAAACATCGTCAGTTGACTTCTCGGTTCATTGCAACCCGCCTGTACCCCATGATAAAGCACATGCCGACGATGCGCGTGGCAGCAGTGATAGAGGCCGTTAAACTGAAGTGGCACTACACAATCAAGTATGGGAAAGCATGGAGGGCGCAACAACGTGCTTTAAAGTTGATTTATGGTGATTGGGAGGAGGCGTATGAGCGTTTGCCGGCCATGTTGAACGCAATTAAAGCGGCCAATGCAGGAATGTAGTATGAGTACGTGCCTAAGCCCGATGTATGGATTAATGGAAGACAGATTTTTTTTCGAGCATTCTGGTGCTTTGGTCAGTGTGTCGATGCTTTCAAACATTGTAGACCTGTTCTGTCAATTGATGGCACGTTCCTGTTGGGCAAGTATGAGGGAACGTTGTTGATTTCTATTGGCTGTGATGCGGACAACTCGCTTGTGCCGTTGGCTTTTGCTTTGGTGGAGAAGGAGGACAAATCTAGCTGGGCTTGGTTTCTACGGCTTGTACGGATCCATGTGGTTGGCCCGGAGAGGGAGGTATGTGTGTTGTCTGACAGGCACGCTGGGATCTTGAGCGCCGTTAAGGAAGTGATACCAGGACATTCACCTGTGCATCATCGTTGGTGCACAAGGCACCTTGCAGAGAACTTGTTCAAAAAAGATGGGGTGAAGGCCAACTTTGCACTTTTCGAGGAGGTATGTCGCCAGAGGGAGGTAAAGTTGTTTGATGAGAAGTTAGAGGAGTTGAAAACGAAAACCAATGCCGAGGGTCATGATTGGATAAGGGGTTTAATGAGAGATGTGCACAAATGGTCAAGGGCTCATGACCCATTGGGAAGGAGGTATGGGTTTATGACTAGCAACATGGCAGAATGCTTCAACGGGCTGCTTAAGGGGGCACGCGGATTGCCAGTTACCGCAATTGCGGTGTTCACTTTCTACAAGTGTGTTGCATGGTTTGTCAACCGGCACCGGGAAGTCTCAGACATGTTAAGGGCACATGCACGTTGGCCACCTCATCCTCACGGCTTCATTACCAAAGCGAATATGCAAGCCAATGAACAAGAGTACCACTATTTTGACCATGTGACGGGCACGTATGAGGTTGTTGAGGGTGGAGGGACAACCGAGAATGGAGAGCTCCGAGAGGCCCGAAAGCATAAGGTCGTGATTACATCCTTCACATGCACATGCGGTGTTCCCGACAAGTTCCATTTTCCATGCTCCCACATGGTGACCGCATGTAGGGCCCGGAATGTCGATGTTGAGACCAAAATCCCGAGACTATTCAGCGTGGATGCGTTGGTGAGGACATGGGCCCCACGGTTCGAGCCATATCGTGATGAAAGCGAGTGGCCACTTTACTCGGGTCCCAGGTACATAGCGGACGCGGGGTTACGTTGGCACAAGAGGGGCAGCAGGAAGCGGTCAAGGTACAAGATGGATATGGATCGGATACCTGGTCGCACCAAGAGGGGTAGGGCAAATCCCTTCGTTGAGGACCCACAGGAGACACACTGCGGTATGTGTGGTCTAATGGGTCACAATTCACGGACGTGTCAACGTCGTTCCACTCAGGTTAGCAGCGTTAGGTCTAGAGAGCATAATTTTTAGATATTTTGTTATTTTTATCACTAACGTAATTTTGATTGCACAGGATGGCGAGGTACCGGCTGGTGGACGAGTTCTACGACAGAGAGCCCCGCGGCAAGCTCACGATGATTCCCATACTGCGTCCTCCAACCCATGATGATGAGAGTTGTGTGAATGTGTATGTGTATGTGTATTTTATATGTGTGCGTGACGATGTATGTGTGTATATATGTATGTATATGTGTATTGGCGTCAATAGATGTATGTATGTATGATTTGAGACTTTATTGAGAGTTATGCGTATGTGTTTCATATGTGAATGTATGTATATGTGTGCATGTGCAGAAACAGACAGCTCTTTGCTGTTTTCTGTAGGTTTCCGTATTACGGCGCCAAAGACTCTGGCGCCATGATACTTAAGAACGGCGCCTGTACCTTTGGCGCCACAGTCTGGCGCCAAACTTTTGTGCGCCGAACTCCAACATATTGGCGCCATAGTGGTTGGCGCCGTGACACTTTTATACGGCGCCAGGTTGTTTGGCGCCGTTATTACTGCACTTGCTTTATATGCAAGCTCGGCCTAGTTGTTTCGTTCCATCCGCACATACAATCTAATTGACATTCACCAAATGAATAAGCACAGCCCAAAATAACATACTGAGTGCATACACCCACATACATAAATAGTCCACATACATAGTTTATAAATTTTCAGAAAATACATACGTCCGCATACATCAAACATTAAAATAACCTACTGAGTGCATCGAGGCCACTTCCCCTTCCTCTGAGCACCAGGGTACTGCTCAAGGGCTGACTTGGCACGCCACGCTCTCTCTAGCTTCTTCTGCCTTTCTCCCTTGCGCTTTGCCGCAGACCTCCTACGCTCCTCTTCACGGTGTTCCCTCGCGGCCTCCTCCTGTTTCTTCTCCCTTTCCCACCTCTCCTTTCGTTCTTCATCCCACTTCTTATTGGCGTCAAGATATTGTTTGTCATCCTCAGCGATCGCAGTGTCGATCCACTGCTCAAAATCACAAAGCGGTGGAGGCTCCTGCAAATGTACGCATTCGTTAAACCAACAGAATTAATACGTCTTCAAGTGAATCGACAATATAACATACCATCTTGCCGAGGATAACGGCGCCACGTGGCGGATCAAACGCCCAGTTGGCGCACATCCAGTACCTCTGCCTATATGTATCCGGATCATCCGACCGTTCCACTTTGCAAGGATCGCCGCAATAACACATCGGCATGGGAACACCGGATGGAGGTGGCAAACGAGTGAAGCCCATGACAACCTAAAATGCGAAATGAATAAGATTTATAATTTTTCTCGTTTCTAACCCTAGGTTAGCTAGTTACCCAAATCAAACCCTAATCCAACTAATTTCAACCCTAGAAACGGATCTATACACATTATTACTAATACATTACGCATATCTATTGCGAATCGAACCTAAAACCGAACCAAATCCAACTAATTTCATCTAGGGTTTCAAATTTTGCCCTACGAAATGTACCTCAAATTATCCATATCTACTGCAACAAATCAAAAGAGGAGGGGGAGCTCACCTTGCTTGCTCGGTTTGGAACCAAAATCGCGAAAAAAATCGATGATTTGGGATGGATTTGGGGAGGGGAGAGACGGGCGGCGGCGGCGGCGCCTCTTCTCTGCTCGGTCTGTTCGAGCAACTGAGGGGTTGGCCGGGGCTGCGCTCGGGTTTAAGTCCCATGAAACGGCGCCACTACCGTTAGCGCCGTGTTTACACGTGACGGCGCCATGTTCGTTGGCGCCGTGCTGTGCCACCATGGATCCTACGTGTCCACGCACGGCGCCATAGAATGTGGCGCCGTCACGTGTACCATGGGTGCCATGTGAGTTGGCGCCGTGCTAGGGGTCCATTTTTGCAAATCTTTTCTCCAGGGGTCCATATGTAAAAAACTTTAAATTTTTGGGCTAAAAAGCAAAAATTTTACTACTCCCTGCATCCATATATATGCACCATGCATGCATGTGGGCTATACATGCTAACACTAAACTAACCCTATCTTGTACAATAATTTTCCCTGGCTAGTTTTTGTCAACTCCAAATGCACCTATGTAGACACTGATGTTGACACGCCTAGCTAGAATTAAGAAAGAACTAAACCTTTTTTTAATTTAATTAATTTCCAACCCACTGAGACTAGAATTTAAGCACATATCCAACCGAGTCGTGTAGCCATCAGTATGACGAGGCATGGCCCCTCTAATCAAGGTCCTGCAGGTCATTTGCTTCATCTAATTAAGCAAGGTATTGTTCTTCTCTTCTACATATGGATATGATTTAGCTTTTCCACCAAGTTAATTTAATTAATTGTTAATTAGTGTGATATTTCTGGGCCCCGTGTACACGTGTGTTCTATGCTCTTTTTTGGTCACACAAGCGTGACATGCACTACCAATTGGAAAGCAAGCAACCAGTGTCAATATGTGCATGCGGCTGTCAACCAACATGTCACATAATCTATATACGATGAACGTTGCTGCTTATCCACTAGATTAATTTCCAAATCATATTTATATTCAATTGATTCGGTGCACATGCATGTCCCTTCACTTGTGATTTGGTCATGTACTCTAGTTAGTATAAATCCTTGTAACCAAGGTTAGCAGCGCCGACACAAATTCAACAAGAAAAGGCCCCTTTATACGTACGTGTTCTGGATCGGGACGAGCCGAACAATAAACCGCTTGTTGTATTCTTGTACATTTGTGATATCTTATTTGCTTACATTATCTTGCCCTTATATTGATCACTTAATTAAGCCAAGGTTTTGAGATTTTTTTAAATTAAATCCGTTCCTTTTTCTTCGTAGCCAGGATGCAAAGCTTTGACGGCTGCCGCGCCGCTGGTCGTACGCACGGTTAGACCAGTCTCAGTGGGGTTTTATGGAGTTTTATGGGCATTAAATACGCTGACATGGTACTGTATTGATGAAGAGAGAGATGATAAAAGTTTCATGGGAGTAGAGAGAGTTTCATGGGGATGAAACTCTTCTGCACTGTTTCTAAAATATAGGTGTTGGAAACTAGGACATGAAACCTCCACTGAGACTGGTCTAATGTCACAGTGCGCGGGGTGGGCGGCAACGAAGCAGGCCACCATCTCTCCTGGGAAAAGGCCGGCACGCGAGTGAGTGCCACCCACCTTTGATGAGCCACGCCTCTGCTTCAGTTACCCGCTTCACTCCTTTCTATTGGTTCTTTGTATTGTAAGGATAGAAAGTATAATATGAGGTGATTTATACTTTTACTTAAAATTCTTTGCTTTGACATAATTTTAGGCATTCCTTATTCTGAGTGTAGATTGCTCCGCATGGAAAATTCAGCATGAAACTGCAATTTAATGTTTGAAATTAGCTTCGAAGTCCATATATAAAGTTATTTCGGATTTTTTAAACTTAGTTTCAAACTTTCAGGAAGATTAGGTAAGGAAACATGCACCTCTTGTTTGTGCTCACTGTGAAGTCTCCCTCCATGAACAACTAGAGGAATGTCAAACTAATGGCCCTTACGAAAGGAATGTGAAAGGGGACTATGCCCTATCCTGAAGCCCATAACCTCACCACTCTTCACCTTTAATCCTCACCTGCAGCACTATGCTTGAGGTTGCAGCCAAATTAGTGGAGCAGAAAGTTCCTTACTAATGTGACTTGGTTGACTTGACAGTACAGGATCCCTCATGGTAACCACAGGGGAATGAAATGCTAGCTGATTGCAAACCATCAGATGGACCACAGCAGTTTTCTCCAAGGAAAGAAGACACACACATGCCACATGAGGCATCTCTTTTTTCTCAAGTGTGGAGCTGCCAAAAGCCAAACATAAACTTCAACTGTGGAATCATGTTCAGAGTTGACAGGAGGACTTGTATAATCTTGGCAAGATAGTGAGACTATTACACTGAAATACAGATTAATAAGTTAGTGGGAAGATAGTGTTAAGACAGAATTTAGTGCAAACTAAGACCCGTCAACTCAAAAGAAGTTCCCTATTTGCAAGGTAGCGGGAACCGTGTGTACATGATACTGAAATACAACAAACAAGCTATTATTTGTCAAAACAAGATACAAAGTGGTGTTTCATCTTTTAAGATACTTTTGTTTTCTTTAGCTTGTTTTACATGACTAAGACCTCCTAAATTCAAGACATGGATATGTTTGCAGTTGTGCAGAAATTGCATGCCTGAGATTTGTTACTACATCCTTTTACTTCAGAAAACTGTGATGAAATGAAAAGGGTTAATGTGTCGAAGATCTGAACAAAATTTCCAGGCTGCTGTGGGACCGGAGCACGAGTTTGTAGTACCTCTTTTTACTACATTCCGTGTAAGGCCAGTGTCAGAGTCCATTTTGTTTTGCTGCTATCAGCCAAGCGAAGCTGAACTTCACCTTCGATCTCTCCTTACCTTTTTCCAGTGCTCAGGAAATTGTGAGCCATGCCGTTTAGCCCTTCACATCAAGCTGGAGTTTATTCGAACTATCAGGAAAACGAGGTCTCTCCTTACCTTTTTCCAGTGCTCAGGAAATTGTGAGCCATGCCGTCTAGCCCTTCACATCAAGCTAGCTGGAGTTTAGTCGAACTATCAGGAAAACGAGGTTTGGGGATGTGACTGTCATAGTGCCTACCTAATTTTCAATTAAACCATGCACTTATTTTCCATGGTTGTTAGTACATGGTTAAGCCTACTGGCTAATGATTCTTTAAAAAACTACAGCAGCTAATGATGTATTTACTTCCAAAGCCAAAGCAAGTCTTGTTCTAGTCAAATTTATTATACTTTGATATATCAAAATACTTCAAGTATTTTTTTTGAGACAAAACATTTAGATCAATCACACGAAAATGACATAAGCAGAATCGTAATAAATTTTTTTATATGGTTTCTTGTTCTTTTGTCAGGGTAGTAGAAGTTGTGCAGGAAAGTATAGATTAGGTAAGTGCCCTGTTATATAGGATGAATCTTACTCCATATTTTTTATTTTTTTAACTTCGGGAAATGGAATCATCGTACTCTCTTTAGTCACAAAAGAATATCGTTTTGGACATGAGAAAATTCTCTATATGCCACCCAGAGTTAACCCAATTTCTAATTTGCCATTGAAAAAGCACAATTTCTTCTATGCCACTGCCGTTAGCTCCGTTAGGACAATTGGCCGTTAGTGTCTGGAAACTTGTCTTATTATTAGAGAAATGCCCATCTTGCCCTCTCAAAATCAAGGACCCACATGTAGTACCCTTCTCCCCCTCTCTCCTCCCTCTTCTCTTTCATGCAGTCGTGCCACCACCACTGGCCACCTCGACCTCTACTGGCCACACATAGGGACAAACCAGATCGATGCTAGAGATGGTGACTGCACCAAGTAGGGTGTCACCAGCAACAAGAGGGAGGTGGGGAGGAGGTGTCCAGCTCCGAATGAATGGTGGCCTTGCTGAGGAAGGTGCCAAAGATTGCGATGCTAGTGAAGACGAAGAGGTACGGGAGTAGCTTGGTGGTGTCACTATAGTGGGGATGAGGTCGCCGTAGCAGATGGTGGTCAAGTACTTGGTTGGAGGCTGGCAAGGAGGACACCGGCTAGATTCGACACATGGTTAGAGGCGTGGAATTAGTGAGAAGGAGGCCGGCCAGATCTGCCACAAGATTTGAGGTTGTGGAGCCGACGAGAGGTAGGTGGGAAGGAGGGCCGCCTAGATCTAGTTCTTGCTCCCGCCTGTTAGATCTGGTGACAGGAGGGCGGTGAGGAGGAGGTCGATAGCAGAAGGGAAGTGGGGAGAAGGGCAGTGGGAGGAGGGGAGGAGACTGACGGCGGGTGCTAGGACGGTGGTGACTAGGAGAGAGAAGTTAGAGATAGCAGAAGAGGAGGTCAAAGAAGAGAGGAAGAAGGGCGAAAGAGTCCTTTCATTGCTCACTTAACAACGCTCATATAGTTGGTTGATGGGAGTGTCATGGAGACTTTAGGACTAGTACAGCAACAGAGGAGAGTGAATGGTGCCTTCAAATTTATCTTAAGTATATTGATTCTTCACTCTAATAGCTACAAGAAGTTATCAAGATAAAGACATCCAAAAAATTCATTGTGTTGCAGTAAAAACAGCTCAGTAAACAGTAAAACCACCACTATTTTAAATCCAAAAAACTATATAACTTTTGATCCGTAGATCTAAAAGATTTGAAACTTGAACCAAGACTAGATCATGACCTTAAAAACCTATCCAAGCCACATATCTTAAAAGAACTGAAGAGAATTGGGATATTTTGGTTCGTGAAGCTCTCCTGCAGCAAAATTGGGTCAAAACTACAAATTAAGCAAACTCTCAAATCAAGGCATCAAATCATTTGAAATTTGGTATGCACCTTTCTCTAGGATGTCAAGAACCCATTCCAATCAACGATCAAGAAAAATTGTGGCAAAAGTTGTGACCTTTTTCGTTTGAAGGAAGGTTACACCAAAACCAGGCAAAAAACAAAATGGTGAATATGACTTACTCTCCATCCCTTACTCACTCTTGGCATCCTGCAAGATTAAGAAAAGGAGAAGCAAGATCAAAACTAACCAAAATAAGAGCAAATCAATTAAAACAAGATAGATCCATGAGAGATAAATGAAGTTGATATATTTCTACTTGAGAATAAAAGTTTTACAGTCACTCCACCTGGAGAATAAGAGAGCACATCATAGCACTCACACTTCTCAAACCCTAACCCTGTAACATTTAGCTTCGATAAGTAAATCTACGATGGTTGGATAGTTAATTTGCAAGACTCCATCCCAACCCATTAAATAGACAAAACAAGATACAAAAAGTTTCAAATCTATCCAATAAAGGAGAAATCTCATTCTAGGTCCATATAAAAGAATGATTGTTCTATTTGACCTTGCTCGTGGTGAGAACAAATCAAAAGAATGATAGCAAAACATCAAAGCTCCAACTTAGCATAGCTCGATCTAAAACTCAATTTACATTCTAGACTCAACTTGGCCTATTTGATATGGCATAAATCATAAGAGGATCATTAGAGCAAAACTAATCATAAGATCCAACAAGACATGTTTAGTTCAAGATTTTTATATTTAAGGAAGCTAGCATAGTAAAAGTTAAGCTACACATAAAAAAGACATAATAAATCTAGCAAACTAACATAAGACATGGCAAGATGTAAAGCAAAATATCATGTCATATAAGGACAATAGTCAAAACTCTATGAAGTTATTTTACAATGAAAGCTGCTAAAATTAAATATGTATTATGTTACAATAGATGAAAAAAAATCAAACTCCTTAAAATAGACCAAAAGGACTAATAACTCCTAACTTCCCTCACAAAGAAGCAAAAAGAGAAGAATCAAAAGTTTTAGTGAAAATATCTACAATCTAGTGCTCTAACTTTACAAAGTGAAGCACAATATCATCCTTCTCTACATGGTCTCCAAAGAAATGGTATCTAATATCAATGTGCTTGGTCGTAGAGTGTTACACTGGGTTTTTGGGAATATTTATGTCACTAGTGTTATCACAAGAGAGGGAAACACTATCTAAGGCTAATCCATAGTCTCGCAGAGTAAATAAGATCCGGAGAACCTGAGAGCAACTACTACTAGTAGCTATATACTCCGCCTCAGTAGTGGTATGTACAATAGAGGACTGCTTCATAGATGACAAAGAGATAAGAGATGCATGTAGTAAATAACAACTGCCGAAAATACTCTTCCTATCTATCTTACACCCTATAAAATCAGCATGAGAAAAAGCGCGAAGAGAGAGAGAGTACAGAATCAGAAGAATACTAGAGTACAAAGTTTAGAGTGTCCTAAAGGTACTTGAAGATGCGACACACTCTTGACGATGTGAGGCATGAGGGGAAGCCTAAAATCGAGCACACAGACACACATAAAATTGTATGTCTGGCCTCGAAGCCGTGAGGTAGAGGAGGGAGCCAATCATGCTGCAGTACTCCTTCTGGTCCACGGACTCTCCATTCTCATCAAGATCTAACACGATAGAAGTGGCAATTAGAGTAGATATTGACTTGCTATTTCTTATGTTGAAGTGCTGAAGAAGGTCATTTGTGTACTTACTTTGATGAATAAATGCCCATTTTTTAGTTGCTTGACTTGAAGACCAAGAAAGAAAGTTAACTCGCCCACCATACTCATCTCAAATTTTCTACTCATATAATCTGAAAATCTGGACACCAACCATGAGAAGAACCACCGAATATAATATCATTCACATAAATATGAACAACTAAAAAGTCACTACCATGCTTGAGAGTGAATAAGGTTTTATCTACCATTCATATTTTGAAATCATTTTTAAGTAAGAAACTCTTATATCTATCATACTAAGCTCTAGAGGTTTGCTTCAATGGATACAAGGCTTTGGAGAGCTTACATACATGGTTTGGGAAGTTGAGATTTTTAAAAACAAAGGGTTACTTAACATAGACCTCCTCTTATATGAAATCATTCAGAAAAAACACTCTTGACACCCATTTAAAAAAGCTTAAAACTCTTAGATGCCACAAATGCTAGCAATATGCGAATAGCTTGTAATTTAGTTACAGATGTAAAGGTCTCTTCAAAACTTAAGCCTTCTACCTAGAAGAAACCTTGAGCTATAAGCCTAGCATTGTTGCGAACTATCAACCCATCCTCACTTTTTTTTTTGAAAACTCATTTTGCTCAAATTACATTATAATCAGGAGGAGGCTCAACTAAGATCTAGAGTTGGTTTCTTTTAAAGTTCTCAAAGTCTTCATGTATGGCATTAACCCAAGAGGAATTAGGTAAAACATGGGTGACATCTTAGGCCTCAAAAGACACAACACAACTAGAATGTGCGTGAGAATCTAGAGAGATAAACCTAGAGCGAGTAACTCGCTTGTCAAGATCCCCAATCATATTCTCTTGAGAGTGTCATCGCTGAATATGAAGAGAAAGTCCTGGTACAGACGTGGAATCTACCTCCCGAGCTGTGGAGGTAGTAGAGCCACTCGAAGAGCCGACGAAGGTGAGAGAAGGCTGCTCTACTAAAGCTGGAGTAGTGAAAGAAGACTCTTCAACCAACTCAGAAGTGACTAGAGGAGGGATTAAGTCCTCATCCTCTAGTTCAGGATCATCGTCGATGAAGATGCTCTCCTAATCACCGTGTATCTGTGTACCTGCACTATCGGGTCTAGTATCAGGACTATCCACATTAAAGATAACTTTACAAGTCTCAATGATTTTGTTAGTATCCAAATTAAATTCATGAAAGACACGACAATGAGCAGTATATCCAAGAAAAATGCCATTATAACATCTAGATTCAAATTTATCTAAGTTACCATATTTAAGAATGAAGCACTTGTAATCAAATATCTTGAAATGACATATGCTAGACTTATGACCAAATCTATCTCAAGAAAACCCTATTGGATACATAGCAACCAGTAGAAATCGCATCAGCCCAAAACCTCCTAGGGGTGCTATGCTCATCTAGCATAGTCATAGCCATCTCTATAAGGGTTCTATTCATTCTCACTACAACCTCATTCTGCTGGGGACTCTAGGTGAGGAGAACTGGTGCTCTATATCTCTCAGTGTAGAAAGAGGCAAAAGATGAGTACTTCAATTCTGTACCATTGTCACTCCTGATGGCCCTCAAGGCTCCTAAGAGATCAACTGCTAATCTAAGGGCCAACTCCAAAGCCTCATTCTTAAAAACCAGAATATAGATACAAGAATACCTAGAAAAGTCATCTACAATGACAAGCACATATAACTTCCCTCCTGTAGAGTAGACTCTAGAGAGACCTATTGTATCTAAGTGCCAGAGCTGTCCAAGTTCGTCAGTCATTACTAAGGTAAGAGGGGATAAGAGGTAGAAACCTTCTTACCATATCTATAGGGTGTGCAAACTAGGTCCTTGCAACTCTTAGCAGTCCTCTAATAATTAGACTCTGGTCAAGTGATCGAAACATATATATACAAGCCTACAAAGCCACAGCAATAAATCATTAGAATCAGAAGCCATAAGTCATCTAGGGCTAGAGATAGAAGAGTTGGTGAAGTCAGCGCTAATGATCCTCTCAACCTAGAGATCCCAAGGACAAACCCATTTGAGGCGTCTAGAACTCTATACTCACCACTCTTGTATCTCACTTCTAGATTCTCGTCAAGAAGCTGAGAAACAGATAGCAGATTATACCTTAGATTACTTACCAAAGCGACGTTCTTGAGTATGAAACTGTTGTTGACATGCACTATGCCCTTTGTTGACATGGTCCTAGAGAAGTATCCTTAAACATGATCAACTCATTGCCAGATGCATGAGTGAGGGAGGCGAACCATCGAGAATCTCCGATCATGTGTTGTGTATATCTGAAGTCAACAAGCCAGACATCCTTCTTCCTCGCTCAACGGACCTACAAAGCATAAGTAGGAAATATCTATGCTTCAGTACTAGGATTAGTAATGAAAGACTTGAGAATCTAGTACTAAGCCACACGATGTCTAGGAATAGCACTAGAAGTAAGAATAAAATGGTTAGCAAGATAACCATGAAAATGCACACAAGAACCACGTAGACCTCGCTTTATTGATCTACCAAAAGACCGACACTTCCCCTATCTAGATGCTACCCATGGTCTATCCTCATGATATCTTAACCCAATGTGTGGGCCAGAATCAACAAAGGAAAAAAAGTCATCTACAAACCTAGATCTATTCTTAGAAGGAAAGATAGGAGGCTTAGCTCTAAAGACATTCACAGGTAAAGAAACTCCTCTAATAGACCTCGAGGCACACATCATCTCTTTTCTCTCAACCTTGACTCTACAAAAGCATAACTCAATAATGTAGTCATTCTTCTTATAGAAGGTGCAATGGTTCTTGACATTTTGAGGGGTCTGATCTATTGAAGTAGAAGTAGCTGACTTGCTAGAAGGAGTTTGGGCAAAACTTGCTGGTCTAAAGACAGTCTTGGATGACTAAAGGGGTTTTACCTCAAACTTGCTGCTCTCAAATACTCTCACAACCTTAGATAGGTGATTCTTGGATAATCTAGGGAATTAAATCCTAGATATCTCACCTTCACACTCACCTTAGATTGGTTAAGGCTTATGTTGAGATTCTTCTTCCTACTAGAAAATCTCTCAAGGGTCTTTTTGAGGTAGTTATTCTCTTAGACTAGATTCTCACATGTGGCACACTCATTAGTTTTGGTTGTCCTATTATATCTCTCTTTATGGACACTCCTTGACTAGGATTGGCTCGCGGTGAAAATATGCTTCAAATTAATTTTAGGTTTGTTTTTATGCTGAATGATGATAACCAATTTAGCGGGAGGTGACGACCGACTTGGACGATCCTGGTATCTCAATGAGAGAACCCTATGAGAAGATATGGACTACAGGTTCTGACATCAATCCTTTCTTCTTTCTTTTCTTGGTTTTTCTCTTTTCAACATATATGTGTTTTTCTTACAGAAAGGCGAATTGGAACTACAGCTTAGGAAATAAGGGTGTAATTTTAATTGCGATGTATTTATTCATATTCTAGAGAGGATTATCTTGGTTGAGATCAAGAGATGTAAATTGATGTAATTAAACTATAATTGATTAATTTATTCAATATAGACTATTATATTTTTTTATTTGATTTGAACAAGACTTTTGATTATAGCTTGACTAGTGTGTTGATTTGCTGAATTAGTGGTGTTTCTTCTGAATCCAGTTATTAGCGCTAATTAAGAAATGTGGGTTGTCACATGGACAGAAGTCACATGCTATCTTTTGAAGTAGTTCTTTAGTAGTGTTTGCTAGTTGTCTAGTCCTTGTTCTTGCTGAAATTTGTTGTGCCTTGTGCCTTGCTTATATTTAGCTGTGTGCATAATTCAATCTTGTTGATCTCCACTTATATCCTTTGAAACTTTGAGAGTAGATTTTGATATTGCTTCTTGGGCTATTCTATTTTGAATTTTTCTCAATTCTTGAGTTCTTGTGTTCGGGTGTGTTGAATTAGGAAGAAAAAATTGTTTCAATAGCATAGCAAAAGTAAAGAAAAGACTACATAAACATGAGAGTGTCCTGAAGGCACTGAAGATGTGATGCACTGCTCGACGATGTGAGGAATGAAGGGAGCCTGAAATCAAGCACATATACATACATCAAACTGTATGTCAAGCCTTGAAACCGTGAGGTAGAGGAGGGATCCAATCATGCTGCGATACCATGGGCTCTTTATTCTGATCAGGATCTAGCACGGTAAAAGTGGAAATTGGAGTAGACATTGGCGTGCTGCTTCTTATATTGAAGCATTGAAGAAGGTCCTTTGTGTACTTCCTTTGATAAATGAAGTTTCATTCCTTTAGTTGCTTGACTTGAAGGCCAATGAAGAAGTTAGCTCGCTCATCATGAGAAGAACTACCGAATATAATATCATCCATATAAATCTGAACAAATAAGAAGTCACTACCATGCTTGAGAGTGAACAATGTTTTATCGCCATTACCATTTTGAAATCATTTTAAGCAAGAAACATTTAAATTTATCATACCAAACTCTAGGGGCTTGCTCTAATGCATACAAGGCTTTGGAGAGCTTACACACATGGTTTAGAAACTTGAGAGTTTCAAAACTAGGGGGTTGCGTGACATAGACCTCTTCTTCAAAAAAGCACTCTTGACATTCATTTAAAAAAGTTAAAAACCCTTAGACACCGTGAATGCAAGAAATATGCGAATGACTTTTAATCTAGCTACAGGTGTAAAGGTCTCTTCAATGTTTAAGCCTTCTACCTGAAAAAACATTGAACTACAGCCTAGCCTTATTGCAAACTACCAATCCATCCTTACTTTGCTTATTTTTAAAAACCCATTTTATTTTAATTACATTATGATTACGAGGAGGTTCAACTAAGGTCCAAACTAGGTTTTTTTTTCAAACTTTTCAAACTCTTCATGCATGGCATTAACCCAAAAAAATGAGATAAAGCATGAGTGACATCTCAGCGTCCAAAAGACACAACAAAAGCGGAATGTGCATGAGAGTCTGGAGAGATAGACCTAGAGCAAGTTACTTGCTTATCAAGAGTAGGATATCCAAGAAAAATGTCATCATAACATGTAAATTCAAATATTTCTATGTTGTCATGTTTCAGAATAAAGTATTTGCATCCAAATATCTTGAAATGAGAGATGCTAGGCCTATAACCATATCTAAGATCGAAAGAAGTCTTTCCTATAGATGATCTCAAGAAAATCCTATTGGACACATAGCAAGCAGTACAAATTGCCTCAACCCAAATCCTCCTAGGAGTGCTATGCTTATCTACAAGGGTTCTATTCATTCTCACTACAACCCTATTCTGCTAGAGACTCTAGGTGAGGAGAACTGATACTCTATAACTCCTAGTGCACAAAGTGGCAACAGATGAGTTTTTAAATTTTGTGTCATTGTCACTCCTAATGGCTCTCAAGTCTGCTGAGAAGTCAACTGCTAATGTAAGGGCCAACTCTCTACAGTAGCCAAAGGCCTTATCCTTATAAACCAGAAAATACACCCAAGAATACCTAGAAAAGTCTTCTACAATGACAAGCATGTGACACTTCCCTTCTGCAGACTAGACTCTAGAGGGACCTATTGTATATAAGTGCCAGAGCTGTCTAGGTCCGTCAGTCACCAATAAGGTAAGAGGAGGATGAGAGGTATACACCTTCTTACCATATCTACAGGGTGTGCAAATTAGGTCCTTGCAACTCTTAAAACTAAGAAATCCTCTAATAAGGTCATTATTACTGACTCTAGTCAAGTGATCGAAGCCTATATGTCCAAGCCTACGATGCCACAACACTAAATCAAGAGAATTAGAAGCTAGAAGACACCTAGGGATAGAGATAGAAAAGATCCCAAAGACAAACTCACCCGAGGAGTCTAGAACTCTATACCCACTACTCTTGAATCTCACTGCTAGACCCTCATCAAGAAGCTGGGAAACAGATAATAGATTATACCACAGTTTACTTACCAAAGTGATGTCCTTAAGTATGAAATTGTTGTTGATGTGTACTATGCCCTTTATTGACACGGTTCCAGTAGAAGCATCCTCGAACATGATCAACTCATTGCCAAATGCACAAGTAAGGGAGAACCATCAAGAATCTCCAATCATGTGTCGTGAACACCCTGAGTCAACAGGCCACATGCCCTCCTTCCTTGCTCGACGGATTACAGAGCATAAGCAAGAAATATTTGTTCCTCAGTACTAGGGTTAGTATTAAAAGACTTAGAAATCTGGTATTAAGCTACACGATGTCTAGGAATAGCAGTAGAAGTAGGAATAAAATAGTTAGCAAGATAGTCATGAGGATACATACGAGAACCACCTAGATATCTCCAAATCGACATACTATAAGACTAGCACTCCCCCTTTCTGGATGCTACCTATGGTCTATCCTCAAGATATTCTTACCTAATGTGCTGCATGGAACCAGCAAAGTACTCAAAGAAGTCATCTACAAACCTAGACCTATTCCTAGAAGGAAAGACAGGAGGCTTGGCACTCGAGACACTCGTAGGTGAAGGAACTCCTCTAATGGACCTTAAGGCACACATCCTCTCTTTTCTACCAACCTTAACTCTATGAAAGCAGAACTCAATAATACAATCATCCTTCTTGTAGAAGGTGCAATGGTAATTGACCTTTCAAGGGGGTCTGACTGACTAACATAGAAGCACCTGACTTGTTAGAAGGGGTTTAGGCAAAACTTGCTAACCTAAAGACAGTCTTGGATAACTCAAAGGGTTTTACCTCAAACTTTCCACTCTCAACTACTCTCATGTTGGGACCAGATTTCTGAATCCAATCTCTCTGTGTATTACCTCGGTAATCCCAGATCAAAACTAGTGCACACAGTCAAATAGTGATGATTACATAACTAATAATGCTTTATTACAATAATAGAGAGTACAAGCCTTGTGGCCATTTTATTACAACTGAGGTTACAAGACCTCTCAAAGTTACAAAACACAGCGGAACAAAATAAAATTCAGACGATGGCCCATCAATACGTCACAGGCAATTAACTGAGGAAGCGCAATCTAGTACTCCGGGTGTCCTTCATCGTTGCCATGCATGAAGTAGTCGTAGTCTTTTTCTTGATCTTCATAATCCTCTGAGATCTATTTGAGTGTAGCATGTGAGTACATGGAGTACTCCGCAAGTCTTGGAAAAAATGGAATATATGTAGGGCTTAACAAAGAAAGGATAGTATGGTTCTTTGCACAAAATAGCATTTTATTTCAATTATCATTACATATTTTTGAAAGTATCAATTTAATAAAGTAATTGCAATAACAGTAACTAACATAAATTTTCTAGTGGAGGTTCCAACCACCAAGCATGTAACCGTCAAGGTTCAAGACTACATGTTCCATCCACCCGCACTGGCTCTATCCACCAAAACACATTCTCGAGTTACCAAAGCCAAATATCAAATATGTGAAAGCGCACTTTGCCCACCCTTGACCATGGGCATGGTTATTTAAATAGTTTGTACTCTGTAGAGGTTGTACAACTTTACCCATAAGAGATAAGCCATCTTTATAGCCAACATGCTTCCTTAGGCATGAAACCTAGATAATTTATCACAAAGTCTTTACCTTACTCCAATCTAGCTAGACACTACCCACTGAGGTTTCACCACTGAAGGGTTAAATCCACCACAATCAGAAACCCCCTCTTGCGCTATATGAGTTTAGTAAATCCCTATACCTCACTGTGAGTAAAAACTGGTACCCACTTACCACTGATGATATCTAACTAAATCTTTTTAAGTTAATCAGTTAGGTCGTACCTATTTAGACTTGTGGTTGTACGGTAGTACTCAGATTGGACTAGGGATGGCAATTGGGCACGACAGGTACGAGTAATGCTCGCCCATACCCATACCCGCGACCCCGATTTACACCCACGGGTATACCCACGAAGGACGGCGAGTGAAAAACCTCGCCCATACCCATCGCCGACGAGTACCCGTCGCCCATAGGCATACCCGTTTACCTGTGAACTGAGAGTCACCATCTAAGAGTTGAACTAATGATAGGTACATATAAGCAACAACTGTTGCTAGAAAATATAATAGCTATCAAAAAAGCTAATAACAATCAATAGCAATTAGAGATATGGAAAAGTTTATAACAATCAATAGTAATTAGAGATATCGCTATGACTGTACCACCTGTCAATCTATATCGCGGGTAAACGAGCGGGGCAGGTACGAGTGGAGCTTACCCATACCCGTGCCCGTTTACCTGACGGGTAGAGTGTTCCCCCATTTTCATACCCGTGGGTAAAGAAAATATCCCATACCTGACTCCATTAGGGTATTTACCCACGGGTACACGGGTAAACGGGCAAATTGCCATCCTTAGATTGGACAATCACAAGTGCCGATTCTTAATTGACTAGGGTGGTACTTTCATAATACAAGTTCTCATGTTAAATCCGTACCAACCCAATCATACCATCCGTTCAAGTCTAAAACCAATTTTCACCATTTTATTTTATTTTATAAACCAATGGCATCACTTATTGCCAAACACTTGATAAAAACAATTGTTTAGAGATTTGATAACATTATTCCCACCCATAGGGTTATAATAACAAAATAGCTTGTCTAAGCAGTTACCACCATTCTAAAGTTATCAAATAGTTATATAATCTCAATACTAAGACAAGGGCATCCCAAGGTGACAAAGGTACATGTATGTCGACATCAAATGAGAGCATAATAATTATCGGATTAACTAATAACCTTAAGAGAGAAATTAACATTTTATGTAACATAGCAATGTAATTAAATTTTAAATATTAAAATAATTTTGGTAAACATAGGTACAAAATGATCGAAGGAAACTTGCCTTCTTAGATGTTGATGTGACAAAACATATGTACTAACTTATGGTTGGTTTCTGGGGAAAACAAGGGGAATACCATGCAGAATGTGATGAGACAAATTGGTAGTGGCGATGGTGTGGGCTAAAACTCACCAAAGATGACGAATCGATGACAAGAGACAAATTCGGCCAACTTTAGGAAAAACTTGATTTCAAGCGATTCCTTGCTCGAAAATCAAATTAATTTAGCATGAATGTTGTTGAGGCTTGGGAACATGATATACGTGAAAGAATTTCAAAAAAATCACCAGAGCACTTGAAACATGAGTCGAGGTGATGGACAATTTTGAGGACAGCGAGCTCATGATGGAAACTATTTTGGGCTTTGGAAAGTTTGCAAAAGTGATATAGGGTTTGGAGTAGACCACCAGGGTCTCATTTGAGGGGCTCGGAGGAAGAAGAAATGGAAGAGGAATTAAATATTTTGGTTTTCACTAAACTTTGGAGATGGATGGAGAAAAAAGAAACGAATGAATAAATGGCAATGAAACATTTGTGAATTGATTGATTACTTTATGAGGATAGTTTTTCATTTTTGGAAGACATTGCGATGGGGTCTGGTTGAGGTGTTGGCTTGTGAGGAAGTGCTAGTGCCACGCTCTCTGTTTAAGTCTGCGGATTGGTTCGGCCAAGGTTGAAGATGAATAGTGTTCAAGAGAGCAAAGAGAAAAGGGAAGGAGGGAGAAAAGAAAGAGAAAATAGAAAGGAAATTATAGTAAGGAATTTCATAAGAATCCAGGGTTAAGCATGCTAATTGGGAGCACCTCTCAGATGGGTGACCTCTAGGGAAATTATAGACATTTTTCTAGAAATTTGAATTTGAATCTTCAAAATTGGAATTTGAATTTGAAATTTTAGGATGGAATTGGAGTTTTGGAATTTGTGCGAGAAATTGGAATTAGAATTTTGAGATTTTTCTTCTAGTATTACACATAAAATTTAAATAAAATCCATATATTTTTAAATAATTAACTGAAATTAAATTTTTAAGGAAAGTGAATTTTGGGATATTACATCTCACAACCATAGGTGAGTGGTTCTTAGAATACTCTAGAGAATTAAATCCTAGGTCTCTCTTCTTCACACTCACCTTAGATTGGTCAAGAATTATGTTGAGATTCTTCTTCCCACTAGAAAATATCTTAATTGTCTTTTTGAGTTAGTTATTCTCTTAGGCTAGGTTCTCATATGTGGCATACTCATTGATTTTGGTTATTCTAGAATACCTCTCTCTATGGACAGCTACATTTAGTTTCAAATCCTCACAAGATGCACAAGAGAAAATTTTAACCATATCCAACTGCTCCTTATATTTGACTCTACATGTCTCATGCATCTCATCTAAATCAGTCTCAATTCCAAGAGAAAATGCATAAGAAATAGAATGAATAACTTTCTTACATATAGTCATGGACATGGAGTTTTTAATTTTATATTTCTCCTCAAGTGTCTTGTTGAGTGCATCAAGCTCACTTGTGAGTCTAGAACAATTTTCACAAGATTTAGTCCTGGAATAAAGAAACATTTAGTTATTTCTTTAATTTTAATTTTGCTATCCTCACAATGAGATCAAGTATGATCAAAAATAAAATTGAGTAATTGCTTAGTTGTGACATCCCAAAAAGGGAGCTAGTGTAATTGTGAAAATTATAAACTCTTTTAATTGTTTCTTATGTGGTTCTCAAAAGTTTTTGGCATTATTCGAATCTTTTAGTTGGATTTCTTGCCAAAAGCCCAATTAATAAAAATCCAAACCTTGGAAGCAAGAACCAGAAATTAAAGTTTAACAATTTAGAAAATCCAAATCATTGTGGAAGTATTAAATTCTAAAATTTAAACCTGGTCATTCAAAGCCAAGAGTGGTAATCGAAAATCAATATAAAACCTCTCCCATTCAAATTTGCATATCTGAAAATTTTAAATTCAGAAAATTAAGATTCATTTCTCAAAACTTGAAAATATCAAAAATTCAATTGCTGAATCCCAAAATTTGAACTAGGCCTTCAAATTCAAAAATCTAAATGCAAAACCAAATTGGAGTCCAAAATTTGGAAATTCTAAAATTACTGAAATCACGCTGAGCCGGCCCATCCTCTCTCTCTTTTCCCGGCCCGTTTTCTCTTCTTTTCCCGGTCCAACCGGCCTGCTTCCTCCGCCCGACCCGCGTCTCCCTCTTCTTTCGGCCGTTGGCCCGACCCCGACGCGCTCGTCTTCTCCCTTCTCCCCCGTTCCTTCCTCCTCCACCCGCAGCTCCTGGCGCTCGCCGGCCCAGCCCGCGCAGCCACTCCACCCCCGGTTTCACCGGGCGCCACCCCTGGTTTTCCCCTTTGCCCATGCCGTCGCCTGTGCGGCCGCACACTGCGCCCATACCCTACGCGCGTCACCCTGCTACGGCCGTCGCCTCACCGTCATTTCACCAAGCCGTGCACTGCTCCCGGGTCTCCGGCAACAGCTCCGCCACAGGGACCCCTTCCCGCAGCTATAAGAGCCCGGCCTAACCCTTGTCTCCAATGGCGCCACTGCCCCGGTGCTACTTCTTCTGCGCCCGCCTTCTTTGAGCTCAATCGCCCCTTCCGCACCTACCCCAACCCACTGAGCTCACCTCCCTCACCTCCCTACGCGGTTGGTTGCAACGCCACCGCCCGAGCTCGCCACGCCAACCCTTTTCCCCATTTCGGCCGGCCGGCGCCATTCCTGCCGCCGCCTCCACCCCAGTCGGCCCCGGGCCGATTGCGCTCTGTGGGAGCAGCACCTCGGCGCCTAGAGGCCTTCCCCACCGCCGGCCTGCGCTCTCCTCCACCGCCGCGACCCCGCCACGGCGACCCGGCTGCACAGCCACGTGCACACGTCGCCGGCCCGACATGGCACCCCTCCGGCTGCATCAACCATTCCGGTAAGCTTCCCGTGCCTCACTCATGCCTACGCGCACCTCCCTTCTTTCCCCCTCTCCTCCGGCCACCGGCGCCTCTTTTCTCCCTCACCGCCGGCCGCCTAGAGCCAACGCTCGCATGCTTGGCGCCGCTCTGGCCGAAGCCCTTGCCTCCCGGAGCCTCCTCGTCGCCGTGGCCATCCATTTGGTCAGTCGCCGCCGCCTCCCCGGCCACTCCTCGCCGGCGACGACGCACGGCCCCGTAGCCCCCTCGCCTCCCCTGTTTCGCGGTTGCGCCTCTGCTCTGTCCCGCTTCCAGCCCAAGGCAGCGCCCTCCTCTCTGTCTTCCCCATCTCTCTTATGACATGATGGCCCCACTGCCAGGAAGCACTTAAGCGTGTGTATCACTTGCATCCTCCCAGCTCAGTTGCAGTACACATCTCCAAATATAAATTGCAAATAAAAATAAGAATAAAAATTAATTGTGGGAGTTAACTAAAAAGGGTATGAAATGAAATTAAAAATCTAAGTTTGGTTAATTGCATGTAAAGACACATTGTGCATAAGAATAAGAATAAGGAATTATTTTTGAATTCATAATGAAAAGATTTACACAATTAAATTAAAAACTTAACATGAGTTAACTATACTTCCAATTGAGATTAATATATTAATACTCATGTAAAACTAAAACGCATTATGCGTGGTCTATTTTCATATGGCAAGAAATCGACATGGCTTCCATGGATATTGATGTTAGAAATCAAAAAGGTGAAACTAATTGGAAGATCATCTTTTATGAATTGAAGGTAATAGACGTTGATCCTAAATAATTAAAGTTGCATATGCAAAGCTTTATAAAGATAATTTCAATACTCGCAAATTTGACGTCAAACAAATCGAACATTAATATCACATTCTATTAAATATTCGAGTGATCTAAATGGTATCTTCCATCTCTCGATCCAATCTATTAGTACAAATTAAGTAAACCAATTTAGCAAGAGTTTGCCACATAAAATGATGACCATAAATTGCTCATCTCTAAAATCATATCATCTCTCTTACTAGTGTTTAAAATAATTATCTGTAAAGTCCTCTATAATAAATCAACCTTAAAAATAAGTAAGAAACCATTAGTCCTTGCCCCACATCCAAATCCCCAATCAGTATCTTGGGATTTCAAATGCAATGGTCAAGAATAATTAATAATAGAAGAAATAACTTTATCAAGTAAAGTTCTGTCAATTCATAACTCTCTTTTCCCGAAAATCGCAACTGTAATTGACTTTAGATTTGGCAGTTGCAATCTCAGCTAAATACTGCCACATGAAATACCAGAGTTACACCGAGTGTTTAAGATTACACTCACCTTATGCAAAGCTTCCGCATCCTAAACTCATAAAATTATATTCCTCTTTACTACCATCGATACTCTCTTTTACCTATCCATAAGTCCTGTCCGACTCATGGAACTTCCCTGATAAATATAAATCAATAGAAGGAAAGTTATCTAGTAACAGATCGAACCTCACCTTTCCCTAACCAGCCATGTATGGCCACTACCCTTTTTCCAGAATGGATACATGCCTGAAGATACTTATTCATTTTGATCCTTGTTATCCTAAAATTTTCCCTCACGGTAAAGCTATTCAGACAACTCATTCTGTTACTCAAATCCAGCTACCGCTGTGTCTATAGTCCACTAATCCGAATCCTCCTTCTATTCTCAAATCATAATAAAACTGTAATTTAAAATAAATTGGGCATTTAAAATGTTTGGATTTATTTGGTCTTTCTTTTCTTTGCTGCGTATTAGAATATGAAGACTCAACGAGGCGACAGATTCAAACAAGATCAAGACTCGGGTAAAAGCGGCGACTAGGAAGTTAAGATCACTGACTGAGTAGGCTTTGACATAGATCAATCAAGGCCGTGGTACACTAAGCAAGGCAAGTCATCACTTTGATCATATTGATCCTACATTTTATGAAAAACTATGTTCTTTTAAACTATCAACTTGCATGCCTAATTTATTATGCAAATATATGTCAAAGCTTAAGGTAGCTACATGCCCACTTGATGTTGTATTAAATTATTATGCCATTCCTTGATACTTGAATCACCTAATCCTTGTCACCATAGATATTAATGATAATCTTACTAGCTATAAGTCAAATTAAAGCGTCATGCTAGTCTTGTTAAGTCCAGGGCGCTAGTTGCCCTGATCATCAATCTTCATAAACATAAGAGCTTGTTTTGGGACAGTCACGGGATGTACGTGGCTGAATACTTTGTGATTACTTATTTTATGCTTCTCAAAACTCTCAAAACCTGCTTTACCTGTCTGGGCGGGTGATAAGAGTGGTTGGTGCGGAAGTAGCACGAGAACATGTGGTTTGTGGACTGAACCGCCTGGACAAATTGAGGATTGAATCTTGTGATGACCTCCTGGTGTAAAACAGTACAACCACAAGTCTATATGGGTACGACCTAGCTAATTAACTTGCAAGGGTTTAGTTCAGATATCACTAGTGGAAAGTGGGTGCCAGGGTGTACTGGTTTACTCACAGTGAGGCACAGGGATTTACTGTACTCACACGGCGCAAGAGGGGGCTTCTGACTGTGGTGGATTTAACCCTTCAGCGGTGAAACCTCAGCGGGTGGTGTCTAGCTAGATCGGAGTAAGGTAAAGGCTCTGTGATAAATTATCTGGGTCTCATGCCTAAGGAAGCATGTTGGCTATGAAGATAATTCATCTCTTGTGGTGAAAGTGTACAACCTCTGCAGAGTGTAAAACTATTCGAGCAGCCGTGCCCACGGTCAAAGGCGGACATGGGAACTTACTCGAGTTAGTTCTATTTCAAAAACCTTTGTGGGTGGGACAAAAACCTATCAGAGGGAGGTACTCTGATTTTGAGTTTTTCCTGGAGGGACGTAGTCCAGCATGGTAAATAAGATGGAAGTGACATAATGATCAAAAGTTAGCATAGGTGGATGGAACCATGTAATCGGTGGATGGAACCGACACCGCTATATTTATTGCACAATTTCAAACTCTTTAAAGCATGTTTATAAAATGCCAAGTAATAGGAATTTTAATTATGATTATTGCAAATGTCGCATTAAGCAAATAAAAGAACCTCAAGCCTCCTTTGACAGCCTTGCATCTATTATTATTGCATCCTGTGTGGTGGCTTGCTGAGTACCGTCGTACTCTCTGTTGCTTAATTACCATCATTCAGTCAGAAAGGAAATGAAGTCAAGCCCTGCGATGTCTAAAAAGGGTCGACAGAGCTGGAAGACAAAGAGGCAATGGACTAGGTCGCGAACACCAGTTGGCTGCCTGTTGGCAAGTCCTAAGGGTCCCACCTGTGTGGAGTTTCCGCTGCTACATTTTATCATTTTCAGCCTATTCGGCCCATGTGTAAGTATTACTGTATTATTTACGCTTCCGCATGATATGTTTTTGATATACAGTAATGTATTTGTGAGCACTATTTACTGATCCAGGGAATAGTGCGGTGGAATCACAGAGGATCTGGGTTTGCTAACCCGAGGTCCGACAGAGCTGGTATCAGAGCATATCGACTGTAGGTCGTAACCCTAGTTAGCATGGTTGTTAGCTCTATGACTAGAATTATTTCTTAAAAATCTAACTGCAAAATATAAGTAGTATTACTACTCTTATCTCTCTTAGATGATTCCCTCTCATCTACTTGCTGCCCTGGCCGTTTTCAGCTCCAAGGCTCTCTTACCCCGAACTCAAACCAACGCGTGCCTGAGTTCTTTTCTGAAAAACTACCTTGGGCCAAAATCATAAAGCTTATATTAAGAGTTAGTTGCAAAAGTTGTTTATCATTGGAAGGTTAAATTATCAAAATTATGTGCAAAGCTTATTTCCAAGCTCATTTCAACAAACCTAAGCTTCCAAGGAAAAGTTTTCCCAGAAATCTAACCCCCTGCTAGCTTATTCTAAGAATTCGCTTTGATTTCTTAGATATATGTGTAAATCTTGGTGGATTCATGTCAATCGTAAGAGAGAATCAATGGTGTGAATTTCTGGGTGGAAAAATCATCAAATCGATTTGAATGACTGGATTAGTTACATGGGTGAACCAACTTGATGATCGGATTGACTGAGTGGATAGACCAGATTACATGATTGGATTGGTTAAAACAGGTGGACCAATTTAAATGATTAGACTGGCTAAATAAGTAGACCAATGTAAAAAGATTGGATTGGCTAAAATAAGTGGATCGGTGGAATTTTAGAAAAATAGGGGAGCATAATAACATTTGTTGGTCTGCAGATTTAATAAACAGTATGACTCCCGGTGAATGTTTACCCTGGTGGGATAATGGAATATAGCTTGACTACTGGATGGATTATTGGAAATTCTGAGGAAATTAGGAGAAGTAATAATAATCCTTGATTTATAGATTTGAGTAATAATATTATTCCTCGGTGGACGTTTATGACAATGAAGTCGCTTGGAAGGAAATTGTGGATAGTAAGACTGATCACTCGATAAACAGATTATGAGTATACATCAACAGTGGAAAAGGTTGGATTATAATACAAAAGGCTACTAATGGATTAGAACATTGGAATTATAATACAAGTGGTACTAGCGGATTTAAAATGTAAAAGTTGTGAGTGGTATTGGTGGATTTAAAACATGGGGATATTGAAACCATGATACAAACAGGTACAGGTGGATTTAAAGGTAAAGAATTTGGAGTAATGTGCAGATAAATAGTTGAATGGGATTGTGGAATGATGAACCCAAGGTTGGATTTATGATTTTATGTAGGAAAGTGAGATTCAGTCGAGGAATAGGAGACCCTGATCTGGTGAATGAAAAGCTTTGGATGATACCTTGTAAGTGACATGATTTGTGGATCGGATAAATGATAACACTCACTGTTTGGAGTATTAGACGAACAATCGTGCTGAGACTAAGTAATGAAGGGAATCACTTGTAGATTCAATCAAGTATATGCAAGATTAACAAGGCCTTGGATTAATAGCCTATGAATAAAAAGATTATGAGAGTAAATTAGTCTGTGGATATTGTGATATTGGAGGATGCTAGGATACCTTTAAAAAAGAGTATTTTAAAAGTTCCAATATTTCAAAGCCCTTTCAAAAAAAATTTAATCTTGTTATAGAACTGTGTATCAAAAGTATATAGTGTATCTTCGGTTGCAAAGAGGTTTGGTTTCAAGTTATTTTGAAAACTTGGCCCCAATAATTGAAAATCCAAAAGTTTAATTCCCAAGAACTTGCTTCTAAAACCAAAACTTGGGAATCTACTTGCGCTGAAAACTATTTATGGGGTTATCTTGAAAAAACCCAATGTTTTAAACCTTGGGATTTTTGAAAACGGTTTTCTAAAAAGCTCTGCTTTCAAAATAACAATAAGAAGCATGAGCTTCGCTGCCAAAGCACCTCCTAACCCTTTCCTTCTGCTACTTCTGTCTGAAAAAGGAAATTTGGTTTTTCCTATTCTCTCTCCCTTACTTCAAAGGCTTAAGTTCGAAGGCGTCAAGGATGCTCGTGAAGATTTGGTGGCCTCGCTTCAGCAAACTTAGTATATAGAACCTCGTGCCTTCTTGTGTGTGTCTTCGCGCATAGATGTTGCTTGGTCAAAAAGATTTTTATTGGCCCTGTGCACTACCTTCTTGCCCTCGGGCGTTGTATTTCGTAGTCACAGAAAAAGTTTGTTTTCAAAAGCTTGGTTATTCTGTGTGGCTTGTGTACTACCCCAGCTTCTGGGTGTGCACTCCTTAAAATGGGCAAGAGGTAGCAGATAGCCAAGTCAAGACACTTAAAGCTCTGAGGTTAAAGGAGGCAACATCTTTGAAAAGGACAACACTTAAGAGGCCTTAGCCTACAAGAGGATCAAGACTCAAGCCCCTATTCCACAGTAGACTCGCTGATCCAGCCATCACCAAGCAAAGCAATGGCCAAGAACAAGACTAGGAGCAAGAAGAAGGAACTAGTAGCTCCTACTCGTTTTGACCCCTACCACTCAACCAAGTATTCACTCAGACCCACTCCGCAAGGATTGCTGAGGAGCAGCTACCACAATGGGAATAACAGTGGCATGGCACCAAGCAAACCTCGGAAGGATGTTGCTTGCTTATGTTGCCAAGACATTGGACACTATGCTAACCGGTGCCCCCAGAGGAAGCAAGACAAAGCGGCCAACTGCTTCAAATGCAGTGACCCAGGACATTATGTGAGAGACTGCCCTCAACGAAAATCGAACAAGCAAGAAAAGGATGTCGTCGCCATCAACCTCGGTCTTGGCAAAGGGACATGTGTTAACTCCAAGTGTGTCATCCGGGAACCAATAGGACCTAACGAAGCCCTACTACCAGGTCCAGAAGAATCGCCAGCTACTACATGCGCTGAATGTGGTAAGACGGGACATGACGCCCAATCGTGCCCTCCACTACGACAGCTTGCATGCTTGATTGTGGACAACCTGGACACTACAGTTACAATTGCACAGCTCCATACTGTCCTTACTGCAAGAAACACCATCTACCAGAAGGCTGTCTCAAGAACCTAGTAGCATGTAGGCGTTGTGGAGAAAGGGACATGAGAAAAATCAATGTACTGCAAACTGCCCCAACTGTGAAGAAGACCACCCGTCAGGAGAGTGTCCAACGAGCAAGATCACCTGTTTTCTCTGTGAAGGACAAGATCACTGCCCCAAGGATTGTCACATGAATCTGTTACTGACCAAGGCTGCTGAGATACAAAGACCGAGTCTCCAAATCGCCATCAGACTCGTCATGCTGAAAGCTGACAAGAGAAATTAGTACCGGCCACCCGTCATGTTAAGGGGGGTAGCCTGAGTACCCAAGAAGTATCGGCACCCCTTGATGTTAGGCCCTGCTACCACCCCAGCATAAAGAGAAGTTAGCAATCAGCATTAAAGAAACCAAAAGCCCTAGAAATGTCAAGCAATGGAGTGAAGCCAGTTGCAACCAATCTAGAAGAGCAAGGTTTCCCTTATGCGATGTTTCTTTCCAAGTGTTAACCCACTTTTGTGCAGTTCCCCTCTTTTCCGGTAGCACCAAGAGTAGTATGCGTAGTATCAAGCAGTACCCTAGAACCTTTTTGCTAGCCGGCTTGTTCCCACCTACTTCTTTCTGCTCCACTCGAATCTCGAGGACGAGATTCATGTTAAGGGGGGTAGGGTCTGTGACATCCCAAAAAGGGAGCTAGTGTAGTTGTGAAAATTATAAACTCTTTTAATTGTTTCTTATGTGGTTCTCAAAAGTTTTTGGCATTATTCGAATCTTTTAGTTGGATTTCTTGCCAAAAGCCCAATTAATAAAAATCCAAACCTTGGAAGCAAGAACCAGAAATTAAAGTTTAACAATTTAGAAAATCCAAATCCTTGTGGAAGTATTAAATTCTAAAATTTAAACCTGGTCATTCAAAGCCAAGAGTGGAAATCGAAAATAAATATAAAACCTCTCCCATCCAAATTTGCATATCTGAAAATTTTAAATTCAGAAAATTAAGATTCATTTCTCAAAACTTGAAAATATCAAAAATTCAATTGTTGAATCCCAAAATCTGAACTAGGCCTTCAAATTCAAAAATCTAAATGCAAAACCAAATTGGAGTCCAAAATTTGGAAATTCTAAAATTACTGAAATCACGCTGGGCCGGCACATCCTCTCTCTCTCTCTCTCTCTTTTCCCGGCCCGTTTCCTCTTCTTTTCCCGGTCCAACCGGCCTACTTCCTCCGCCCAGCCCGCGTCTCCCTCTTCTTTCGGCCGTTGGCCCGACCGCAATCGACCCCGACGCGCTCGTCTTCTCCCTTCTCCCCCGTTCCTTCCTCCTCCACCCGCAGCTCCTGGCGCTCGCCGGCCCAGCCCACGCAGCCACTCCACCCCCGGTTTCACCGGGCGCCACCCCTGGTTTTCCCCTTCGCCCATGCCGTCGCCTGTGCGGCCGCACACTGCGCCCATACCCTACGCGCGTCACCCTGCTACGGCCGTCGCCTCACCGTCAATTCACCATGCCGTGCACTTCTCCCGGGTCTCCGGCAACAACTCCGCCACAGGGACTCCTTCCCGCAGCTATAAGAGCCCGGCCTAACCCTTGTCTCCAATGGCGCCACTGCCCCGGTGCTACTTCTTCTGCGCCCGACTTCTGTGAGCTCAATCGCCCCTTCCACACCTACCCCAACCCACTGAGCTCACCTCCCTACGCGGTTGATTGCAACGCCACCGCCCGAGCTCGCCACACCAACCCTTTTCCCCATTTCGGCCGGCCGGCGCCATTTCTGCCGCCGCCTCCACCTCAGTCGGCCCCGGGCCGATTGTGCTCGGTGGGAGCAGCACCTCGGCGCCTAGAGGCCTTCCCCACCGCCGGCCTGCGCTCTCCTCCACCGCCGCGACCCCGCCACGGCGACCCGGCTGCACAGCCGCGTGCGCACGTCGCCGGCCCGACATGGCACCCCTCCGGCTGCATCAACCATTCCGGTAAGCTTCCCGTGCCTCACTCATGCCTACGCGCACCTCCCATCTTTCCCCCTCTCCTCCGGCCACCGGCGCCTCTTTTCTCCCTCACCGCCGGCCGCCTAGAGCCAACACCCGCATGCTTGGCGCCGCTCTGGCCGAAGCCCTTGCCTCCCGGAGCCTCCTCGTCGCCGTGGCCATCCATTTGGTCGGTCGCCGCCGCCTCCCCGGCCACTCCTCGCCGGCGACGACGCACGGCCCCGTTGCCCCCTCGCCTCCCCTGTTTCGCGGTTGCGCCTCTGCTCTGTCCCGCTTCCAGCCCAAGGCAGCGCCCTCCTCTCTGTCTTCCCCCTCTCTCTTATGACATGATGGCCCACTGCCAGGAAGCACTTAAGCGTGTGTATCACTTGCATCCTCCCAGCTCAGTTGCAGTACACATCTCCAAATATAAATTGCAAATAAAAATAAGAATAAAAATTAATTGTGGGAGTTAACTAAAAAGGGTATGAAATGAAATTAAAAATCTAAGTTTGGTTAATTGCATGTAAAGACACATTGTGCATAAGAATAAGAATAAGGAATTATTTTTGAATTCATAATGAAAAGATTTACACAATTAAATTAAAAACTTAACATGAGTTAACTATACTTCCAATTGAGATTAATATATTAATACTCATGTAAAACTAAAACGCATTATGCGTGGTCTATTTTCATATGGCAAGAAATCGACATGGCTTCCATGGATATTGATGTTAGAAATCAAAAAGGTGAAACTAATTGGAAGATCATCTTTTATGAATTGAAGGTAATAGACGTTGATCCTAAATAATTAAAGTTGCATATGCAAAGCTTTATAAAGATAATTTCAATACTCGCAAATTTGACGTCAAACAAATCGAACATTAATATCACATTCTATTAAATATTCGAGTGATCTAAATGGTATCTTCCATCTCTCGATCCAATCTATTAGTACAAATTAAGTAAACCAATTTAGCAAGAGTTTGCCACATAAAATGATGACCATAAATTGCTCATCTCTAAAATCATATCATCTCTCTTACTAGTGTTTAAAATAATTATCTGTAAAGTCCTCTATAATAAATCAACCTTAAAAATAAGTAAGAAACCATTAGTCCTTGCCCCACATCCAAATCCCCAATCAGTATCTTGGGATTTCAAATGCAATGGTCAAGGATAATTAATAATAGAAGAAATAACTTTATCAAGTAAAGTTCTGTCAATTCATAACTCTCTTTTCCCGAAAATCGCAACTGTAATTGACTTTAGATTTGGCAGTTGCAATCTCAGCTAAATACTGCCACATGAAATACCAGAGTTACACCGAGTGTTTAAGATTACACTCACCTTATGCAAAGCTTCCGCATCCTAAACTCATAAAATTATATTCCTCTTTACTACCATCGATACTCTCTTTTACCTATCCATAAGTCCTGTCCGACTCATGGAACTTCCCTGATAAATATAAATCAATAGAAGGAAAGTTATCTAGTAACAGATCGAACCTCACCTTTCCCTAACCGGCCATGTATGGCCACTACCCTTTTTCCAGAATGGATACATGCCTGAAGATACTTATTCATTTTGATCCTTGTTATCCTAAAATTTTCCCTCACGGTAAAGCTATTCAGACAACTCATTCTGTTACTCAAATCCAGCTACCGCTGTGTCTATAGTCCACTAATCCGAATCCTCCTTCTATTCTCAAATCATAATAAAACTGTAATTTAAAATAAATTGGGCATTTAAAATGTTTGGACTTATTTGGTCTTTCTTTTCTTTGCTGCGTATTAGAATATGAAGACTCAACGAGGCGACAGATTCAAACAAGATCAAGACTCGGGTAAAAGCGACGACTAGGAAGTTAAGATCTCTGACTGAGTAGGCTTTGACATAGATCAATCAAGGCCGTGGTACACTAAGCAAGGCAAGTCATCACTTTGATCATATTGATCCTACATTTTATGAAAAACTATGTTCTTTTAAACTATCAACTTGCATGCCTAATTTATTATGCAAATATATGTCAAAGCTTAAGGTAGCTACATGCCCACTTGATGTTGTATTAAATTATTATGCCATTCCTTGATACTTGAATCACCTAATCCTTGTCACCATAGATATTAATGATAATCTTACTAGCTATAAGTCAAATTAAAGCGTCATGCTAGTCTTGTTAAGTCCAGGGCGCTAGTTGCCCTGATCATCAATCTTCATAAACATAAGAGCTTGTTGTGGGACAGTCACGGGATGTACGTGGCTGAATACTTTGTGATTACTTATTTTATGCTTCTCAAAACTCTCAAAACCTGCTTTACCTGTCTGGGCGGGTGATAAGAGTGGTTGGTGCGAAAGTAGCACGAGAACATGTGGTTTGTGGACTGAACCGCTTGGACAAATTGAGGACTGAATCTTGTGATGACCTCCTGGTGTAAAACAGTACAACCACAAGTCTATATGGGTACGACCTAGCTAATTAACTTGCAAGGGTTTAGTTCAGATATCACCAGTGGAAAGTGGGTGCCAGGGTGTACTGGTTTACTCACAGTGAGGCACAGGGATTTACTGTACTCGCACGGCGCAAGAGGGGGCTTCTGACTGTGGTGGATTTAACCCTTCAGCGGTGAAACCTCAGCGGGTGGTGTCTAGCTAGATCGGACTAAGGTAAAGGCTTTGTGATAAATTATCTGGGTCTCATGCCTAAGGAAGCATGTTGGCTATGAAGATAATAAATCTCTTGTGGTGAAAGTGTACAACCTCTGCAGAGTGTAAACCTGTTCGAGCAGTCGTGCCCACGGTCAAGGGCGGACATGGGAACTTACTCGAGTTAGTTCTATTTCAAAAACCTTTGTGGGTGGGATAAAAACCTATCAGAGGGAGGTACTCTGATTTTGAGTTTTTCCTGGAGGGACGTACTCCAGCATGGTAAATAAGATGGAAGTGACATAATGATCAAAAGTTAGCATAGGTGGATGGAACCATGTAATCGGTGGATGGAACCGACACCGCTATATTTATTGCACAATTTCAAACTCTTTAAAGCATGTTTATAAAATGCCAAGTAATAGGAATTTTAATTATGATTATTGCAAATGTCGCATTAAGCAAATAAAAGAACCTCAAGCCTCCTTTGACAGCCTTGCATCTATTATTATTGCATCCTGTGTGGTGGCTTGCTGAGTACCGTCGTACTCACTGTTGCTTAATTACCATCATTCAGTCAGAAAGGAAATGAAGTCAAGCCCTGCGATGCCTAAAAAGGGTCGACAGAGCTGGAAGACAAAGAGGCCATGGACTAGGTCGCGAACCCCAGTTGGCTGCCTGTGGGCAAGTCCTGAGGGTCCCACCTGTGTGGAGTTTCCGCTGCTACATTTTATCATTTTTGGCCTATTCGGCCCGTGAGTAAGTATTACTGTATTATTTACGCTTCCGCATGATATGTTTTTGATATACAGTAATGTATCTGTGAGCACTATCTACTGATCCAGGGAATAGTGCGGTGGAATCACAGAGGATCTGGGTTTGATAACCCGAGGTCCGACATTAGTAGCACTATCCAATTTTAATTCAATAAAAGCACAGTTTGAGCATGATGAAGGAATAACATCTAAGAAAAACACATCCAAGACAATAGCATCCTTTAGTTGACTAACAACAGAGAAATGAGTAATTTTTAGATTAGCCATTTATCATGCAAACTAACAATAGAGAAATGAGCAATTTTTAGATTAGCCATTTTATCATGCAAGCACAAGATTCATAATTATGATCAGGATTCATGGATTTTAGCCTAACAACTTCTAGGTTTAAGTTGTCAATCACAATATCCTAATTCTTAATTATTTTAGCTTGTTTCTTTAGTTTTTGTTTAGCAGCAAGAAGAGAACTTTTCATCTCTTTGGAGGAGAGGCATACCTCATCGGGATCACTGTAGGGCCTATCATCGGAGGAGTCAACGTTGGTGCTTCCCTTGGCCATGAAGCACATACTGATGAAGTATTGGTTCTTCTTGCTATAGGAGTCATCCTCCATCTCCGAGTCCACATCACTCATGTCAACATCCTTAAGAGTGGCAAGGACCCAGTTGAGAACTTGCGGTAGTTGGGCTTTTTGGACTTCATGTCACGAGCTTGAGGACGCCTTCAAAAATCCTTCTCCTCCTTGCCCTTCAGCTTGGAGAACTTAGCCTGAATGTGGTTCAACTCACCACACTAAAAGCAAGTGATAGAGCAACCCATTCTCTTATTCCTCACCTTGTTGTATGCTCTCATGAGTTTGCTGGATAGGAATGCTAAGTCATCTTCAAGAAGATCCTCTAGCTGCTCATCGCTCAAAGAGTACAAAGCTAATGATGAAAATCTAGAAGAGCCAAAATCCAAAGAACTTGAAGAGCTACTCTGAGAATGGTCAACCACAAGTGCCATCAACCCTGTCTTATAGAGAAGTGAGATGAAGTCAATCTCATGCATATTTAACCTCGAGTAGAACTTATCCAAGTAAGTCACTCATAACAGTGCTATTATTAATAGAAGTGATTTTCATTCCCCAAACCTTCACATCAAGTGCACCCAACATCTGGCGTGCATTATCAGAATCAAAAAATGTCGAACCAACAGCATGAAGATCATGAAGAATGTTGTTGAACCTTCCCCACAACTCATTCAAGGATTCACCAGACTTTTTCATCTTTGAGAATTCTTTTTTAGTTTGTTTTGTTTCACTTCCTTGATCGTGGTAGAACCCTCATGTTAATCAGCGAGGGTCTTCTAGATCTCATGAGCACATATCTCAAGTGACCAACTTGGTCAAACTCAGATCGACTAAGCCCTTGAATCAGAAAATTACGAGCGTTTCTATTTGCGTCTACATTCGATGTAACCTGACCATCGGTCGACACAACATAAGGATTTTTGACCTTAATCTAAATTGTGTACCCTTGGATCTCGATGTAGGATTGCATATGAGCATTCCAATAAGAGAAATCAACTCCATAAAAAATGGATAGCTTAGTTGAATACTTGTTTGACGCCATAACTCCTAATACCAGTAAGAATCTATGAGAAGAGCTAACCGAACTCTAATACCATTTATAGGACCGGTATGAAGATCAAGAAACCTAAATATCCAAAAATTCATTGTGCTATAGTAAAAATAGCTCGGTGAATAGTAAAAAATAACACTATTTCAAATCCAAAAAAACATGATCTTTTGATCCGTAGATCCGAAGTCTTAAAACTTTAACCATGGCTAGATCATAACCTTAAGAACCTATCTCAACCAAATATTTTAAAAGAACTTAAGAGAATTAGGATCTTTTGATTCGTGAAGCTCTGCTACACCAAAACCAGGTCAAAAATACAAATTGAGCCAACTTTCAAACCAAGACTTGAAATCACTTGAAATTTGGTATACACCTTCTCTAGTATGTCAAAAAGACTATTCCAATCAATGTTCAAGAAAATTATGGCCAAAGTTATGACATTTTCCATTTGAAGGAAGGTTGCACTAAACCCGGACAACAACCAAAAAATAGTGAATATGACTTACTCATGAGTGAATGATGATTAATATGGCTCTAGATGTATTCATACATATTACAACAAGCTAAAACATCTAAGGAAACAACAAGCTAAAACATCTAAGGAATCAAAGCAAAAACATATGGATCAAGAAATCACTCGGAGAGGCCAAATCAAACAAAAATTGGGCAACTTCAAGAACTTGCCAAACCTAATGCCTAGATGGATGGGTATTGATTTCTAAGGTATATCTGTATCACTTACTCATTTTTGGCATCCAACAAGATCAAGAAAGGAGAGAGGTAAGATCAAAACCAACCAAAACAAGAAGAATGAACCAAAACAAAAGAGATCCATAAGAGATGAACGAAGTTGATATATTACTTGAGAATGAAGGTTTTACAGTCACTCTACCTGAAGAATAAGAGAGCACACTACATCACTCACACTTTTCAAATTGTTACACTAGAAAACTTGGCTTCAATGAGTAAAGTTAGGATGGTTGGATGATTAACTTACAAGTCTTCATCCTAACTCAGTAAATAGACAAAGCAACCAGCCCCACCTAACCCTAATAGATACTATATCCACTTAGCATAAATAAGGAAACTCGTTAACCCCACACAACATGAGTTTTACTCACACACTACACTTATGCACGTTTTTCAAAACACATAGGCTCGAATCTATTAAGTCCTAAGCTTTTGATCTACTTAATCATCTTAGCAGCTCTTTGACCTAAACTGCCTTCCTAGCAACCACGGTTTTGATCGAAGATAGTTTCTGGTATTTTGGTCAACTTACCAAAATACATTTTCTTGACCCAGTCTTATCTTTCTTTGCAAGTAATCACCATGCTTACCGCGTATAGATGCACCACTGGCTTGCCACACGTTGGCAAGTCTCTCTTGTTCTGGTTTTACTGGACCACGCCTCACTTAAACCGACCAAGCTACATGGTGCAACCCGTCGCTCAATCTTCCCTTCTATATTTTTTACTTTTCTTATGCCATATTTGAGCTCATCCATTTCACCCTGCATGCTTGATCATTTTGGGCTTCAGCTCCTCTATGAGTGTAGCCTTGATTCTCGTTGTTGACAATGGTTAACTCTAAATGCCCCTGCACATCCAAATATCAAAAAATCATTTTTGAGCATAAGTTCTTCCTAACTTGACCCACGTTAACTGAAAACATGTATCATGCTACACATATGCACAGATCTAGGTGAAACCAAATCATCTCTTAACTTAAATTTCACAATATCATCCATTTCGACCAAAGCAACACAAGTTGGTCAGTCAGACCACTGCCCTGCAAGCTGTCCAAAAAAATCTACAAATTTATAAATTCCAAATTTTTACTCCTCTAAAATAATAATAGTTCATCACAACAAAACTCTAAACCTTCTCACATGGTCCTTCAGATATGTATAAAGTAAAAACTTAGTGGTATACAGGAAAACAAAAAAAATTTAGTGGCAAATCTGGAATCTCAGTGGCATACAGAAAATTGTCTCTCTGGACATCGATATCGTCCCTAAAATGCAACTTTAACCTCTAATGTGTACTATAATATAAGACCCAATAAAATTATAATATTATGAAAGTATTTTTTGAGACACACATATATATATATATATGCTTAAATTATAAGGTGAGCTCGTTTCAAAGAGGGGGAGGATGATGTGACCACGCCACAAACACATACGACAATAGCGTCCAATATCAAGATTGAACTAAAGGTGAATTCGTTTCTTGAGCCTCAACATATTTTAAATGAGAATATGATGCTACCTAATAATAAAAATATATATTTTTATAGCACCACGTCATTTTTACACCAATTCAAAAGAGTCCTTGTTGGACCCGTACTGGAATCAGATTCGGACTGCTACAATGGTACAAGTTTAAACGGGCGTAACTTTCTCATACGGATTCCGTTTGGGACGTTCTTGGACTTGATGGAAAGCTTATCAAGTATACTTTCTAAATGATTGAACTCCATCTTCAAATTCTGTCCGAGACAGCCGCAATCATCAAAAGAGTCCGTGTTGGTCACGTACTGGAATCAGATTCGGACTACTGCAATGGTGCAAGTTGAAACGAAGGTAACTTTCTCATACGGACTCCGTTTGGGACATTCTTGTACTTCATGGAAAGCTTATGAAGTCTACTTTCCAACGGAGCCAACCTTATCTTCAAATTCCATCCGAGCCGGCTGGAATCATCAAAACAATCCACATTGGTTTTTGAGTCTGAGTCAAAAGGGTGCTGCACCATCACCAATTGGGCCCATGGGCCTTGTAACCCTAGAGCATGCACTTTGGACGCCCCTCCTGGTTGTTCTCCCTATAAAGGAGCCGCCGCCTCCCTTGTTAGAACTTGGATTTTGTTGAGTTTAGGTTTAGCTATTATGCAAACTTCTGTTCTTCAGTTGTGTCGGACGACCACCTGTCAAGACAGCCTTCAGAATCCCACCTTTTGATTTTAATAGAAATATATGCAATTTCAGATTGCTTGTTATCTTGTTCTTGCGTGTTCTTCGATTACATGCAGGAATAGACCTTCGTGGTTAGGTCAACCGCGTTCTTGGCACGGTTGATAACATCTTGGGGTTGGTTCAGCGATTGCTAAGGCGCAAGCGACGTCGTACGGTTGTAGTCGGATCGCAAGGGTCAACTCCGCCAAAATCGATAGTTATCATCCTATCGGAAGATCGGGACACCATCGCCTCATCAAGTGGTATCAGAGCTTCAGTTGACCGGTAGAAATTTCTTGTATCCCTAGTTAGTAGATTGATTTTTATTTTCCATAGTCCAGAAAAATTGCCCCACAAAAAGAGTTAATTTCCGCTGTCCAAACCTCGTTGTGCCTTTCAATCTGTTAGTTTTGGTTTGCTAAATTGAATTTGTGTCCGTTTTAGCTTTGTCTAGTTGCTGGTCATATCTTTGTTCCAATAAAAATCCAAACAAAAAAAAATTCCCCCACCCCAAACCCTAATTCCAATTTCGGCTGATCTTTCCTTTCTCTGCAGCCGTCACCAAAAACGCCATAACTTTTGATTCCGAGATTATTTTTGAGTGAGACCACCGCCATTAGATGCAAAACTGCATTGTCCATCTATCTGCAAAATTTCACGTCATTAGAGCAAGGCAGTTAAGAAATATCTGCGGTGCAAGTTGACCTAAAATTCCAGATTGAATCTGCAACAATCTGCACTTGTGAATTTTGTGCGATTTTTTACGTCGGTTTCCAGAAGTTGACCCCAAAACAAAAGTTGTAGCAAAATCCGTCAGGCAACAGAGAAAAAAAGAATCATTGATAAAAAGGCAACTGAAAAAAGTTACAGCCGAAATACCGACGTGCTATCCAGTGGACAGAAATCTCCAGTTTTCAAGTTTTGGGTCAATCCTTGTGCTCTTCAATTCCAGATTGCATCCAATTGAATTATCTTGTATTAACCACTCCCATACATTGCCATACACATATTTTATCCTTCTTCCATCTTTGGTTGATCAGCAACATAGGCTAAGTGCTAGATACGAACTATAATTCAATTCTGTGCAATTTCTGAAATTAATTGATTGTTTTCCTTTGCTACAAAATATATAGCCTATCCAAGCTCCACTTTTCTACTAACCGAACAGGTCTCGCTGTACCTTGCAATCGCTTTACTCATCACTTGAGTTAGATTTATCACGAACCAGCCACCGGTTGCACTACCTGTTTGCTTTGGTAAGAACTCGTAAGAATTTGGTAAGAGCTTGAGAGATGCGTGACTTGATTTGAGCCTCCATATCCTAGTAGTTGATAGGAACATTTACTTGTGATTTGTTTCCTTGTTTTCTACTAACAATGACAGACTTTGGAAAATGGGTTGATTATGATGTCATCGCGGGCAGATTTGAACTCGAAGGGAAACAATTACCGGTATATATCTTGCCACTTACCGCTGAGAGTACGTCGTCGGACTACTTCTTGTGGGTTACTATGTTGGATAGCTACTTTGAAAGACAGGATCTTGATCCTGTTGAGAAGATGAGCATGGCAAGGACGGCACTGATTGGTGATGTTCAACATTGGTGGTCAAATCTCGATTTCCACTTAATATACACATGGGAGCAGATGAAAAAGAAATTGCGACATCGTTTTGTACCTCCAGCACCCACGGTCACAAGCGAGGTGCAACCTAAGGTAACTGAAAATGTTGATATTGTTTTGGTTCCTACTCCATCTACAGATACCACCGAGATACTTGAAGAGGTGAAGGATGATCTGGTGCATCTTATGCCAATAGTGGAGAAGTTTGAGGTACCTACAGTATCTGATGAGGACGATAATGACAAAGGTACTAATTTGGTGCTACAACAAGATATAGAGCAACCTTGTGAGTATATACCCGCTGTAGTGCAATCTTTTGATATTCCTTGTGTTGACTTGAACGAACCATGTGTTGATCTAAATTCTCATAATTTTGCACATGTCGAATTAATTACACATAAGGAAGTATTTGATAGAATATCCCCTGCTGATGCATTGTGCTATATCATGCTTAATGAGGCCGTTAGTTTGGATTGTGCTATGGAGAAAGTTTCTGAACTTGCATGTTCAAAATTCTTGTTTAGTGCCAACACTCCTGGGTATAAGTTTAATTTGATTGGAGATTATGGTGTAGAAAACCAATTTCTTGTATATCGAATATGCATAACTTGTGATCACATGAATGAATTGAAACTTGCTGTTTTGGACAATTCTTGTGTGTTGAATCTTGTTCAATATGAGAGGGAAGTAAAATTTAGTACTTATCCAATGCCTATGTGTTCATCTCTTTCTGCACCATCTAGTATGGACAATCTGAATAAAGATGATGAATTATGGAAGAACTTACAAATCTTTTCACCCTTACTAGATGAATTTGCTATTGCTCAATTGAAATCTGATTATATGGATAAACTTTGTTTGATTCCAAAAGTTGTAGCTTTGCCCATATGTGCCACCACAACAAGTTTACAACTTCAAAGATTTGAATTGCATAAATGCTTCACTTACATTTGCAAAACAAGTTGCAATAATTACTGTGTGAGAAATTTTGATTTGTTCATTAACATATATAATTACTTTTGGGTTAATAATACAATGAGCTTTTATGATTGCTGCTATGTTATAACATTAATTGTGCAACAACGAAGAACTGTTAAAACGAATGACATATACATATACCATGCATACACCTTGGCTTCTTTGTTACCATACTTTCAGTTTATCAAAAGCCGAGGACGGCTTTGTTTTCAAGAAGGGGAGGATGATGAGGACATGACCCCTATGGATACAACCATATTTGCTATGCTTGTTGTCCTAATTACAAGAGCTCCTACGCATCGCTTAAATTATAAGGTGAGCTCGTTTCAAAGAGGTTTTACTTTGCTTTATAAAGAACTTATGATATTACATAATGAGGGTTTGTTGCGTTTGTTATCATATACCGAGATTTACGATCAAGATCATGCAATACGTGAGGCTACACCACTACTACAGAAAACCACATTACAGACGGTTCGGAAACGTCATCACAGACGGTTTTCTGAACCGTCTGAAATTATGGGTCAGTGATAATCCAAGTTATCACAGACGATTTTTGAACCGTCTGTGATTATGCGATATCACAGACGGTTTTTCATTAAAAACCGTCTGTGATTATCCGATATCACAGACGGTTTTGTACTAAAAACCGTCTGTGATTATCCGAGTTGAAGAAGAAGCTTACAAAGCTTACGAAGCCCAAAAGAATACAATCTAGGAAACTCTTTACCTGTGCGACTTTTGTAATAAATTTGCCTCTAATTGAAATTAATAAATTTGCCTTTAATTTGTGACCTCTTGTCTCAGTAGTTCTGTAGTTAAGTTATTAGAAGCAATGTGTACTTATATATTAACCTCTGATCTAGAATATGATAGACAAAGGGACATCACAGCCGGTTCTTGTGAAAAACCGTCTGTGAACATTCCCAGACGGTTCTTAACAACAACCGGCTGTGATAGTCGACACAACACAGACGGTTTTTAATAAAAACCGTCTGTGATATTCCAGTATCACAGACGGTTCAGCAGTAAGAACCGTCTGTGATACTCCTTTTTCCCGCCACAAATACCACAGACGGCCTTCAAATTAAAACCGTCTGTAATAGTTTACATTACAGACGGTTTCACAAAACCGTCTGTGATTTGCCGTCTACTATTAGCCTTTCTGTAGTAGTGCACATACGTTAAAACCGTCAAGAAGGGGAGGATGATGTGACCACGCCACAAACACATACGACAATAGCGTCCAATATCAAGATTGAACTAAAGGTGAATTCGTTTCTTGAGCCTCAACATATTTTAAATGAGAATATGATGCTACCTAATAATAAAAATATATATTTTTATAGCACCACGTCATTTTTACACCAATTCAAAAGAGTCCTTGTTGGACCCGTACTGGAATCAGATTCGGACTGCTGCAATGGTGCAAGTTTAAACGGGCGTAACTTTCTCATACGGACTCCGTTTGGGACGTTCTTGGACTTGATGGAAAGCTTATCAAGTATACTTTCTAAAGGATTCAACCACAACTTCAAATTCTATCCGAGACAGCCGCAATAATCAAAAGAGTCCTTGTTGGTCACGTACTGGAATCAGATTCGGACTACTGCAATGGTGCAAGTTGAAACGAACGTAACTTTCTCATACGGACTCTGTGTGGGATGTTCTTGTACTTCATGGAAAGCTTATGAAGTCTACTTTCCAACGGATCCAACCTCATCTTCAAATTCCATCCGAGCCGGCTGCAATCATCAAAATAATCCACGTTGGTTTTTGAGTCCGAGTCAAAAGGGTGCTGCGCCACCACCAATTGGGCCCATGGGCCTTGTAACCCTAGAGCATGCACTTTGGACGCCCCTCCTGGTTGTTCTCCCTATAAAGGAGCCGCCGCCTCCCTTGTTAGAACTTGGATTTTGTTGAGTTTAGGTTTAGCTATTATGCAAACTTCTGTTCTTCAGTTGTGTCGGATGACCACCTGTCAAGATTACCTTCGGAATCCCACCTTTTGATCTCAATTTATATATTTGCAATTTCAGATTGCTTGTTATCTTGTTCTTACGTGTTCTTCAGTTGCATACAGGAATAGACCTTCGTGGTTAGGTTAATCGCGTTCTTGGCACGGTTGATAACATCTTGGGGTTGGTTCAGCGATTGCTAAGGCGCAAGCAACGTCGTTCGGTTGTAGTCGGATCGCAAGGGTCATCTCCACCAAAATCGAAGTTATCATTCTATCGGAAGATCGGGACCCCATCGTCTCATCAAGTGGTATATATATATATATATATATATATATATATATATATATATATATATATATATATATATATATATATATATATATATATTATCCAATCAAAATATTTGAAAAAGTTATCGATAGCTAAAGTTTAGAAAGTTTGATTGCATTTTGTGACCGAAGGAAATGTCACTCAGTTCGCCAAGACCATTTGTTATTACAATGCGAGGGAGTTATATAGGATACGCTCTGTGTGTGTGCGCGCAAAGATAAGTTCAAGCATTTCCCATAGAAAATTACCTGATCGGCTAATTTGCACAGAAAGAGCGCCTCAAATTGAACGCAAAGAGAATGGATAATGTGACACACTCTTAGGGGTAAAAACGGATTCGGATTTAGTCGAATTATTTAGCTACCGAATCCAAATACTTAATATTGGATTCAGTAGATATAATAGCAGCAACTAGCTAATATGTATATTTTTATTTGACCTCCAAATTGCACATATTATATATACATTTCGATCATCTCGACAAGTTCGTCATAATTTGGTATTTCATATTTTTCATTTTGGCACATCCTTAATAAAGCATTTTGCATGCTCTTTAAGCTCATTTTGATATATTTATAACCGATTTATTTGCAGTATATCTAGAATTAGTTAGGATTAGTGACAAAATAGCACCATTGATCAATGATTACATGATAAACTAGAGAAAATAGATATAAATATTACTATAAAATCTATGTCAATTTGCTAAATTTATTGTACCATAGGGTATCTCAGAAGCTGCATTAACAAATACGTGAGATAAATGATTCATTTATTGCTATCAATATTTAATGCGCAGTTACATGTTAGAGTCCGCTATTTATCAATTTAAAATATTAAAATTTTGGTGTCACGTTTTAAATAGGAGAGGCTGCGAATAATTATTGGAATCCAAAATATAGTCGATCCGATCCAAATTTGCACCTGATATTTGTCTGGTCTGTATTCGAATATGATAAAAAAAATATAGATATGAATATGTTTTGAGCACCTATTCAACCCTACTCACTTTTCACCTTTTTGCTCAGTAAGAGCATCTCCAAGAGATACTCTATATGGCTCTTAATATTTAAATTTTAGAGTTGAAGGGTAAAAAGTAGCTCCAACAGATTCCCAAATAGACTCCTAAAAATAGAACACACCCAAAAAATGGGCTCTCGCTCTCTATTTATAGAGGATGATCTAGGCTCCCAATACTGTTTTTCTGGTTTAGGGTATCTGTTGGAGGGAATGATTATTTTGGGACCTTATATCGTGATTAGGATCTGTAAAAGGAGATTTAGGGTGTAAATTTATTGGGCATCTCTTGGAGATGCTCTAAGGTTTGGGTCCAGAAATAACCAACGTGCATATGTATCCGCGTGCAATCTACAGATAGCAGCCGCTTATGTAGACGCCGAAAAGATGGACCAAGACACCTCAATGTTACTAGGGTCAAACGCTTATCCAACGCTGATACTGTGTTAGCCGCGTAGAGCAACAGTGAACATATAGTTCTTGGCTTTTTTGCTAACTTAAAATCCAAGAAAAGATACAATCTTTGTTGAATTAATGAGAGGTTGCTTTCCTTTCCTCTACACTTGTTAATTTCTAGTGTAAATCGCACCTAAACCAGTGATATGGTTGTTTCAAGTTGTTGCAAACTTTTATATTTTAGAATTAAGTTGACTAGAACCGCACCCATGGTTTGGGATTTCTATGCGTATGACGTGCCTTCAACCACTGTCCAATAGTTTTTGAGTATAAGGATACTGCAGAAAAGAAGGGAAAAAATACTACTCCTTAACATACTTATGCATATGTATACCATCCTCATCTTGTAAATTACATTTTTTTCATTTTTGTCATTTATTGTATATGAATTTTTGGTGTGTCTAATGTAGGATGGTATGACGCAATCAAAGGAGGTGAATGATTGCCTCCATTTTTTTATACCTAAAAACAAATCTCAAACAAAAAACAATCTAAATTACTGAATGTAGATTTCGACCGCAAGTTGTTCGATCGCTCGCTTGACTGCTTGCTACGATCGCTTTTGTACGTAATCGAAATCCCCTCTGCTTGAAAAGTTTCAATCGCTCGAACGCTTTGTCACTCGAACAAGTATAAGACAAAGACAACACCGTGCTCGTAGCACACCAGACCACGATGCGTTAGCAAGCTGTCGAGAACACAGAAAAGCAAGGCTCAGAAAAACACGCCATCGATGAACTTTTCTTAGAATAGATCTGATCTCTTATTTCTATATCATATTTGTGGCTACAATGCATCCTCATGGCACCCCTAAAAATTCTCGCACAAAAAGCCTCACAAAGCCACTGCCAAAACACTTGGCCTCTCTCTACTTTTATATACTAGAGCCGTAAACTATATTTGACTCAAACATAAACACAGAATCTTATCTTTACCTCAAATCAAGGGACTTGAAACCCTTCCTAACATGGGTTTTAACAAAACTCTACCTCTTCTAAGGTGTGGACTCCATCCACAACTCCTAACTCAATACGTGACGAAGTCTCTAGGATCACACCTCCCGTATCTTCATCACGCCTCAAAAACTTCCGTGTAGAAGCCTCCAAGACTGCACTGCCCGTAGCTTCTCCACGCATCACCACCTTTGATCTCCATGTACTTCAGCGTTAGCCTGACCATTTCGCATGACATTCTCAACCGTTTGGACCTCAGATCTGCCCATCCTAGTCCCGGTTCTTCTCGTTACTGACCATGATCATCTCCATGCCATCCTGCACATGCAAAGACCAAAGAAATGTTTCCCGACACAAGTTCTCTACAACTTGACCGTCATCAACACACACACTCATACCACCCTTATCCATCCATATACAAGAACTAAACCATCCACGACCATCAACCAAGTCATCTACGACCACACATTCTATCACTTACTGGAAATCTGCTCCAGACAACTTCTTACGACCATTAGCTCAACGAGTACTAAAAAATCACAAGTACTCGAAGAGTACTATCGCTCTGCTCCAAATACTTAGGGATACCGTACATCTCTACCAACCAAAACCATCGAGTACCAAGTGCCAAGTCTACGACTACCAATCATCAATCAATCACCGCACCATCGATCACCGAGCATTGAGTATCACTGACAACCACTCTAACCAGATCAGTCAACCACTGACCCAATACGAGTACTCGAAGTACTCAAAGATCACAGGAATTAAAACACTCGTACCGACCATGAAGTATACGAGTACTGACTGCGAAGCCTATAGCAAACGATCACAAAGCCTTCGACTACCAAAGACAACGACAGCAGACTGCAAAGTCTACGACTATGAAAACAAGATGCGAAGTCTATGACTATAACTGCAGTTCACAATGTCTACGACTATCGAGTACCGACCAAGTACTATAGCTATGACCATGAAAAAGTACTATAGCTATGTTACCTTTAGTGGTTGTTCTGTCGAGGTCAAAGTCGAACGTGATTGAACTATTGTAGTCGATATTCCGTGGTCGATGCTGGTCGTGGTCGAAGTAGAATGTGGTCGTAAACGACTCTGAGTCGTAACCAACGTGGTTGAAATATGATATGGTCAAAGTATACCGTGATTGAAAGCCGCCGTGGTCCTCTAGTGCCACTCGAGTGCAGTCCAATGTTCTAGAGCTACTTGAATACCGTCCAATACTCTATTGCTACTTGAACACCGTCTGATGCCACTCGAACCTGATCGGACTGGTCTGAAACTACTTAGAACAACCAAAAACACTCAGAGAAGGCAAAAACCACTCGGAGCAAACTAAAACCACTTGAACGTGAAACCTTCGACCGTGATCGATCAAAACTTTTATAAACGCAAAATCCAAAATAATCCAAATGTCAATTATTCATCATCACTTTATTTATAAACATGCACATAGTCTAACATCTAATAAGAGATGTCCATGTCCATGGCCATTCGGATCACCACACCACCTTCACCCTGTTCACTGAAACGGACGGCAGAATCTCATCATGTCAAGCACCCAACGAAGCAATGTAGATGAAGAGATCGAGAGACATGACGACCTGAATAAAGCCAATCGTCGACATGGGCCTGGCTCTGAAAGAAAATCTATACATCTTTGCAGGCGCACAGGCTGGGCTTTGACCAAACTAATGTGACAAATTAATCAGAAGTGGTTTTACATGTAGCTAGCTTGATCTGTGACGATGTGGACATGATAGTGTATGTGAATCATTGGGGGTTGTACAACTTGGATGGGTTGGATCTCTCTGGATGAGACTAATCATGCATCATGAGGGAGACATGGCACCTAGACTATGTCTGAGAGGTCTTGGGGGATTTTGAGATGCAGATCTCCACTACTTTTGGATGCATTTTGATGATGCCATAGATGGGAGGGGTGGTTACATTGAACAAGCAAGGCAGTGTAGCAAGTCAAAAGCAGCGTGTATGTTTGGACAGGAAGGAATTTTTCCAGATTGCTGCAGGAATTAAATTGTTTCATATGAAATTTCTATGTTCCAAACGATAAACTCTTATAACCGACTATATACGTGAGAGTTCAACTCTTGTATGACGACATGTTTGCATGGTTGGTGAGAAGAAAGAGCTGATCTTGCCCTTTTTCGGAATGTTAGTGAGGACCACCCTGACCCAAGCCAACTCTCCAGCAAACAATTATTTTCCAACAGTTGGGTTATTGTCTCAACTCCCAGGTACATTGCGGACTAGGCCACAAAGCATAAAAATAGTTAATACAATAATGAATTTCAATTCATAAGCACAGTTGCTATATTCTTTTCTGCTATACTGACGTTATTTTGTAAGGGTCAGAGAAACAAATCTTATTGGATGAGCTGTATGCCCTCCACTAAATTAAACCGATAAAACCTCAGCTATCTTAAGAGGAAGTGAAGAAATCGTTCTCCCAAATTACTCTCGAGCTAGAAAGGACAGCAAACGCACGCGACATCAATGACGGCGATAGCCAACGAGGCAAAAAGTATTACACAAGTTATTTCGGTAACTTACATACCATTTGATCATCTGCAATGCATTTCCTTCCCGAAAGTTGAGGGCGCCAAGTTTGTTCTTTCCTCTGTATCCTCATCTTGACTTGAGAAACTTTAGCAAATTGGCAATCCAGAATGCAGGACGGCTGAAATTACAAACATTCTTTTTACTCGTCACTAATTGATAGGAGCCAATTTCCCTTTCTCGAAGGGCAGCAGCCATTTTCCTTTTTTTTCTGTAAGAACGGCAGCAGCCAATTTTCCGTCAGCATTTGTACAATCTAGAAAAGTCTAATAGATAATCCAGAATAATCATGCTATCTTAGAAGAAAAATCACAATTCACAACACGTTTTTAGTCTCCAAACATATGACAACTCCTTAGCAAAGACAATTTTTTGTCCAAAGAAATGACAAGACATCAAGAACATTACACCTATGGAACTACTAAAATTCCACTAGCTAGATTGATGCTTTTAGTGGAAAAATGCCACACTGAACTCAGAAACAAGAAATGCATTTCAAAGACAAAAGAGTGTTATAATAATCACAACATCAAAGTTTGCCTAACGCACCTCTTTTCCGAATAAAATATTAAATATGTGGCCATAGAATTTGATATTTTTCACATTAACCAAACAAATAATGTGCAAGTATCTTTTGCTGAGTAGGATCCGATGCAAACGAGGATAGTTGCCTTAACCTGGTTTGTTAGGCCAAAAGAGAGAGCACTTTTTGTCGCAATCAGTATTAATAGCAACACAATAACAAACCCTAAAAGCTAATGGCCACTCCACAACAGTATTGGAAATCATTTCAGATTCAAATGGCCTACCCAGACAGACATGTCTACCTGATGGGGCCAAGCACAGCATTCAGCTGTGTGTAATGTGCTGTGCTGATGATCGTAAGAAGACTCCTAATATTGTGTTAGGTCAGTCAACCCCCTATATGTACCATAAAGGAAAAACATAAAATGTTATACGAAAATTCATGAGGAAAAAGACACAGTAACAGCTCTAAAAGGCTAGTGGCCACTCAACAATATGGGAACCCCAATAACAACTAGGTCCTAATTATTTCAGGTGCAAATGACCTACCAAAACAGACAGGTGTGTGTACCATATAGAGAGCCAGTCATATCCCCATCACAACGTTCGACCATGTCCGTGTGTACTGTGCTGTCCTGCATTGTAGGATCCGGTCATGCTGAGTAGGAAGATTCCAAATATTCTGTTCACATCAGCTCCCTATGCGGCTGACCATACGGCAAAAACGAAGTCGATGTTTTTTTTTTTTGACATTTTGTTTTTATCTGCTTTTGATTGAGAAGAATAGGAGAAAAAAATGTAAACACACTATTCTCACATTGATGAGAAACTGGCTACAACAGGGAAAATCCGGAATTCAAAGCAAAATTTTCAAGAAGTTCAGCGGCATTTTGTTATATTCTGGAGAACAAAGAATGCCTTGAGAAAATCTCCCAACGACTCAATGAAGAAACATCCAGTTTTTTGCTGGCTGTTATCAAATTCCAAATATAAACTAGCATTTGTTAAACTAAAGATAAAACATCAACCATCAAGTGATCACCGGCCCACAGCCTACACAACCAAAGTAATTTTCCAAAACCTGATGAGCAGTGTTATGAATATTGTGTGTATTGATATGAGACCCAATAGGCCATATATATAGGAGAGTACAAGAGATATAAGGAAACAAATAAGAGTCCTATTCTATCTCTAATACCTTATCTCTAATACCCTTAACACCCCCCACAAATGCAAGGCATATGCAATAGCATTGCATTTGAAAAAGGGTTAATACTAAAACAAAAAATATCCAACATCCGAGTCGTGATAAAGTCGTCGTTGCGTGCAGTCGTCAAATAAACTGTCAAATCAAGCCGAAGAGGAATAGATAGAAGCATGACGGCACAGATCGAAGCCTGAGACGGCAGCGGCGCAGTGCACAAGAAGCGCAACGGAGGCGCAGTGCAGAAGAAGCGCGGCGGCGCAATGCACAAGAAGCGCAACGGAGGCGCGGTGCAAAAGAAACGCGGCGACGCAATGCACAATAAGCGCAACGGAGGCGCGGTGCAGAAGAAGCGCGGCGGCCTCATAGAGACTTCTACAATCTGCAGCGGCTCAAGGAAAAGAGCAGCGGCTGCTGCCATGCAAAAGAGAATTCCTACACTTCTATGACTGACAATAAATTTGTGGACTCGCACGGCTTGGACGAACGAAAGATTAGAGACTACGGATTTTAGATGGACGCGACGGAAGACTCACGAAAAATAACTGAAGACTGACTAAAAGAAAACAGCCGCAGAAAATCCTTAAAATTACCCTCTCCCCCCTCCATCTCCCTCTTCACACCCGATCCCGCTCGCTCATCACGCCCGCGCGAGACACGGGAGGCGCGGAGGAGCGTGCGCGACGGTGGAGCGGGCGCGGCGAGTCGCCGAAGCAGAGAGACGGGTGGAGTCGGCGGGGCCGACGGCGGCGGACCAGGAGCGGCCTCAGGCGGGGCCAACGGCGGCGGCTGGGCGCGGAGCCCAAGAGCCAGAGAGGCGGCACCGCACGGCGAGAGAGACGGCGGAGGAGGCCAAGTGCACCGAGCGGCGGCGGCGGTCCATGAGAGCGGCCGCGGCGGCGAAGACGGCCAGATCCGGCCCGGATGCGGCCGCGATGGAGAGGACCGGGAGAGGCCCAGAGACGGTCGGATCTGGGCGAAGAAGAGCCAGCCCGAGCAGAGGGACCACCGCCGGTGCTCGGAAAAGCGGCGACCCTGCGGCGGCAACGGTGACGGGTGTCGATCTGGCGGCGACGCGAAGAAGGCACGGCGGCCGGATCTGGAGCGACAGGGCGGCGATGAAGAGCGACGGAGGCGACCGGATCCGGCCCGAGCGGCGCAGCGGCGGACGGATCCGGCGCGAAGGCGGCCGGATCCAGGCGGGAGTCGGCCTGGCGACGGCGGTCGAGGCGATAGCGGCGCGGATCCGAGGCGGCATCGGCCGAATCTGGGCGGCGGCGCGTGGATGAGCCGGCGACGAAGAGGCGCGGCGTCGGTGGAGGCCGAGGCGGGCCGCCAGATCTGATGAGACGGCGACCAGACAGGCGATGGCCCGGCAGTAGAGCGGCGGCCAACGAGCTGCGGCGGCAAGGAAGGCCCCCGCGAAGGAGGTCGCGCGCGCCGGCGAAGAAGGTGGCAGCCCCGGCGAGGAAGGTGCGGGCCCGACGCCACGAAGAAGGCCGCGCGCGCCGGCGAACCCCGGCGGTAGATCTGAGCGGCGACGAGGCAGCGGCGTCTTCGTCGTCAGCAGCCCAACAAGATAGCCGCCCCCGGGAGAGGAGATCCATCCTCCCGGGGGAGGCGACGGCGGCGGCCGGCGGTGACCGGCGGCGGCCGGAGCAGAAGTAGATCGAGGTTAGGGTTTTAACCTAAGCTCTGATACCATGTTATGAATATTGTGTGTATTGATATGAGACCCAATAGGCCATATATATAGGAGAGTACAAGAGATATAAGGAAACAAATAAGAGTCCTATTCTATCTCTAATACCTTATCTCTAATACCCTTAACAAGCAGCACCACATAAAAGTAATCAAAACGAAAATAAATCTCCTACCGGAATGTGATCAGAAAACTCCCCAGTAATCAACATAACCCCAAAAGAGCTGACAGTGCAGCTAGTTAGATGCTTGTCAGTACTATGCTGCTGTTTGCATCAGTTGCTTACCTTATAAGGCCCTCCATAGCCATAATTGCAGCTCAGCAGTGCTTGGTCCCATTACTAAGCATCCTCACAGTTCACAACAAGCTATGAAAGCATGGAAATTACCAAATCTTTTCTGACTGTGGATATCACCAAATTGTTCTACAAACATGCTGTACAAACTATTGAAATTAAAAAGGAAAGGAAGAAGGGAAGTAGAATCTTTTGTAACTTCTTGTAGAATGTCATGATTATACCATATCCCAAAATGGATTTCTGGCTCAGCTAAGGATATGCTGATTTCATATGTCAATTGTACAAACTCCAATAATAGAAATTGTTTATAGTGAAGTAAAACAATAGTAGAGATGGTTAGCTAGGAAGAGGTCAGCAGGCTCACCTCAAGTGTTCATGCCAAACTATAGTAGATCAAAATAAACGACTGCCGGATTGTTCGTGGCTTGGGCTCTAAGCTCATGAATGCACTGCAACTTCCTGAATTCCATGATAACATGTTTGAAGAGAAAAACTCTAGGGAGATATTATCTGCATATCTCACCAAGCCACGCTTTAGGGCATAGTCAATCTTAACTCTTTCATAGCATCAGTTGTCCACAAATTTACAGAATAGGAGATGAAAAGAAAAGGCATCACTAAGAAAACCGAATTTACAATGCAACTTTGTAGTTTCGAAGACCTCCAGCTGAGATAATGACCTTGATTGAATCTCCAGGCATCCATCACCAATGATTATAACTTACATGAATCCAACAAATGGCATGTAACAACATAATCTGTTATATTTTGCGCATTGTCAGAATCTAAGCAGTTAAAAGTTAAAAACATTTCAAGTCCTGCTTTTAGTGCTGGATAATTGCTCATGCACTGCAGGCCCCCATTGCTCTAGAAACAGCATACGAAAAGGATAAAATGAAATATCCATTTTTGCAGTAGATGAGATGAAATTTATCCACCGAGCAAGAATTCACATCAGCTAAACATTACAGTGCCTGTAGAAAAAAAAAAGATGGCAACTTCCCCCAAGCAGTTCTGCTCTACAGGATGGTCTTTAGGCCGATTTCTCTCTGAGAAGTTCAAAGTACTACGAGAAAACCCTAATTTGTTCACTCGCTTTCAATACCCTCAAGTGCAGATGCACATGCACAGCCAGTTCCTATCGTATTTGAACATGCTTTCACTAAGCTGTATATGACTGGACGAGAGGACATCACGATGAAGACTGATTCTGATTTGAGATGCACACAAAATAGTGGTGCTCCATTAGATGTGCATGAAAATGGCCGTGGTGCAGAAAGCTCAAAGTGGACACACCAAAAGCAACAAGAAAAGAACAGCAACAGAAGGGGAAGAAAATAAAATATAGACATGAAAAGAACATGAAGAGCATCAACTGTTCTTTTCATAAACCTTGTAAGGCAGCAAGTAGTGTGTGGAGTGCCATAAGTTTGAAGAACTAACTAATTGTTCCCATGAAAAGCATTCTAAGATTAAAAATTATTCCAGAAGATGGCATATGCATGCGAACAAAAATATCCTGGGGTCAAACGGAAGGGGCAAAACAGAGGAAAAAAGCTAGTAACTTTTCAATAAATCATTTGAGCTTCAATGCGACAAATTTATTAAGAAACAATCAACCAATTCTCAATCCCAAAAATTACGAACCCTACATAATGGTGAACCATTAGAGACAAAAGTGGGATAAAATCAGAGCAAACGAGATTGGTTGCACTAAAATCGCAGCGAAGAAACAAACAAAATCCAAGAACAGTTTAGCTTGTGGTCACTGCTACAGTGTTGCCTGCACCACAAACACTGCAATGTGTTTACTCCGATTTTTTTCTAATTTGTGCCAAATCTTTTAATTCTGAGTTCCGACAACTCACCAATACATCTTTTGAAATTTTTACAGCTAGGTTCACTTATATGTGACCTTCATAATTCTAATAACAATGCTGACATGATGCGTCATTTGGTGAAAAGTGTTGATGATGCATAAGGGGACAGGTGAACAGCCATACAATCATTCACATCAGCATTTCTTTTTTTTGGAAACAATTGATACATGGACTTCCACATCAGCATTTTTTGTCATGATATGTGCCACATCAGCACTACCACAACAGCATTTTTCAGTTCCAAGAGCTACATGGAATGAACTCAACTAGCGAAATATCAGAAAAAAATGTGGGGCCTATTTGCAAACATCAAAAGATGTCAAACAAAAAATAAAAAGCAGAGTAAAAAACAAGGAGGCCTGGGGTGAAAATTACTCTCGAAACTACCTAGGCTGCAACAGTGACAAGAATGACGGCATGACCACATTATCATATCATCATGGAAAGCTATCCAAGCTATGCAAGCATAAGGCAATGGAGGATGTGGTTCATTTGGTGTAACTGCAGAACAAGCTCTCCATTTGTTTTTCATCATGTAATAAAGCAATCATAGATATATCTATATGTAAGAACGGCTGATACCCGATTAAACACTTGAAACAATAATACCGCCCACTTGAAACAATAACACCGCTCTTTGCAGCTTAGCTGATTATAATTGTCTTAACAAGAATAGTAAATCGAACCACCTAAGATTATAAAACTGCTCAATTTCTCAATTAGCCATTCATTATATAGGAAAGAATAATACTATGTAGAACCAAAAGATAAGAGCATGTAGTACATTATTCTGAATTTCTGATGCATTCCACCTCCATAAAACAAGGCAGTTCAGAAAACAGGAAGCATAGCCAGAACATCTCTAATTGGGGTGATGATAAAGTTAAAGATTCACAAATCTCTAAGTAGCCAGAAGAAATGTTGCCTTGGACTTGTTATTGGCATTGGAAGAGTTACTATACGTTCCAAGTTGGGAACAATACATGCAAGAAGAAAGATAATTGGATGGATCCTCTGACAATGCTAAATAATTACGAGTCGTAAATACACATTCTGGCAATAGAAACTGTAGAAGGGTGATCCTGTTCAGGAAATCTACATTTCCATATGTTCAGGTCTGATTACAATAGATCCTCCATATGTTACCGACACGTGACCTAAAACCGTGACCATGTCTGTATTTTGTTGATTATAAAGAAATTTTGGAGAGATACCTTACAAGTTACAACACAGTAGAAGTTCAAGCTTTCTATATTGTGAACATAACTGAGATGAGCCGACCCATGCCAAGCTCACTCAAGGTTCAGCCTGTTTCTGCCCCTAACCTCACTCGCTTCGAACCGCCATTTGGTAAACCTTACAAGTACTAGGCAACTTCTAACTGCTTCTAGTCACTAAAATAACAGGAAATTGGAGTCAGTATAAGGAATTAAGCTGGGCACATGACTAATAAACAGAAGAGTTGAATAGCAGTCCACTTTTTCAGACGCCTGGAGGCTGGAACTATTTCATGGCATGATTGATTGTTCAAATCTATGGATAATGATGTTCTAAAATAAAAGCACCAAAGCGAAAAGGTGCAGCCATGCAAGTATGCTCAATGTATCTCAAATGCTTACAAGTGATGAATAAAAGAAGATACATATCACCTGTTCAGTTTATCTGATCCTCTTTAGCACTTACCCTGAGCGCATCAGCTAGGACTCGATAATTTCAATGTTATCACAGCGATAAGGCGAGGCGAGGCGCCAGACTACCTTCACACCTTTTAGGCAAGTATGGCGTGCGGCGAGGCGACGCCATACTCACATCCTAACCTTTTATAGCAGCAAATTTGTTGAACATATAGTGTAATGTTATAAATATAACAGATAATGATGGATACTGAAACATGTATTAAACAGGTAAATAACCGAAACATGTATTATTGGTTGCATTGCTTGATTGCTATGAAGTAATAACCCTAATATAAACACGTCCGTCGCCCGTCGGTGGCTATCAGTCAACACTCGCCATCCTCTCTCTCTCGCCGATCGCTCCCTCGCTCAATCGCTCCTCGCTCGCTCTTCATTTCTCGGCAGCACCGCCGCCAGCTCTCTCGCTCGCTCCCTCCCTCGGTTGTTCCCTCCCTCGGTCTCCCTCGCTCCTACCTCCCTCAATCCCTCCCTCGCCATCCATAGTCCCCGCCGGTCTCCGCCCTTGTGGGGCCATCCGGCCGTAACGGCGCGGCGGTGGGGAGGCGAACGGGGAGGGGGAAGCGGAGAAGGCGAAGGGGAGGGGAGGCGGAGAAGACGGCGGACAAGCACGAGCGAAGGCCGGAGAGAAGACAACAAGCACACAACGAAGGGGAGGAGCCGAGGAGGGGAGGTGGAACGCACCTGGGCGGTGTTTACCGGCGACGGCGAGGCAGAATCTGGCAAGTCGACGGCGGCGGCCCCGTGTGCGCGCGCGAAGAAACCCTAGCTCACTGGCCTGGAGGGTGGCGGCGTGGAGGCTCGGAGCCTCGGAGGGAGGCGGCGGCGTGGAGGCTCGGAGGGAGACGGCGACGTGGAGGCCCGGAGGGAGGCGGTGGCATGGAGGCCTGGAGATCGCTCGTCGCCCGAGGTCGCCGCCGCGCCGACCTCCCTTCACTTCGCTTCGCCCGTATCCGGGTATCCCGTTATTCCCCCCCCCCCCCTCTCACTTATTTCTCCCGCGCTCGCTCCCTCCCTCCCTCCATTTTCCCGCCTGGCATGGCACAGGGGTATGGCGCCCGCCTTTCTCTTGCGGCGCGGCGTCGCGGCCATGGCGACGACTAGGCGACGCCATCCTGTTCGAGGCGGACGCCATACGCACCTGTGGCGAGGCGACGGCCATGGCGGCAGCTCCAGGCCGCTCCGACGCCAAAGCGACGATTAGGCGACGCCTTAATAACAATGGATAAGTTTAATCATCACAACTAAGGAAAAGAAAAGAAAATGAAAATAATTCGACATCCTATGATTTAGAATGATTTTTCCTGAGCATAACTAGACTTGAAAAGAATAAACTGTACAATCGGCATACCACTAAAGTATAAACACCACTAATTACAATTGATAGGTAACCATTGGAAGGTTATTTCTACAAAAAATTGAGGATTTGCCACTATGAATAGATGCATTTAAGGATTTGCCCCTCGATGTATCACTGACATATGGTCCCAGGACCCACCTGTCAGTGTCACTAACATGAGGATTTGCCCCTTATTTCTGTGATAGCCTTGAGGTGAGACTATTGCTGGAGTAGATTCACACAAATTAATATTACCAACTTAGGGTTCAGACCAGACATCTTTTGGTATAGATACCATCCACAGTTTCATTAGTATTTGCACAATAGCACTGGGAGTGGAGTGGCTATGATATTTCCAACAATTTGCAAAACATCATGTTTACATTACTTCTTATACCCTTTCTTAACAACTTTAGACTAGTGACGTGAGTATTCAAACAAATATAGAAATCCAGGTTTCAAAACAAAACTTTTGAGCATTGGTAAGTTTGGATGTTTTCCTATTGAAATAATTTACATGAGTACCAACAATTAGTGGGCTGCCAAAAGCGTAATAGCCAAAATAAACACCAGGGCAATACATTTTTTACACATTTGTGTAACACCTCGGCCCCCCACAGGACCCAAGATGCTACCACCACACACTTACCATCTTAACAGGGAGCAACCAATATACGAATAGCAGAATGAATTGAATGGAAAACATTCTTAACTCGTACCCATAGAAAAACAACTCCAGGTACTTCTCGCGCAAAGGCGCACTCGGCTTTTCCACAAGTAGTAGAAGTAACCCAAACTTAAGCATTCGTCGGCCAGAGAACAGGCTAGCCAACAAAAGCCAACTCAATCCTGAGGCAATGTCCACATGAATCTAGGGCAGCTTTAGTACATGACTTACAAAGTACCCAAGCAAACTTCCTTCACCAGCGACATATTGTCGACAGGTAACCCCACATGCCCTATAAAATTCATATTGGATTCCATCACTTCAATCCCTCCAGTACCCTTATTCTCTAGGGCTTTAAGTCACGCTCTATTTGCACCACGATGAATTTCACCAATGGTCGACTTCAACTCATGAAATGGGTTATTCTCTGACTACTTTCTCAAATAATGATCATCGAACATGGTGAATATAACAAATCATACGCCAACTTTTAATTCCTTACATCCATGAAATGTAAGTTTCATAGCGATTTCATTTAACATCAGATAATTAAATTCTCCAATAGCGCTACTTCGACTTTACCCTAATCTTTTAGCCTCCACTAACTTTCAACAAATCTGAGGCCCATATTCTAAAGTTTCCAATACTCCACCAATAACTCCGATATTCTTGACATCCTCGATCCATGTTATAGGAATCAAGCAACATAAAAAATCATCAAGACTCAGTGTTGGTCCCCACCACGAGACTCATAATTCAGGGAAACTATTTCACCAAAATCTCACAAACATCAACTTTAGCAATACAAATCAACAACACAACTAGGGAAAACGCATATGCAATGCAAGTCCCAAATCCAATCCTACTGTGCAACAAAGTGTGTCAAGTTTAATTCAATTACTTGGCCTAAGTCAAGATTTAATTGATTAAGGTAGCGTAGGTTACCAAATTATCCACCACGGACCTAACGCCCACTCTGATACCAACTGTAACACCTCGGCCCATCCCCTGAGTCCAAAGTGCTATCACCTACTCTATGATGCTACCAACTCCAATATTTGCCGAAGGTCTTGCGAAGCAATTCCTCTATTTAAATCTCAACCAAACGACAATAATCATTAAATCACATATTTATGAACTGTAACCTAGAATCTCTGGATTTTCTCCCTGTCTCCTGTTCGTTTCCTGCAAATGCAATGCGATGTGATACACCTCTGTATGCAGCTTATACTGGTATAGTAGAGTTGCTTCATCCATCAGTGAAACCCCTCTGCCTTCATCCCTGGAGGTGCCTACCAAAATAGGTCTTGATTTCCCCACCGTCGTGGGAGGCCTATCGTTGTAGGTCCTTCGTATGAGTGCAATGCATGATGCGCCTCTGTATGCCACTTATACCGGTATAGTGGAGTTGCTTCACCCGTCGGTGAAGTCCCTCTGCCTCCATCCCTGGAGGTGCCTACTGAAGTAGGTCTTGATCTTCTCACCGTGTGGGATGCCTACCGTCATAGGATTTTCATGATGCTCATGGTGCCATGCAAACACAACATTCTTCCAATGTTGATATTCGATCATAAGCATCTCTCATCACAGTATAGTCAACAGACAAGCAGAGATATCATTTCATAACTCGGCATAAATCATGGCATGAAACAATATCAGGCATTCATCACAATCCACTATTCTACCGTGCACTTGCCTGATTATCCTTGTGGGCGATGCGTGGATGGCGCTAAACCCGATTAAGAGCACGATAATTTATACACATGCGCCAACTCCCATCCTTCTTCTCAGTAAATAGGACAGGGGCTCCCCAAAGTGACACACTATGACGGATCAATCCCTTGGACAACAACTCGTCCAATTGCTTTTTTTCAAATCCTGATACATCTCGGTCTCACCAGGATGTACTGTGTACGGAGTACGATAAGCCTCTCTCAAAATATCGTCCTTGACTTGAGCCTTTTGTGGCACGCAAAGACGGCCCCTAAACCGCAATGTGCCTGACTCATTAAGGCTGAAATCCCCTGATTTTCCTTCATCCAGGTGCTTCCTAACTTGTTGAAGCAATCAATCGTGTTGTTGCGCTTCTTTCGCCCATTCTGGAATTATACTTTCACAAAAATTAAGTTGTAGGATTGAGCAATTATACCTCATATACTCCATTAAACATGATGATGTGGACACGCTTATGTCTTGCACTTCTCAGTTAAATATATTATTTAGCTGGAAGGAATTATTGAGCCGTATTAAATATTATCAGGTGAACTCTAATTTAATTGGGTCTTTAATTATTATATTTGGGGATACAGAGCTACTATTGTGTTATGTAATTATATGTATACCCCTATTCGATTTGTACAAGTCTAAAGTGAAGATGTGTTTAGAAGGTCTCGTCGACACTAGTGCATGTACATCTTTTCAAGTGTACCAGATGATGAAGACAGTCCGATTGGATCGTTTACGTGAGCACGAGCTAAAAAGATTAATCAACAGGTAAAGTCGCTCCTAGTTAAATTTGGTTTTAGTTTACATTTGAACTAGATACTATCTCATACGTATATTTTGTGCATTCTCAGGTTTGAACGTTGTGAAGCTTTTGGAGTTGAAACCATGAAGGAGAAGCTAATGGAGAACACCAGGGCCTCGATTGGTGGGCCGCCTGCGCCGATATTGGGGGCCGGCGCTGAGGGCGACGTCGGGGTGAATGCCGACATCGACATTCGTGGGGGTATGGTCGGTCACCATGAGGATCGCCATGGCGCAGTGGTCGGCCCCGCCGATGGTGCAACGGCTGACCCCGTCGGTGGAGCTCGGGTCAGCGGGAGCATCGACGCCGACATCCATACCGGCATGCCCAGTGACCCAGGATCCAGCGTCGGCTCGATGGGTGGTCCCGACGGTCGCGTCGGTCTCATCGTCGACCGTGAGGCCAGTCATGCCGGCACGCTAAACAGCTCCGGCGAGCAGGCCGTAATCGCCAACAGCCCTACAGCGCGCACCACCGCTCAGGCAGGTGCGACCGCCCCAACGATGGAGAATGCTTTGTTGGCGGCCCTCGGGACATTGCAACGCGAGCTAGCAGACCTCCGAGGGGCCGTGCGGGAGATGCAAGAGGCTCGGAGCCAGCAGTGTTGGCGGAAGTCACACCCGACCGAGCGGACAGCCATGACGTCCCCACCTCCGGTCGAGGCACCCTCCGCTGGCCTGCAGCAGTCGGCGTGGCCGGAAGACTTCATGTTCCCAACCGTCGAGCCGTACAAAGGTGATACGGACCCTAGGGAATTCGTTCGGGTGTACGAGACAGCCATCAAGGCCGCAGATGGGGACGACTCCACCAAAGCGAAGGGGCTGCCACTCGCTCTGCAGGGAGTAGCACTTTCCTAGTTCATCACCATAGAGCCAAACTCCATATACGCGTGGGAGCAGATCCGCGACCGTTTGTACAACAACTTCCAGGGTAACTACGTCGAGCGGGTTGACGCGGACCAACTCTTCGCCATCAAGCAGAAGCCCTCGGAAAAGCTCCGAGATTACTTCAAACGCTTTGCCAAGGTTCGTTGCCAAGTCAAAGACGTTAATGAGACTACGATCATCAATGCAGCGATCCAGGGTCTTCACCCAGGGCCGCTGGCCGAGTACAATGTGCACAAGCCGATAAAGACGGTGGCCAAGCTCTTCGACAAGATGGAGGAGTACGCAAGAGCAGAAGAAGATGCGCGACGGCGCAGGGGCGACACCTCCAACATCAAGCAAGCGCAAGACCCATTGAAGGACACCCCCAACCGCAAGCAATGTAAAGCCCAGAGGGCCAGATATGTCTTCGACATCGAGGGCGGCTCCGATGATAGCGCCCCTGTTGGTCAGGGACAGGGTCGCAGAGGTCGCAGGTGTTAGATATGTATACATAGCTGTGTATTTATCCTATTGTATGAGAGGTTTTCTGCATATTTGCCACACCTGTACATGTATATATATTGGCCTATTGGCCTCATAATGAATATATGCGCTATTCATAACATGGTATCAGAGGTAGTCCCTAGGGTTTCGTCATACCTAGGGTTTTGCCTGGCTTGCCGCGCTTGTTCTGCTATCGTCGTCGCTTTACTGCCGCTGTCGCCGCTGCCTAGTGCTATTCCTCCGTCGCTGTCTACTGCCGACTTCGTCCAGATCGGCTTAGATCCGACAGAGAGCTTGATCCGACGAAGAGGGTGCCGACAGATCTTGAGGTCGGCCGCAGCCGACTCTGCCTAAATCTGCCGCCGGTGAGACCGCCGTCGCCGGCTCCCGCTCGAGGCCGCCGTCGTGGGCCGCCGCTCGAGACCGCCGCTGTCGGCCCCGCTCGAGGCCGTTGCTCCGCCGACTCTGCCACTTCGCAGTCGCCGACCGCCGTCGCCGACCCCCCCCCCCCCCGACCGCCGTCGCCGAGCCTCTGTCGCCGTTGTGTTTTGCTTCGGTCTCAGTTGGGTTGCGTTTTGACTCAGTCTCGGTTGGGTTATAAACCGACCGGTTAAAAAAGCAAAAAAAGAAGAGAAAAAATATGTCTTCTTTTGCAGGCACGGTTTCTGTTCCTCGTTGCCTGATGATCTTCGATGGTCTCAATTATCGGGACTGGTTTCAGCACATGCGTGGTCAGCGCCTTTGGGAGTTTCTTACGGGCGAGTTGCCTCGCCCGTCTCGTCCTACTCCACCTGTTGAGCCTGTACTCCCGAAGGATGCTTCCGAAGACGCTCGTACAAAGGCTTCTGAGGCTTTTGAGGATGCCATGGAGACTTTTCAGACTCAGTATGCTGCTTACAAGACATGGATAGATGAAGATGCTCGTGCCTCTGCTATTTTGGTTGCTAGCATGGAGGTGCATCTTACTGGTGATGTTGTTGGATTGGCTTCCGCACAGGCGATGTGGACGCATCTACGCAGCCGCTACGAGCCATCTGGTGATTCCTTATACCTTGCTGTTGTGCGACAGGAGCAGTCGCTGCAGTAGGGAGATGCCACTGTGGATGAGTTCTATCCTCAATTGTCTGCGATATGGCGTCAGATCGACTCTTTGGGGCCAGATGTTTGCCGCACCTGTCAATGTTGTCAGCATCAGCAGTCTCACATGGAGCTTCGCCGCATCTATGATTTTTTGGCACGTCTCCGATCTGAGTTTGAGCAGACTCGTGCTCAGTTGTTGGCTCATCATCCTTGTGTGACTTTGTTGGAGGCCCTTGCAACTGTTCGTACTGAGATTCGACTTCGTGGAGCGGGTCTGCTATCATCACCATCATCACTTCGGTTTTGGTGGCTTCTTCGGCTACTACACCCGCTGTGCCTTTGGTTACTCCTTCCTCAGTTGTGCCTTCACCAGTGACAGCTGCTGTTGGTAAGGGCCTTCACTGCGCCTATTGCAACAAGGATGAACATGTGGAACAGTTTTGCTACAACAAGAAGGATCTTCGTCGTGGTGCTAGTCCTCCGAGGGGCACTGGAGGTTCCTCCTCTCAGCAGAGTTCTGGTACCTCTGACACTCAGCAGCTTCTCACATTGCTAGGCCGCATGGTTGCTTCTGCATCGTCTGGTTCTGCTGGTTCTGCTGCCCAGTCTTCCGGTGAGATACCACCTTCTACTTCTCCTTCCTCAGGTACATCACCTTGGATTCTTGATTCTGGTGCTTCTTTTCATATGACATCTGATTCCACTTGTCTTACTTCTATTAGTTCTTTAGCTGCTCCTATCACTGTCCACACAGCAGATGGTACCTCTCTTTCTGTCACAGGACGAGGCACTCTTTCAAATTCCTCTTTTCATGTTCCTGCTGTTTCTCATGTTCCAAAACTAACCATACAGCTCATATCTACTGGCCAGCTCACTGATCATGGTTGTCGTATTTTTTTTCGATTCTGATTCTTGTTGTGTTCATAATCGTCGCACGGGGACTCTGGTTGGTATTGGCCCTCGCCGCCGTGACTCCCAACGGCTCTAAGAGCTTGACTGGCTTCGCCTTCCTTCCGCTGCCCCAGTCAGTCTTCTCGCCTCCACCACTGCCTCTACAGCTGCTGCAGCCTCCACCGCATCGTTTGCTCAGTGGCATCATCGCTTAGGACATCTTTGTGGTTCCCGTATGTCTTCCTTACTTTGTCAAGGTCATTTAGGATCGTGTTTGGTGATGCTTCTCTAAATTGTCAGGGTTGTAAGCTTCGCAAACAGCTTCAACTCCCTTATCCTTCTAGTGAGTCAGTGTCTCAGCGTCCTTTTGATCTTGTTCATTCTGATGTATGGGGACCACCTCCTTTTGTTTCGAAAGAAGGTCATCGATATTATGTCATTTTTATTGATGATTTTTCTCGACATACATGGATATACTTTATGTCATCTCGTAGTGAGGTTTTATCTATCTACAAGACCTTTGCCACCATGATTCGCACTCAGTTTGACTCTCCTATTCGTGTTTTTCGCGCCAATTCCGCTGGAGAGTACTTGTCGGGAGTCCTTCGTGGTTTTCTTGCTGAGCAGGGCACTCTCTCTCAGTTTTCTTGTCCAGGTGCTCATGCTCAGAATGATGTGGCTGAACGCAAGCATCGTCATCTTCTTTGAGACAGCTCGTGCTCTCATGATTGCTTCTGTTGTTCCACCACATTTCTGGGCTGAGGCTGTTTCTACTGCCACTTTCTTGATCAACATTCAACCCTCCTCTGCTCTTCAAGGTGGGATCCCAGTTGAGCGTCTTTGTGGTCAGACTCTTGATTATTCCAGTCTTCGCCTCTTTGGGTGTGTGTGCTATGTTCTTCTTGCACCTCGTAAGCGCACCAAACTGACCGTTCAGTCAGTTGAGTGCGTTGTTCTGGGCTACAGTGCTGAGCACAAGGGATATCGTTGTTGGGATCCTGTTGGCCGACGGATGTGGATTTCTCGGGATGTTACTTTTGATGAGTCCCGTCCTTTCTATCCTCATCCTTTTCCTTCCTCCACTTCAGCATCTGTTGTTGACCCGCTTTCATTTCTGACTTTTCCTTCCAGTCCTATAGTCACCACTCCACCACAGCCTTTGGTCTCTCCGGTGCCTCCTCAGTCAGCCCCTTCTTCACCACCGGCATCCTCTCCCGAGGTTGCTCCTGATCTTGTTCCTTCTTATCCTTTCTACTATACTCGTCGCCCGTGAGTTGAGGATCATTCTGATATGCCCTCCCCTTCTGACGGGTCATCCCCTTCGGCCACTCCTTGTTATGCTCTTCGTGATCGCCAGTCTATTCGGCCTCCTGAGCATTTTGGCTTTGCTGCTGCTGCTCTTGCCGAACCGACTTCTTATCGTGATGCTGTTGTTCATCAGGAGTGGCAGCATGCGATGGCGGAGGAGATCGCTGCCCTTGAGCGTACTGGCACGTGGGATCTTGTTCCTCTTCCTGCGCGTGTTACTCCTATCACGTGCAAGTGGGTGTATAAGGTTAAGACTCGCTCTGATGGTTCTCTTGAGCGTTACAAGGCTTGTCTTGTAGCGTGTGGTTTTCAGCAGGAGCATGGTCATGACTATGATGAGACTTTTGCTCCTGTCGCTCACATGACCACCGTTCACACTCTTCTTGCTGTGGCCTCTGTTCGATAGTGGTCTATCTCTCAGTTGGACGTCAAGAATGCCTTCCTCAATAGCGAGTTGCGTGAGGTCTACATGCAGCCACCCCCTGGGTATTCTATTCCCGAGGGTATGGTTTGTCGTCTTCACCGATCTCTCTATGGCCTCAAGCAAGCTCCTCGTGCCTGGTTTGATCGTTTCTCCTGTGTTGTCACTGCAGCTGGTTTCTCAGCCAGTGCTCATGATCCTGCTCTTTTCATCCACACTTCATCTCATGGTCGAACGCTTCTCCTTTTGTATGTTGATGATATGATCATTACTGGAGATGATTCTCAGTATATCACTTTTGTCAAAGAGCGTCTTCATGAGCAGTTTCTTATGTCTGATCTAGGTCCTCTTCGCTACTTTCTTGGGATTGAGGTTATTTCTACTCGTGAGGGTTTCTATCTGTCCCAAAAAAAGTATATCCAGGATCTTCTTGATCGTGCCTCTTACTGATCATCGCACAACTGAGACTCCCATGGAGCTTAATGTTCATCTTCGTCCTACTGATGGTGAGCCTCTTGCTGATTCTACTCGCTATCGTCATCTTGTTGGAAGTCTTGTTTATCTTGGTATCACTCGTCCTGACATTTCATACCCTGTGCATATCTTGAGTCAGTTTGTTTCTGCTCCTACTCAGCTCCACTATAGTCATCTTCTTCGTGTTCTACGATATCTTCATGGAAATATCTCTCGTCGTCTCTTTTTCCCTCGCTCTAGTTCTTTACAGCTCCAGGCATATTCTGATGCCACCTGGGCTAGTGATCCCTCTGATCGTCGGTCTCTCTCTGCTTATTGCATTTTTCTTGGTGGTTCTCTCATTGCTTGGAAGACTAAGAAGCAGACAACAGTTTCTCGTTCGAGTGCTGAGGCTGAGTTGCGAGCTATGGCTTTGTTGACTGCGGAGGCTACTTGGCTATGGTGGTTACTTGAGGACTTTGGTGTTTCTGTTTCTACACCGACTCCTCTTTTGTCTGACAGTACAGGTGCTATTAGCATTGCTAAAGATCCGGTGAAGCATGAGCTTACAAAGCATATTGGTGTTGATGCTTCCTACATGCGGACACAGGTGTAGGACCAGGTTGTTGTTCTTCAGTATGTGCCTTCCGAGCTTCAGTTGGTAGATTTTTTTCACAAAGGCACAAACCAGGGCCCAACACAGTTTTCACCTCTCCAAACTTCATGTTGTTGATCCACCATAAGTTTGAGGGGGTGTTAGATATGTATACATAGCTATGTATTTACCCTATTGTATAAAGGGTTTTCTGCATATTTGCCACACCTGTACATGTATATATATTGGCCTATTGGCCTCATAATGAATATATGTGCTATTCATAACAGCGGGCACGGCCGAGGCCGCGAAGACAGAGCGCATGGCGAGGGGGAGCGCCAGCAACAGGGCTTTGGTGCAAAGTGCATGGCCGCGGCGACCACCTCACTCAAACATGCCCCACTATCATGACGCTTCGCCAGAGCGTCGCCAGGGATAGAGCCTTGGAAGCCTAGACCCCAGCGGTGGCTCACGTGCAGCAGCCCCGGAGGGCCTTCTACGAATACAGGCCGCTGAGGGAGGCCAACACTGCATCATAAATGTCATCCGAAGGCTCATCGCTCGAATTTTCATCTGCACGACAACAGAAGGCTTATGCGCGTCGACTGCACCACGTGGCGGCGTACCCTGCCTAGGTGCCGCCGACCTAGGCGCAAAACGATAGCACCTTCACAATCGCCGATGCGGACGGAGTTGACTTCCCTCACCAGGATCCCCAAGTGATCCAAGCGGCCATTGCAGTGTGCGACGTTAAGCGCGTTCTAGTCGACGGAGGTAGCTCCACAGACATTTTGTTCATCCAAGCCTTCGACCAAATGGGAATCCCCAAAAGCAGGCTAGGCCCCCAAGAATCTCGCTCCAGGGCTTCGGGGGTCAACCGCTGAAAGCCCTGGGTCAAATACGATTGCAAGTGTCTTTTGGGCAAGGCGATAGTGCGAGAAGCGAGGACGTCACCTTCGATGTCATCAACCTTTCCTACGTACAACGCTATCCTAGGACACCCAACCCTCAACGCTTTTGGAGCGGTCTTGCACAACAACTTCCTCTGCATGAAACTTCCGGGTCCGTAGGGCATCGTTACCGTGTTCGGGGATCAAGACCTCGCCCGCCGGGTAGAACTCGGTGCACGAGGTCCCCTACGAAAGGTACACGATATCAGAGACACCCTCGGCATAGGCATGCCCTCCGCCCCAGGGTGGACGCCTAAGCCAAGGCTGGATGGCGGGGTCAAGAGTCTCCCTGCATACCGTCGATCAACAAGTCTCCATCGGCGAGGGCCTCTCCCAGAGGTCGAGCAGGACCTGCTCCGCGTTCTTCGTGACAACGTGGACGTCTTCGTGTGGTGGCCAACCGACATAAAGGGGGTGGACCGCACCATCATTGAGCATAGCCTTGCAGTTCACCCTGACGCTAAGCCAGTCAAGCAAAGGCTCCAGCGCATGTCCCTCGAGCGCCAGCAGGCGGCCAAAGCGGAGGTCGCAAGTTACTGCAATCCGGAGTCATCCACGAAGTGCAGCACCCGGAGTGGCTCGCGAATCCAGTGCTAGTCAAAAAGGCCAGTGGTGCATGGCGCATGTGCATCGATTTTACCGCACTCAACAAGGCATGTCCAAAGGACAATTACCCGCTTCCTCGCATAGACCAATTGGTAGATGCCATGGCGGGATGCGAACTCAAGAGCTTCTTAGACGCGTACTCCGGCTATCATCAGATCCATATGGCCAAGGACGACGAGGTCAAGACGAGCTTCATAACGCCGATAGGGACATACTGCTTCGTCAGAATGCCCTTTGGCCTCAAGAACGCGGGAGCCAAGTTCACAGGCCTGGTGGCCCTCGCCCTCGCCACCCAGCTCGGAAGGAACGTCGAAGCCTACGTTGACGACGTGGTCATCAAGACTAGGTAGCTCGCCTCTCACGGCCAAGACCTCCAAGAAACCTTCGACAGCCTCCAACAGGCAAGCATCAAGTTGAATCCAGACAAATGTGTCTTCGACGTGCAAGCTGGAAAGCTGCTTGGCTTCTTGGTGTCAAGGCGAGGGATACAGGCGAACTCCAACAAGGTCGATGCAATTCTCTCCATGGAGCCGCCCAAGACAACAAGAGAGGTCCAGAGGCTCACCGGTCGCATGGCCGCGCTGAGCCATTTCCTATCCAGGGCGGCCGAGAGAGGACTTCCGTCATTGGGACGATGGCTACGCGAAGGCCTTCAATGAACTCAAAAAGCATCTTGCAAGCCTTCCCACTCTAGTCGCCCCGACACCAGAGGCTCCATTGATGTTGTACCTCGCGGCTACGGCAACAACAGTCAGCGTAGTCCTCGTCCTTGAGGAGGGATCCCTTCAGCGACCCGTGTACTTCATCTCCGAAGCCCTTCAGGGCGCCAAGACATGATACACCGAGCTGGAAAAATTAGCCTATGCCCTCGTCATGGCCTCGAGGAAGCTTCGTCATTACTTCCTGGCTCATCACATCACCGTGCCTTCGTCATTTCCCTTGGCGGAGATGCTGCACAATAAGGAGTCCACAGGGCGTATCGGCAAATGGGTGGCCGGGCTCATGCCCTTCTTTGACATATGCTTCGTGCACGACCATAAAGTCTCAGGTCCTCGCGAACTTCCTTGAAATCGTTCGTACTAGATTTTCATTCAAGGCACATTGCCAAAAGGGAGTAACCATGTAGAGCCGTTTTACATAACCGACGGGGTGTACACAGTGGGCTACAGGCGCGCGCGTAGGGCTTCGACATCACACCTGCGGATCGATGCCGTGCTCGGAGCCGGCCGCACCACCTTCATCTCGTCGCAGGCACTTCATCAAGCCAAGTCCCGAGGTCTCCACCACCCTGCAGGTTTCGCCTCATGGCTACCTTCACCGTGGCCTTGTCGATGTAGTCCCATATGCGTTGATGGAAGGCACGCGCGGAGCGCCGGATCGCGTGCACGGCTCCAGACATGACTCCGCTCCCAGCAGGTAGTTCCAAGCGCGGAGTAGCCAATTCGCCGACGTGCAGGCAGCCCCGGTGGTGGAGAAGACCAAGGACGATGCGCGTTGTAACGAGTGAGCAGTAGTTGCCACAGGACCGCTCTGGCGCTCAGAGCGAGCGCCAAAGCCTCTCCAATCCGCTGAAGCGTGCTCGACAAGTCCTCAGGCCCAAAGGCCTCCATCGACGGCATGATCGGAGAGGGTGTTCTCCAAGGCCTCCATCGAGCTCCACGCAGTCAGCGACGCATCGCCCAGCACCCGATCTTTCTCACTGACCGCCGCCATCAGCCGAGCCTTCTCTTCTTCCAGCCCGGAGATTTGCTGTAGCAGGCCCTCGTGTTCTTCCGAAGCGACGCACTGGGTCTGCTCCACCAAAACATGCGCGTCAACAATAGCCTTCACACCCTCGGACTCAAGGAAGCGAATGCGCTCATCCTTGGACGCGCAGGCGGCGAGGGCATCCTCGGCAGATTGCCGCGCCGCAGCGACCTCCGACTCCGCGGCATTGAGTCGGTCCTGCAGGCCACTTCGTTCGCGGGCCCTGGCCACCTGCAGGGCGCGGGCAAGGGCAAGGGCCTGTGTGGCATGATACGGTTAGAGACGTCCCTACAAACACGAGTACAAACACGGAGGGTTGGTGCATGTACCTTCATCTCCGTTGCTTCTAGAGCGCTCTCCAGGAACTCTGGTCCTCACGACGACAACGTTCAGCGATCCAGGCCAACGTCCGTGTACTCTGCAGCCCCTTGCAATGCTCATAACGCCTCCAGACGCGGCACGAAGTCCGCCACGATCAAACGCCGGGTCTCCAACCCGGCAACTTCAATAGGGGCGGGCAGTGATGACACGTCCATAGCAGGAGTGGCATGCCCCCCGTGGCCAGTTCCGTCGCTAGACCCCTGTGCACATCCCAGAGACCATGGCCCACTGGCGCTGACGACGGTGTCAGCGAGCAAATTGGAGAAAGTCTCACGAAGTCACGAGAGGAAAAAGAAAGTATTTGTACCTGCATCGTGAATGGGAGAAGATAGTCGAGAGTTGGCGGCGCCTGTAGTCACCGAACGGGCGACGACGGTGGCATCCTCGGGAGCCTTCACTACGGAGTCTGCTTCGGGGCCGACAGCTTCCACCTCGGAGTCCGATTCCTCCAAAAGCGCGGCCAACGCCACTTGGAAATGTTCGCTCGTCCTCGCAGACCTCCGTAGCCGGTGTAGGCAAGGAGGCTTCGCACTCCCCTCCCGCGTCCACATCGGGCTCACGACAGCTATCGCCTCCATCGCCTGCGGGCCCCTTGTCGCCCACGCACTACTCACCGGTAGCGCCGTGGTCCGTCTCCGCCTCCAGGTCTGAGTTTGAATACTCAGCCAGGTCGGAGTTGGTACCCGCAGTGGCCTCAGCCTCGGCGGGTTCGTCGGGGAGTGCGGCCGCCGAGCTCGACACCCGCATGGCAGGAGAGCGAGCCCTTCGCCGAGGAGACGCCTCCCCCTTGCCGTTGTCGTCGCGAGCACGAAGCCGACCAATGCAAGGCATAGCAGGCTCCGGCACGGGATGACAGGGCTTCACACACGCGATTTACCAACCCGATGTTCACAGTGACAGCCTCTCGGAGACTGTGCTCCTTGGCCACGTACGGCCTAAGGAACACTGTCGCGGCGCGCTCCGCATCCTCGAGGGTAGGCCCCTGTCGATAAAACAAATTTAACCTACAACCCACAGAAGAGCCACTTTATACACAGCAAGTGTGGTTGAAGCTTACTTGGCTCGCCGGGCCTCGCTAATGACGCGACCATGGGGCGAAGACCGTCGTCTCGAGCGGGGCCGGACTGCACGTGCCATGGGCGGGATAGCGGAGCCACACCATACATTAGATACTCGTCCGCGAGATCTCGCATGTTGAACCGAAGGGCGACCCCCACCAACCTCCGCGCCCAGTGCTCATCATCGTGGTCCAGAGTCACCGAGGGGGACGTGTTGAAGTCCATCTGGCAACCCGTCCACCTCAAGCTGCTGCCACCCTCCACGCGGTGGTAGAACCACCGCTGCATCCAGTTGGACTCCCACTTCGTTCAGGTCGCGTTCGCCGGAAACAACTTTGTGCATGCCGAACGGAGCACGAAGTTCACGCTCCCAAAGTTGGAGTACTCCTGTCCGTTCAGCTTCTTCAGCTAGCACCGCGCGTCGTGAAAGAACGTGAACAAAGCCGCGCTAGGCCATATTGTCTCGGTTCGCGAAGCCCAACAATACACAGCCAACTGAACTAGAGCATTCGGAGTCAGCTGCGGTAGCTCCAGCCCGTAAAGCCTCAGCACCTCGCCAACAAACATGGCGAAGGGGAACTGAAGCCCGGCCTCAAGGTATGCGACGAAGACCACCGCCTCCAACTCCGTGGGGTGGGGCTCCATCTCGTCAGCGGAAGGTAGCCGAACCGCGTTGCGGTCCGAAATCTTTCCTTCACGAACAAACGTCCGGATGGTCTCCTCAGTCACCAAGCTCTGCCCCAGCAGGTTCGAGCACACGCCATTGAGCTTCCTCGCCGCACTCCACCTTTTGTTTGCCGTTGATGGGTTGCGCCCAACCAAATCATACTCCGTCTCAGTCGTCGACGACCCACGGCAGCTCGACGATGCGCTGCTAGGCCGGAGGGAACGATCATCGCCATGGGCCATTCTCACTACAGTACTTCAGAGGACGGTCGACGGGCGGCAAACGAAGGGGTGCATCCGCCTGGCCAGGTCACGACACCGGCTACCAAATGGGGCCGGCGAAAGGGAGAGATGGCGACGGTGGACGGTGGCAACAAGCGACGAATACGGCAGCAGTGCGCATGGGTGTGATGGTGAAAAATGCAACGCTGTCACAGCAGGTCAAGCATGAAGGACAGCAACGTGACGGCTCGAGTGGTTTTAAAGCCCATTTGGCTCCCCCATGATTGGGAAGCGCAACCGGCGAAAACTGACAGCGCACGACCCGCCAACCGTGCGCGTACACGTGTCCCACAACGCCGCGAACGGCTACACGACTGCAGTCAGACTTCAACCGGCACCGCACATCGCACCAGCAGCATTCGGCCGCGTGTCCCACTACGAGCGAAAAGGCGGTACGACTTCGGTCAAGCTTCAGCACGCCTTCACATTGCAAGGCCCATGACGGACTACATCACAGGCCTCAGGGACGGAGGGGGCCAAGGGGTCGGCGACATGGTTTTGGCCCGTGAGAGGCTTCTGTAGTAGGGGTGACCCCCACCTGAGCCCATCCGGCCTGTTTGGGGGTTGTAGGGCCCAATGTAATATATGTAATGACATGTATGCCTTTCTAGGAGTTATACATCTGTAAGAGCAATGTGGTAATTATGCTTTATGGGGATATATACATACGACCTGGACTTGGAGAAGGGGCAAGCATTGTTCACCCATCACAAGCACCACACTAATCTCTTAGTTTACTGTTTGGTCAGTAGCCATCATTTCTAAAAAGTAACATAAGACATGCACATGATCAGTAATTCACAAATTCACCGAAGAGTCAATGCTAAAAAGCCAAGACTACCGGAATTAACCCACGGCATGTACAATTGTTAATCCACAATTATCGGAACTGACAAGTCATCCCACGGTTTACAATCTCAAATCACAACGCGCAGGAGCTGAAGTGGAAGTAGAGGGCTCACCGTCACTGTCCTGGCGACCGAGCCGGAGCCTCTGCGCTGTGCTGACCTGCGCACCACTCCCTCGCCTCCTCCGCCGCCGCCCGCCGAGCGCACGAGCCTCTGCGCCGCGATGGCCGGCGCGCCCACCGAGGCACCAAGCCTCAGCGGCGTGCGCTTGCCGGAGCTGTCGCCGCCTCCACTTTGCTGCGCCCACCGCGGCGGTCGCCGAAGTCACCCGGGCGCCACTGCCGGCTATGGTTTGGGTTTTCCCGGCGAAATCCTCGTGCTGCCAGGCGAGCCGAAGTCGGAAGCATTCCATTCGCTAATAAATGGGCCAGGCTGCAGCTAAAGGAGCGGCCCATCTCCGCCCATCCACGCGGCTGCAGCTTCTTGCTTTCTAGTACTCCATGTGGGATCATGCCCTTCCACGTTGCACCATGGCTCAACGTGTATGGGCGGCCGCTTCTGGACGAGGATCTAATTGAGAATTTTGGACTAATTGAGAATTTTGGACGTATGTAACACCGTGAGAGCCAGAAATTCCAATTATAGCTTCTCGATTACGAAAATTTCGTTTCTGACCCCTTTCTCAACCACGGGACACTGCCGGCGCGGTCGTGACCGCACGACCGCATTGTAGTTAGGTCGTGCGATCCGGGACCGCATGACTCTACTGTTCACAGGCAGTGATGCGGTGCGAGATCGCATGATTCGCTTGCCGACTGCACGGCCCAGACGTCCGACCGCACGTCTCTAAAGACGTGAGTCGTGCGAGCGTACGTGCGTGCCCATGATCCGTGCATGCGCGCGTACGCGCATGATCGATGAAGGAAGTGCTTGGTTTTGCTAGTGTTTTGATTAGTTTTAAGGTAAGATTCAAGGTAAATTAAAGAGTAGTCTATCTAGTGCATATGTACTTTGTACTCCAACCTAAGTGTATCACTGCTCGTGAACAGTAGAGTCGTGGTGTCGCGCCGGCAGTGTTCCGCGGTCGGGAAGGGGGCAGAAACGGAATTTTCGTGGTCGGAGGGCTATAATTGGAATTTCTGGCTCTCACAATGTTAGATACGTCCAAAATTTTCTAACAGAAGGTGATCTCTGTTACTACTAACAAAATTAATATGGATGCTGCTTTATCTCATTCCGCCTTTAAAGGAGGTGTTGGCAGTGGCAGAATCAGGATTTGGTTACGCCCCGGGCTGAACTTTAACCACCTAAAACTAACGTCAATTTATACCCATACCACGATATAACAAAAGTATATCATAATTGGCTAATTGTATTACTGATATGAAACTTGAGTTCAATACTAAACAAGTAAACATAAAGCATAATACGAAGAACATGGCATGATCTCAAAGTATAAAAAATGTAACATAATAGAGATACAATTTGAGTACATAAATTACGATGATTTGCTCTCTATCCTATCCTATCATTTCTTCATTGATAGTTGGACATAAACCAGAACTTATAAAGACAACATATGAGAGTAAATCAAACATGTGTAAGAATAAATATGAATAACACGTAGTCTATATTTATAAGAAGCTAACTTACCACTAGCACGAGATAATTGTTTCTTACGTGACATCATCCCTTGAAAACGCTCTAAAATCTTATCATCATTAATGTTTGCAAATATGTCTTGTTCAATATAGCATACCATAGTATGATTTATCCACTCATCATTCATCTTATTCCGTAAATCAGTCTTAATAATCTTTATAGCCGAAAAAGCTCTTTCTACAGTTGCTGTTACCACTGGTAAAATCAAAGCATAAAAACACTAATCTTCAATTTAGATGTTTTTTCAAGGCATAAAACACTAATATTTTTTTAAGAGCTAGAATACAAGAACAGCTAGGATCAATCAATATCACATTTCAGTATAGCAGCTAGAATCATTCAATCATCACATATTCACATTTCAATATTGCAGCTTGAATCAATCAATCATCAATTCATCACATTTTAATATCACTTTTTTTATCAATTACAACCACTTTACCAGTTTACCTCTGGCCTCTGGGACTGCAGACGTGCTGTAGAGAGTAGAGACTAAGTCGTAGACCGGCGACCGCAGACCAGCAGAGGCAGGAGCCGAGCGTGGAGCGCCCGAGTGGGAGGGGGCGACAGGGCCTGGCCAGGAGGTGGGCGGCGCTGCCGCGCGGGCCAGGAGGAGCTGAGGAGGGGCGCTGGCTAGGAGGCAGGGCGACGCCGAGCCGCCGAGACGGGGCAGGGCGGGCCGGTGCAGTGCTGAGACAGGTCGGCGTCAAGGCGGGGCGGCGCCGAGACGGGGCGGGGCAGGCCGGGAGGCAGGGCGGCGTTGGATCTGCTCAGATCTGAGACGACGCGACAAGGCGGCGAGCGGTTGCGATGCGCCGGTGCGGTGCTGCGTCGAGGCATCACCTTTCGCCGCCCAGCTGCTGGCGTGAGTGACTGAGTGGGCTAGGGTTCCAAGGTGGGAGCAGCGCCACAGCACGTGAAGAGCGAGTGGCGAGCGCGCAACGTGGGCCGAACGTGTGAGTGGGCCGCGCGAAGACAGACAGACAGTGGTGGGCTGCTGGCATGTTAAAGATGTTATGGCCTACCTGGGCTGAATCTTAAAAATAATACTCCGGGCTGAGCTGGGCTATACACTGTACTTTTTTTACGCCCCGGGCTAAAGCCCACCTTACCGGGGGCCAATTCCACCCCTGGGTGTTGGGAGTCATATGCCGAGGCAGCAATTTTGGGTGTTTGGATCCTAGCCCAGCTTAGCAATATGTTTACGGGTGCTTGGCGTCAGAGTTTGGGAACTGTTAAATTCGACAATTTTACGATGATAAGTAGGCCATGAGACAAGACCAATAGCAGGCGATTGACCGGCGAATTAGCGTTGGAGGCTATCATATTGAAGATGTGGGTGGACTGATATATTATTTGTTCAATCATCCGAATAAGATACGAGGTTGAGAAGATAGGCGAAGGATTAGTACTAAGAGCATCTCCAAGAGATACTTTATATGGATCTTAATATTTAAATTTTAGAGTTGAAGGGTAAAAAGTAGCTCCAACAGATTCCCAAATAGACTCCCAAAAATAGAACACACCCAAAAAATGGGCTCTCGCTCTCTACTTATAGAGGATGATCTAGACTCCCAATACTATTTTTCTGGTTTAGGGTATCTATTGGAGGGAATGATTATTTTGGAACCTTATATCGTGATTAGGATCTGTAAAAAGAGATTTAGGGTGTGAATTTATTGAGCATCTCTTGAAGATGCTCTAAGCACATCTGTACTTAGTTCCTAACACATCATTGCTTATCTCCATGCATGGGCTTTACGATATATGGAAGCAAGAAGTCCGTTGGCCTTGGTTGTTTGCCGTACGGAGATCAGGCCGAATTCCGACAGTACAAATGCATGCAAGATAGAAATAGGAAGCCAAAGCCATCGCCGTGGTCATCCGAAGTCCTGTACGCGCAATACAAGGTACTAGAAGACGTACTCAGCGAGGAGAACCACCCGATATAAGTACCATTCTTTTCGGCAGTTCAATTCTTTTTTTATTCGACTTCTATCAACTAATACTATTCACTAAATTTATTAGCCATATTTCAAAAGAACACGACTGTACTCTGCCGACTTTAGGATATAACAATATTACTAGCAGAGTGTCTGTGCATTACAATGAATCTTAAATAAACAATAGCATATGTTCTAAACTCATGGTATGTTTTAAGGGTTTAGATTATAGTATCATGAATTATCTACTTGAGCTCTGTTTCAATGGACATGCATTTGGCCATTCATCACACACTCTCTTTCTCTATACCCCAGCCTAGTGGGGCAAACTCAGTCCATCCAACCAGCCCACTCGGCCCAGCTTGTCAAGCCTTGAATATGCAAATACAGACTTTCATATGTATTCTACACTAATCCAGGATCACACTAATGCACATAGTAGAAATATAGATGAAACATCGACTATGATCACGATTGACTAGGAAAGATTCAAAAATTATTAATTATTAAAGTAACAACCTTATAGCCAAGGTTACAAATACTAGTCTGAAGGGCTTAGCAAAATCAAGCAGTGGAAAATGAAGATAAACACAGTGGTTATTTGACGTGGACGCAGGCAATCGACTGGGGAGCGAAATTTTAATCCGTGACACCATTGAAGCATTCCTCATCAAATACCTCTGTCTGATATGGTTCTCCTTCAGCAACTAAGCAACAAAGGATATAGCCGTGAATACATAGAGTACTTAGCAAGTTGTTTGTAACAAGATGCAATATATAATAATGCAATGCTATTCAAATGATAGCTGAATGGTTATTTTGTAAAAAAACAATAATTTAGAGTAAATACAATAAATAGATTAAAAGTGCACTTTAAAAATGACTAAATAAATAAATCAAAGGAATTGAATAAATTACAAGTGAACTGTCATTCACTTTCCAACAAACCCAACCAAGGTTTTATGAAATCTCTATCCCTCGTGTGAAATCACCAAGCATTGTCTATACCCAGGGAAACGGCTATTCGAATAGTATTGCACTCTGCAGAGGTTGCGCAACTTTACTCACATGATATGACCATCTTGTAGTGTCACTAGTATAACACGCTTTCTTAGGCATGCCAACCAAAAAAATCACAACAAAGCCTTTATAATGTCCAACATCAACCCAATTCTGTCCGCTAAGGTTTCATTGCCGAGTAGGCTTCGACCTAATCAGAAAGCCCCCTCTTGCGTCAATATAAGACAATGGTTGTGACCACACCCACATTCATCTCGATGGCGGAATCAAAGTTAAAATATCACAAATTAGTTAGCCAGGTATATCCCATACTAGATATGTGGTTGTACGGTAAGATTCAGATCAATAGCGCACAAAGTTAAGTCCTAAGTCAATGCCCAAGTAAGGCATCCATATCTCAATGTGCTAACAACACCTTCTTTACTACACAATTACTCGCCCAAGTGAAAACCCTTTGTTTAACCAACAACAATGACAATACCCATATAATGGTACATAAATTTTATAACTATGGCTATAACTATTATTCAATATCTCATTAAGTCAAAATTAATTAATTGATCAGCATGTGATGATAATCCCAACGTAACAATAAGCATGGTTAAGCATACTAGACTTACAACCCAAGTAGATACTAGTATTGCGTCACTAGATAATTACCCATTCTATGGTGACATAGAATCATGTTATTCAAATTATCGAAGAGGGAATTAATCAAAATTGGTTAATATCTATCAAGCCCAAGGGTTTGTAATAAATTAGTAACGCAACATAATTCAAAATAAAATAATAATTCTTAGATTTAAAATAATAGGTTCAACATGATTAAAGGTCACGACTTGCCTTGACTTTTCTCAGTTGCCAATTCTTGATCCTTAGGTCCTGCTTCTACTCATTCGAAGATGTTATCTAACAAAAGAGAAAGCGAAAGAAACACAAACACAATCCAAAAACAATAAAGCTAGAATAAAAGATGTACCTCAATTTTAGATGAATTTAGGAAGAATAATCTGGTCAATTGGAGTTCGAACGACGAAGAACAAGCCCTCGAAAGATTTGCAGGGAAATAAATTCCTCGAAATTGAGAGAGAAAGGAGAATATTCTCTGAAATATTCCTTTCGAAATTAATTTAATGAAAAGCTAGAGATTGACAAGTGGGCCATGGCTCATGGATCGGGTGCATGGGTTAAGGTTTTGGTTCACGGTGAGTTGGGTATATGGAACAGGGTTATGGTTGGTGGGGTCCACATAGTATGGAGATGGTCTATGATGCTCCAGGATTTTGAAACTGTGTGTTGGCTGGAGCAGGCGAGTTGTGCTACGGGCGATGCGCGTGCGGAGAAGGCTATTGGGCTGAGCGGGCTACGCGTGGTAAGAAAGTAGCCAGGCCAAAAAGGAGAAGTGGGTTGGTGCGAAGGATTCATCGCAAAGTGAGAAATCCGGATTTTAGGAATTCCGAATTTTAGAGAAAAAAAAAGAGAAAAGGAAATTGAGCTCTAGAAAATAGCAATAAATCCAAAACATTGAAGAAAATGCAAAAACTCCTTGCAACTGAAGAAACCCAAATAAAATAGTTTTTGCTTTAATTAAAGTTTATTTTATCTTTAAATATTTTTATTTTTTAGAAAATACAAATTAAGTTTTAATTAATTCAAGAAAAATCTAAATAGTTATTTTTATTTTAAAAACTTAAAAAGGCACTAAAAACTAGGATATAACAAACCTCCTCCCTTAAACAGAATCTTGACCTAGAGATTCAAACCCGCTAAAGGAATAGGATACCAGGTGCGATGTTGGAGATGACATTTTTCAGGCTTCCTCTTCCAACATTCGAAAGTGTCTGGTTGCTTCGAGCTGAAGGTGTTCCACAGCTTGCTCCTGGGGAAAAGTCTTGGCAGGGTACTTCTAAGATTGAACACGATTGGCATGAGTGCTTGATGCTTCTACGGATGTTTGTGAGCAAAATGGCCTAGTTTTTGGCACTTGAAACAAGTAGGTAAAGTTGTAGGATTTGCATTTTCCTAAGGTTGATTACTGACATTGATAGGGGGTGGTCCCAAAATATCCTAATGAGGCATTGGAGCGGGAGTCCTGAAATCTACCTGTGGAGGTATATGAGCTGGGCGGTACGTGTTGAATTTGGCACTGTGACCGATGCAACTGAGCTCCTTGTTGAATCATTTCCCTCTTGTGAGACCCTCCCAACTCATGGTGAGATTTTTCAATAAGTATAGTCTTGTCTACCATGTGTTGAAACTAGCATAGTCATTACTAACAACTTGAACCTTCAATTTAGGGTTGAGTTCTTTCTTAAAGCGCTTGCATCATCTGTGGCAAAATCCTCCAGAGCATTGTGAGCTAACTGAATGAACTTATTAAGATATTAACTCGTTGACATGTTCCTTTGTTGAACCTTATGAAACTCTTCCTTGAGCCACTCGCTCAAATTCAAAATATATAAAAATCAAAAGAACTATATAAAATGAATTGAGCCTGGTCCATTGGACCCATTTGAGCCCATGTCCCATCGGCCGGCCCTTTTGCCCTGCCCTCGGCCATGCTGAGCCAGAGCACGCTCCAACCATGCCCTGCCGCTCCAGCCATGTCGCCGCCCGAGCCAGCCTGCCGTTCAGCCGGACCCAACCCCGGCCGACGTGTGCACTGGATCCGCCTCATCCTCGCCGTCCAACCCCTACGCACACCCGTGAACAAGCCAGCCTCCCCGTGCGCCACCCCCGCCGCCACGTCGCGCAAAGGTCGAGCTGAAAAATGTTGGCCGATGCAACGCCGCCCTTTTCCACCTGCGCTCCCACTGCCGTACGCCCTATCATCACTGCCATTACTCGCACTCAGACACTACCGGATGAACCTGCACCCCCCTTGACTCACCATCGCATCGCGTGACTGCGGCGCCTTGACCGCCCGAGAGAGCCTGCCCGCGTTTCGCGCTACCGAGCTCCACCTGCCCACCTACACACCGTCGCCTCAAAAGCCCTGTGGCCATCCCTCGGCTTACAACAGCATGCACCGACTCCGGGACACCTCACGACTACCGCCACGACCAGTCCATGCCGCCAAGACCCCCGCGAGCTATAAATACTGGGACATGCCATGAATGAGATCGCCACACCCCATAGAAGCTTCCCCCTCACGGAATTGAATCGGCATTGCCCGTAGCTTGTCAGAGCGGGTTGTCTTCCCCAACTCCGGCCAATGTCGGCCGCACGGATACAGTAAACCATAACCCGATTCCATTAGCCAGAAGCATCCATAGTTCTCACTGATTCCCTCCTAACTCTTTGATTGAAGCGGCGACCCCTGTAGACCACCGGCGCCGTAGCCATTCCTCTGCCGCCCCAACTGTTAGGAAAATAAACCTGACCGAGATGTGTTCTGGTCAGTACGGGTGCGTTCGCGACGGTGAGTCCGAGTATTCAGTTTGTTTTGTGCGTGAGAATAGGTAGGAGACGTTGAAGACCGAATCGTGCGGATCATGGCAAGCTGGCCGGGCAGGGAGTTCGTGGCTCCGAGGTGTGCGTCCCCTGGCTGTTAAATAGCCCTTGTACTCCATCGTTTCCTGTAGCCAAGCCCAGTGAATAAAGTAGCCATCAATACAGGCGAGTTCGTCGCCGCGGCGTTCGTCGTCGGAAAAACAGTGTCTACTGTGCTTCTTCTACCTCTCGCCAAGAGCGTTGGCGTGAGTGTGTGAGTGTGTGTTTGAGTGGTTCCTGGGCGTAGCCAGCAATTGGTATCAGAGCAAGGAACGAAGATGTCCGGCACCCCGTAGAAGCCCGGCGTCGCGGCGGAGCGCGTCGTCCCCAACACCGGTGCAGTTGAGCTGCCGCTGCTGACCAAGACCAACTTTCATGAGTGGTCATTGGTCATGCAGGTGAGCCTAGAGGCGTTGGAGCTTTGGGATGCTGTGGAGGCCGTCAGCGCCAAGCGCGCCAAGGATCGGCGGGCGCTGGCCGCCATCTTGCGCGCGGTGCCGTCGGAGATGAAGGCCGGGCTCGCCGTGAAAAAGTCGGCGAAAGAAGCATGGGAGGCGGTGAAGAAGATGAGGGTCGGCGATGATCGCGTGAAGTCCGCGAACGTGCAACGTCTCTTGAAGGAGTTCGAGAACGTCGCGTTCCACGATGGGGAGTTCGTCGACGACTTCGCGATGCGCATCAACGGGCTTGTCGCCAGCCTACGCGAGCTTGGCGAGGCAATGGAGGACAGCCGCGTGGTGAAGAAGATCCTGCGCGTGGTACCGAAGAAGATGAAGCAGGTCGCGGTGGCGATCGAGATGCTTTTGGACCTCAACACCATGTCCGTGGAGGAGCTCGTCGGACGGCTGCACGTGGCGGAGGAGCCTCGCGACGTCGATGAGGAGACGGGGGGTGCTGGGCGTCTGCTGCTCACTGAGGAGCAGTGGGAAGCTCGCCGGCGCAGGCGCGGCGGAAATGCGCGGCGCGGAGGCGGCGGCGACAAGGGCAGTGGCAGCCACGTCGACGACGACGGCGGCAGTAGCACGTGCTCGGGGACCAGCGGGCGTTCGGAGCGCCGCAACCGAGGGAAGTGCTTCAACTGCGGCGTTCGTGGACACCTCGCCAGGGACTGCCGGGAGCCGAAGAAGGAGAGGGCCTTCCTCGCGGACGCCGGCGAGGAGCCATGCCTGCTGTGAGTCGGCGTGCATGGTGATGCCAGGTTTAGGGGGGGTGATTGTTAGGAAAATAAACCTGACCGAGATGTGTTCTGGTCAGTACTGGTGCGTTCGCGACGGTGAGTCCGAGTATTCAGTTTGTTTTGTGCGTGAGAATAGGTAGGAGACGTTGAAGACCGAATCGTGCGGATCATGGCGAGCTGGCTGGGCAGGGAGTTCGTGGCTCCGAGGTGTGCGTCCCCTGGCTGTTAAATAGCCCTTGTACTCCATCGTTTCCTGTAGCCAAGCCCAGTGAATAAAGTACCCATCAATACAGGCAAGTTCGTCGCCGCGGCGTTCGTCGTCGGAAAAACAGTGTCTACTGTGTGCTTCTTCTACCTCTCGCCAAGAGCGTTGGCGTGAGTGTGTGTGTGTTTGAGTGGTTCCTGGGCGTAGCCAGCACCAACTTCCGTCGACAGACTTCTCCGATCATCCTCAGACCTGGCCGCCTCCGCAGGTAGCTATCTCTCAGCCCAGTGATGCTCCCCGTGCAATGAATTAAGCTATGATACCATAGATCGTCGGGGAGCCGTGTGCCCTATTTCGCAGTCAACGGAGCTCACCGCCGACCTTGTTTCTGGCCAAATTAGCTGGCGTGAGTTAGCCTGTAGGTGCGTGTGACCCTGTGCACTCCATTTTGGTCATGTTCACGAGCAGCCGGAGCTTCCATCGCTGGCGATGAGCTCTTCCCTCGCCGGCTGGAGGAAGACGTACTGTTCATACGTCATTAGAGTTTAAATCCATGGTTAATTAGACTAATGACACTGATTAAAGGGGTAAACCGTCACTGACATGTGGGTCATATGTTTAATAAAGTAGAGTCTATGATAGGCGGGCTACCCCATGTAAGAATTATTTTAAAACCGGATTAAATGATTTGAATGACTGACAGAAGGGCCCGGGTACACTGTTTGTACAGTAGCTGGCCCTACATGCCATACACAGTGGGCATTCTAAATCGAAAATAATCCTAAAGTAAATTAGTGGGTCCCACTTAATCATACACAGTATTATTTCAAAAAAGAATATGGAAAAAAAATTAAATTCCTTGTGGGACCCGCAGAGAATTCTCTCTCCCTTTTTATTTTCTGGAATTAATCCTACATACAAACTTTGAGATAGCATAACTTTCTCGTTTCAATTCAAAATTTAATGAAATCAATTTCTAAATTCATCTAAATTCAAGATCTATTCAATAGCATCAAAATAAAGATTTTTAGATCTCATTTGAATTTTTCAATTTGAATATAAGTTATTTCACTGATTTATTTTTTTCCAAATTTTCGTGTAACATCCTGAAATCCTAGAGAATATAAAAATGAGGGAAATTTAAAAAATTTTGCATGCATTTTCTCTCTTGGCTTTTATTTGAGTTTCTTCGAAAAATTTGGTTTTAAAAATAATCAAAAGTGCATAAAAATATAAATCAAATTGAATCCAAATCAGATGTTAGAAAATACAGTTAAAAGCAATGTTCAAGAAGGCGCTAGGCGCTAGGCGGGCGGCGAGGTAGGGCCTAGCGCCCAGGGGGCCTAGGCGGGGCCTAGGCGGTTAAATAAAAAATAAGGACAGCAGACAAAGATAAGCAATCATATGTATGTATTTGATGTTTAAATGAAGAAAATTAGTACCTTGAGCAACAATGATAGCTCTCTATCCATTGATGTAAATTTTTGATGTAAATGCTTGATGTATAATTGTAAAACCTGCACATTAAGCAATGTGTGAGTTTTTTGTATTGAATAACTATTGTGCATTTGTGCTTCAAACTTGTAAATTGAAAAGAATAAAGGAAATGATAGCAATATAATAAAACATACGTAATGAATTATGAAGTTCATAACAAAACACACATAAGCATTGTTCTCGAATCTCAAATACACGCAACTAAACACACATAAACATAGTTTTTCTCACAAGTTACAAACACACAACATAGTTAAGGTAGCAACTAGCAAGCATGATAATGTGAACATGTGATGATGATGAAATGAGTCAATCTTCGTCCTCTTGTCCATAATCCTTGGTTGGCACCACTTCATCTTGGTCAGATTCAAATTCAATATTTTCAAGATCCTCATTGACCTCCTCTTCTTCGGATTCAGAATCAAAATCATCTTCATGAAGCTCTCTCACTCTAGTGCTTCTACGAGGTTGCATGGCTTCATTAGCTCCCATCGCCTCATCAATTAGATTCCATGAAAGACCTGTTTCGGGATCAACATCATCATCCCCGCCTTCAATCACCCACCCTTGAGCATTACTAGCATGTGAAGCTAGAAGGACATCAATGTTCTTCTTGTTACTCTTTTCTTTTTTGTTCAATAATCTCGCATTGAATTGAACATAAACTAGATTATTGAGACGATGAGCATCTAGTTTATTTCTTTTCTTTGTATGTACCTACAAGTTACATAGTGAAGTTTAGTGCTAGACTTTCTTGACCACTTGAGTTGAAACATGTAAATAGCAAGAGTAGAAAGATACCATGTCAAAAGTGCTCCAATTTCTTTCACATCCCGATGAACTTGAGGTCAAAGAGAGGATTCTTATGGCAAATTTTTGCAAGTGAGGAACATGACATCCATATTTCGACCACCAATTAGCTACATAATAATAAGAATGAAAGATGAGTTATTATAACGGATGAAATGTCAATTTATGAAATATGTTTAATTAAGAACAAGTTTACTTTACCGGGAATAAGATCTCTTTTTTGACATCCAAGTCGGGCGGGGGTTTTCCCAAATGTCTCATTTTTACCCTTGAATATATCAAAATCAACATTGAGTACTTGATCCATTACTTCATCATTACCATGATAAAATATTTCAACACATTCAATAAACCCATCCATAATATCTTGTTCCAAAAAAATAGATCGATCACCATAGCTATAATATGGGTTTAATAGATATGCCGTCAAATGCAATGGAGAATCAAGCCTTCCCTTCATCTTTCCATCAATAGCATTAATGATTAAGTTGTAATTGCTCTCTGAATTATTCAAGGCCTCTTTGATTTTCTTCTTTGCCTCTAAAATTTCTCCATAAAGAAAGGCCATAGATGGACCATCCCCGTCAACCATGCGAAGAACCTTCACTAATGGCTCAAAAACCTTCAAGCAAGGTAACATAACATGTTAGCAAATTAAAAAAAATCAAATACATAACATAATGGACAGCACTATTATTTATACCTTTAAAGCATTGTTCACACCATTCCAAAATGATCTACTAATGAGTGTTGCGGTTGCCGTGACGCCTTTGCCTTTTTTAGTGTGGGCAGATTCTTCCCATTCCTTACTAAGTGCCATCGCCCTTAGTTCGACTTTCTTTTCAATCAAACTTTGCAATGTAAGAAAGGCTGAAGCAAATCTAGTCACCCCCGGCCTTATTATATCTCTTCTCTTTGTGTGTTTTCTCATCAATGCCAAGGTCTTGTGGTGTGAGTAGATAAAAACCGTCAATGCTTTTGCTTGTTCAAGCGTCTTTTTGTACTTTGGCATATTGCCAATTCCTTGTAGCATAAGGTTGATAGTGTGAGTTGCACATGAGCTCCAAAAGATATTTGGCCTTTTAGCCTTCATTAATTCCTTTGCTCCCATATTATTTGAAGCATTGTCCGTTACTATTTGAACCACATTTTGATGACCAATAGTGTCAATGCATCCATCCACATACTCAAAGATATACTCACTTGTGTGCGCATCATCCGACGTCTCCTTTGATCCTATGAAACTTGTTCCTAAATTGCAATGAACACATAAGTTCATAATACTTCTCCTCTTTTGATCCGTCCATGCGTCGGTCATGAGGGAGCACCCAGTCATGGCTCTTTCATCTTCATGTGCTTTCAACAACTCATTAGTTCTTAACACTTCTTCTTTCAACAACGGCTCACGAACATCGTATTGAGAAGGACCTCTAAAGCCCGGGCCAAAGCGACCTATAGCCTCCAACATTTGTTTGAATTCATCGTTGTTGATAGCATTGAAAGGAACACCTAAAGAGTGAAGAGCAAATGTACAAGCCACAATGTAAGATTAACAAAGAATGAATTAATAGCATACAAGATAATAAGAATAAAATGAATGATAATTGCAATCTTTACCGGAAACATAAAGCCATCTTGCCACATATTGCTTTACTTTGTGATGTCTCTCTTTCCAAATTGCTTCTGTGATTTTTTGTTGCCGCTTAAGCTCTTGAGTGCTTAAACTACTACCATGAGGATCAATTGGATTGGCAAATTTATCCATAGGGCCTAACTTTCGAGGGATTGGCTCTCCAATTTCTTCGAGCCCTTCATCATCCTCACCATCACCTCGAATGGTCACATCTTCCCTAACCTCATCTTCATGAGCTTTCTTACTCTTCTTCTTGTTCTTTGCCTCCGCAATAGAGTTTCGACACTTCACTTGATCTTCCTTTGTGGATTTAGGGCATTTCGCAACATTCCCACTAATGTGTGCAATATGTTGCTTAATCCTATAAATCCCACCGGAAACAACCTTATCACACAAAATACATTTGACTTTGTCCAGGTTGTTCGGATTCACCAACACACCATAGTCCCACCCTACGTCACCCGATTTTCTTTTGAGACTATCTTCTGTGTTGGTGTTGCTCACCTCCGGCGCCGAAGCAACAGATGACATGCTAGTTGCTACACATATATGACAATATGGCATAAAGATTTAAAAATTACCAAAGTATTAATAAAGTGTATACGATGCATCATCAAATTAGTTAACTAATCAGTAAGCAGTATAATTAAAAAAAATGGGACAGTCTCCTCCTTCCCGTGCCGACAGCCGGCTCCAGCCGCTGCCGACACCTTGCCTTGCGCAGCGCAGGCCGTGCGGGTGCGGCCGAGCCACGCCCACTCCCTCAAGTCGCTCGCCGCTCTCGCGTCTCCCTCTCGGTCGCTCACTCGCTCCCTCCGCTCTGCCTCTCCCTCTCCCTCTCGGCCTCTCGGGTCTCCACTCCGCTCCCCTCTCAATCTCCCCAGAGCTCAGCCGGATTCATCGCTGGAGCTCCCCAGCGGCCCAGCGGAGGCGGAGGGGAGGTCAGAGGCGGAGGGGGAGGGGAGGCCGGAGGCGGAGGGGAGGCCGGAGGGGAGGCGGAGCCGCGGAGGAGGAGGAGGAGGCGGAGGCCGGAGGCGGAGGGGGAGGGGGAGGCGGAGGCCGGAGCCGCGGAGGAGGAGGCGAAGGCCGGAGGCGAAGGGGGAGGCGGAGGGGAGGAAGTGCAGTACCTGGGTCGGTGGGTCCTGACTCCTGAGATAATCCGGGCCGGATCCGGCGAAGGGGGAGGCCAGAGGCGGAGGAGAAGCTCGGGGCTGCTCCGGCGAGGACGCGAGGCGGAGGGACCCGGCGGTTCGACGGCGCGCGGAGGTGCGGCTCCCCCAACCCTAGCTTTTCCCCCAACCCTAGCTTTTCTTTTGCGCGCTCTGTCGAAATGTCACCGCCCGCACCGTTTATTTCGTGCTTCTTATGTCTCTTCCCACGCCTAGGCGTCCTCGGCGGCCGCCGCGCCGCCGCCGCGCCCGCCTGGTTTGCCGCCGCCTGGCTCCCGCCTTTGACCGCCTAACCCCGCCTGCGACCGCCCAGCCGCCTAGCCGCCTGGCATCCCGCCGAGGAGCCAAGTCGCGGCGGCCGGCTGCCGCCCACCGCCTAGGCGCCGCCTTGGCGGCCGCCTAGGGCGCCTTTTAGAACACTGGTTAAAAGTGGCATGAGAGAAAGTATGATGGAAACCATCCTAAAAGTCCATGAGTATAATCTTGGTGCTAAAAATAAATATTGAAGCAAGTTCTGAAATTATCTAAATCAAATAAGTATATTTAAATTTAACAAGAAGTCTTCTCAGGTTTTTCTAGAAAGATCAAGAAAAGATAAAACTCTAAAAAATTTACGCAATCATCAGCTCTATGTTAGGAGCATTCACAAAGATTTTCGAAATCTTTCAAGCACATCTAACATGTCTAATAAATGCCCAAACCTCTCAGCTCACCTCACCTCTTCCCCTCTCACTGCCATGTGGGGCTTGATCACAGTGATCGTCTTCCACCTCACGCGCCAGTGCCAGATTCGCCATGGTCATGGCTCAAGCTACCCCGGTTTCTAACACTGCACCCAAAGTTCTTCTCTGCTGCTGCCAACCCCCGCCTAACCGTCACCTCAACACGACGCTTCACCCCCTTGTCTCCTTCCACGCCTCGCGTTCCACAGCGAGAATTCAACAATGCTGCTCGGTTGCACTCGAGAGAACTTGCACTCTACCCTCAGTCGTTCCATGCCTATAAAACCCCTGACTGTGCAATTGTCTTCAGCTTGCCCTCTTGGTCTCTCGCACACAATTCTTGAGCACTTTGCTCACTAGAATGTTGAGAAATCAAAGTCGTACGCGACGTCGGCGAGCACGCCACCATTTTCTAGCTACTCTGTGGACCACTCGGGCTAGGCCTTCTCCTTCATCTCCGACCAGGATGCCGTCGTAAGATTTCCCCTCTCCCCACTTCACTATTGCTGGAAATCATTGTCGCTGAGAACCTCCTCTTCGCCACCGGTAGAGTCTCTGACGCCAACCTCCTTCGCTCCTCCTCAAGTGCCGCCCTCACCTCCTATGAGCTCCTCCTCCCTTGTAGAGGATGTGAAGTCAAAACGAGAACTAAAATAATCGAAGTCAAAAAGAGAACTAAAGTAATCGAAGTCATAAAAAGAACTAAAGTAGTCAAATTTGAAATGAGAACCATAGTCGAAACCTTCAACTATAATTGGTGTCGAACTCTTCGACCACTCCTGGTGTCGAAATCTTCGACCACTCCTGGTGTCGAAATCTTCGACCGTAGCCGTAGTTGAACTCTTCGACCATAGCAGGTGTCGAACTCTTGGACCGCTACCGGTGTCAAAATCTTCGACCGCGGCCGTAGTCGAACTCTTCGACCACAACTAGTGTCAAACTTTTCGACCACTACCGGTGTCGAAATCTTTGATCGCTGCCATTATCGAAAATCTTCAACTACTGCTGTTGTTGAACTCTTTGACCATAGTTGGTTTCAAAATCTTAGACCGCTACCATTATCGAAATGTTCAATCACATCCAAAGTCAAGACCTTTGACCGCTGCCAAAGTTGAGGCCTTCAATCATAGCTGGACTCGTAATCTTCGACCACTGATCGTAGTCGTAAGCTATAGTACCCAGTCTGTAGTAAAAAACTATAGAACCAAGTTGGTAGTCGATACCTACAGAACATGGTCGGTAGTTGGTGGTCGGAACTACAGTACCTGATCGGTTGTCGGAAGCTATAGCACCTGATCAGAAGTCGTAAGTTACAGTCCTCCGTCGGTAGTCATAAGCTACAGTAACCCCCGGTCGGTAGTCGTAAGCTATAGTACCCAGTCAGTAGTCAGAAGCTACAAAACCTGGTAGGTAGTCGATAGTCGGAGCATCCTAGTACTGTAGCGGCCGAAGAACGTTAGTAGTCGTAAAGAGTACTATACCAACCAAGAAGAGATAATTTAAATCGAGCCAAAACTCAAACGCTTATAACTTTTGCATATGAACTTTGAATTTAGTGATCTTTATTTCTAAATTTTTCTAAAATCATGATCTTCCTGATTATACAAAAATTTTTAAGTCTTATCTATGTTCAAATTTCTTTGGCTCTTATTTGCATTTATCTGGATTTTTATTAAATAGGCGACTACATGCTGAACAACTTTGAGAACACATCCGAATCATTCTTTGAGCAACAAGAGCAAGGCAAGCACCCTTTTTGACCGTATTGATCCTAGTATTTCAATTATTGTATATTGTTTACGAAATCTATTATGCATGTGCGTATGTTTTGTTAAAATTTACTACATTGTGAGTAATGGTAGTTACAATCGTTTGTATGCATTGAACCTTCTTGCAAATTTGATATCCTCGCTATTGTAACCTTAGGACATGGTTTAAACAATATCTAATGTCAAATTGAGTATATTACTTTGATGGTCCAGATGCTCAGCCCTGCAATAGCTTCACTAAGTTTAATATTTCAGAAAATTTGTGCATGGATATGGGTGATTTCAAAATGTTGGTCCAGAGGGAATCCTGTTAGTTTGGTATAGAAATAAAATAAAAAACCTTATTTTCAGATGCGAGCGAGTTATATGATAAGTTGTCAAATATGATAAGGAACCTCATATGTATATAGGGAAGATTCTACTACACATGACCAGTCAGACTACCATTGAGGGGCCGGTTTGAAAACCTCTCGGGTTAAAAGCTCAAATCTCAAAAACTTGTCCAATGCTTATCTAAACACTTCCATATTTTGTATAAGATTTGTTCAAGGTAATAGGAATCTAAACCGATCAAGAATCACCTGGTTTTTAGGCTTGAGTTCACCAAATTGAAAAGAATCCAATCTAGTTCACAAGAGCATCAAAAACCCTAAAACTCAAATTACTTCTTGCTTATAATGAACTAATTCATAAGGTCTTCTAGATCTATTCTCACATGTCTTAGCAAGATTATTTAAGTAAGATTGGGTTATAGCTTTCACGAACTCGAAATCACAAATCTTGCTCAAAACCAAGCAAGAACGCAAACAAGAATATGATTGAGACAAATATTTGATCTATTTCAATGGAGGACGAAGTTTACATACTCATAAATAATTACAAGGTGTAGCCACAGCACCACACTTTCCTCTCTCAAGTTCTCTCTCATAACCATAAAAGAAGACAAGATAGTAGAGCAAAAACTAAAATCTAGAATTGTTGGATCTACCAATTCCTCTCCTCCTCTATAAATAACCACCAATAATCCTAATAGGTCCAACCCATTAAAGCCTATCGAAAAACCCATCAACCCCACTAATATGGGTTTTACACACTCACGTATATTTCTCAAAGCGTTTATAAGACTCAACCCGCTAACTTTTTAGCGATTGATCCACTTATCAATTCTAGCTCGACTTGACCTAAACCACTTCTGCTTTGCATCTCTTCATGCTGCGGTTTTGATCAATCACAAACCCGATATTTGGCCAACTACCAAAACCCTCAATGAAAAACTTTCAGACACCTTTCCTTTACTCTGTCTTCATTTTCACCTCAAAGCATCTCCACATGTTTTGACACATAACTTGTAGTACCTAATGACTAGCCGTCATATCTTCATGCACTCGGACTCCCTCGAACCATCTCTACATATATCGGTCTTATCACTTGGCGCACCATATGCCCCAACTCGTCTCTTTACGATCCTTGTCTTCTCTGTGTTTCCTGTTTGAGCCACGTAGCCTCACCCAGAATTGCACGACTGCTCGGACCTCAGCTCTCCCACCTAGTCCTAGTCCATTACCATCAACTACTGATGTTTTTCAAACCACCTGCACATCCAAAGGGCAAGCAACCATCTCAATCACAAGTTCCATACACTTGACTCACGTTAGTCAATACCATGCATGATGCAACACAACACAACTAACCCATGTCACCCATGCCATGCACGCACTCAATCACCAGTGATCCTAACTTGACCAAATCAATTTGCCAACAGCCGGTCTGGCCATCATTACCAGGCCGATCAGACCGTTGGGGCCGGTCTAACCGTTGTCCACTGGTCGGTCTAACCACTTAACTGCACCAGAACACATTCTCTAGAATTTCGATTAAACTCTAGCTAGTTTCAGCTTCAGTTTTCAATTCCAGTGGCACCAAGTGTAAACTTATCTCTAAACAAGCCTACATCACTGTTTGGTGTTCAATTTCCTAAAAACCCATGGCCAGTCTAACCGCTCGCCCCATGGCAGTCAGACCGCTAGCTGACCGCCTAAACCCTGATATCATAATTTAAAATATGAATTTTCTAAAACTATTGTAAAAGTTAAATTTAACTCAACCAAAGTGATAATTATTCATCATAAAACATATATTAGACCTTGTACGTGGTATCTCATAATAAACTCCTGCTTTTTACTAAAAATAATTGTTATCCTCTATGCCAGTGTCTAAAAAAATCCTCCGTGTCAGTGTAGCGTGTTGCCAAGTAGGCACTTTGGTCTTCCTGATTAATAATAAATTTGTTCAGCTGATTCGAGCCAACTATCCTCCGCCTTAATTAATGATATATACAACTCTCCTTCGTGCTGCAGAAAGAAAGAAAGGGGAAAAAAAGGCAACTGTCCTCTTATAATTTGATCCTGTTGATTGTTGTCTGGTTCTTCAACTGTAAAAAGCGCCGTTGAACACCAACCAGTACCTCATCGTCATAAGTGATTGAAGCGGTTGCAGGAGAATTGCGCCAATCCATTAGGACAAAAAGGAAGGTGAAAATGTACAGATTGTCACAGCACAGCCAAGTCGATGCAAGGGATTACAAGTTATGGGGAAGTTTCACTTGTTGCAAAAATAAAAGGCTAGGAAACCATCTTGAGGTACAAGAAAACAATACTATTTCATTATCCTCTCCAGTGGCGGATCCATAAAACTTTGCCATGTGGCACCAATTACCACTCCACCATAATTTGGGGTTTGTTTATATTAACTTTTACTTCTGAAAAACCATAAATTAATATGAACACATGGCTTTTTGAAGTGGCTTCCCACTGCTCTTGCTCCCGTTTTGTTCTGAAGATAAGGCAAGAGGTTACAGGTGCAGGTCACAGACACATCACACACCCCATCCTCTCACTCCCGTCTCACGCATGTATCTTTTCCTTATTTTCCTTACCGCTTGCTCACTCTTTCTAAAAGCCACTTCTTTTACTAACTATTATTTATTTTCAATTAAAAGCCATTACCTGCAGCCAAAAACTATTAGCTACATCTAACATGATCATGCACTTAGTGGGACCATTTTGTGTGGATCTATGCATAAGTATTATAAACTAAAAGGGATATATGGCCCTGCTTGTTTCGGCTTCAGCTTTCATTTTCTGGATTTTGGTTTCTAGTTTCTTGTTTTCATCTTTTCTAGCTTTTTGGCTGTTTTAGGGCATGTACAACGCGTCGTCTCGGCCCGTCTCCGTCTTCGCTTTTTTGCAAAAATCACCTCGGTTTGGCTTGGAGACGGTCGCCCCGTCGCCTCGCGAGGCGACGACGAGGGCCCGTGCTCCGAGGCCCAAGCGCCACGAGGAGCAGCGTTGTACGGCTCGTCTTCTCATCTCGACGGCGCACGCGGATCCCGCGCGGGCGCACGCGGATTCTGGTTTTGGACGCGCGCGGGATGATGTTGCGCGCCAGAATCCACCCCATCTTCCCATATATCCCCGGTGTCCTCACCTTCGCCGTTCTCCCTCATCGCCCGAGATGTCTAGCGCGTCGTCGGCTAGGAAGAGCAAGGACGTGGCCTCAGCTAGGAAGAGCAAGGGCACGTCACCGGCGGCGATGGCGGCCCAAACCCTTGGTCGCGGAATCGGCTCGGCTGCAGCTGCCCGCAACCTCGGTCGCGGATGCTGCTCGACGGAGGGGGCAGCTGCGGCGGCGCGCACCCTCGGTCGCGGATGCGGCTTGGCGGAGGGGCGGCTGCGGTGGCGCGCACCCTCAGTCGCGGAAGCTGCTCGGCTGGTGTCGGCAAGGGCGCGGTGACGGCGGCCTCCTCGGCTCCTCCATGATGGATCTGGCGGAGGTGGCTTTCCCGGCGCCTGGTGAGGACACCGCTTTCTCTCCTGTTTCATTCTTATCAATTTAATCGTTTGCAGGAATGGCCTTTCATGTGCCTTGCGAATTGAGTGAGAATTATCTATCTACTTTGCCTTGATTACTGTATTCCCCTGATTACTGTACTCACTGAACTCAAATCGGGCAAAGTATACTCAATCCCTATTAAAACTAGGTTTATCTCAGCCCCTGTTTTTCCTAATTCATGTTCAAAGTGAAGTAGTCTGTGATTCATGACTTAATGTTTACTCAAATCGGGCACTGCAACTTTGTTTTCAGGCCAAAATTTTCAGAGCTTCAGTGTCCAAAACTGAGTTTCAGGCCATTAGTTTCAGAGCTTCAGTGTCCAAAACTGAGTTTCAGGCTGTAATTATCAGAGTTTTCAGAGTTTATAGCTTCCATAGACTGATAGAAGTTGGGTTATCTTAGCTTGTGAGAGTATAGAAAAAATTGGCAGTTATTGTAGCGGCCAAAATAAGCATGCAGTACTACAATTCATAGTGTCTAATGTGATGTGCAGTCCATAACTAGTTCTATTATCAACCTACTATTTAGAATTGCAGTACTACAATTTAGAATTGCAGCTTAGTAAATATTCAAAATTTTAGTTCAGAGCAAATATGTAGGTTAATACTTGGACTGAATCCTAGTTGCTTGTTGCTTTATCAGGTCCCCAGTGAACAGATACTTGACTTTCTCTGGATGGCAGCTACAAACGTGTTGTTTCAGTGAGAATCTTGAGAAACTTTCCAAGAACGATTTTTGGGTCCGATCTCAGCTATCTTCTTGTCATTTCTGTTGTCCAACAGCCAAAGCTTTGCCTATTTTGTGCATGATGTTTCTTGATTGACTCCAAACAGAGATCATGGATGCATGTATGTTTGTACTAGCTGAACCAAAGAATTGGATCCTTTTTTTCCTGCATGTGAAGTGGAACTAAATTGATAGCTGCAAAAATTTTGTAATTATATTTATCTTATTTATTCTTGATCTGTTTTGTATTCAGAAGCAACAAAATGGTATACAAGGATCTTATTCTTACTTAATCATGGCTGCATGTATGCATTAAACACTTTGCAGACAGTTAAACAGACAGTCCATTGTACAAGCTGTCTGTTCAGTCGTCTGTGTGTGAGGTGGAATGAACTTGCAGACGGCAGCCTGTCTGTGGGTTGTACATGCCCTTAGGCTTTTTTCTTTTCTCTTTTCCCCGTATTCTTTTGTATTATCCATGATGGGCTAACCTGTTTTTTCTATTTTTAAAATTTTTAAAATTTAATTACGCCAAAAAAGACACTATCAGATATAGTACAAAATAAACCAACTACAATATCAAACAGTAAAGAATAAACCATAAAAAAAAAGCTCAAATGAGTAGGGCAGCAAGTGCTTGATCATGAAAATGACCACCTCTTTCCTACGAAATTCATCCATTTTTTAGTGTTGCCCCTACTTGATTTGTAGCCAAGCTCCGCCACCGCCGGTGGACAAGGAGACACGACGAGACCATCAAAGACTTTCCTTGCTAATTTCCGTATCTCTTGTATGCTATCAAGCCACCACCCTATGTTGATTTATCGTCGCTTTGTTGGATTCTGCAAAGATGCTCCCACCCAAGAATGGATGTCATCCACACCGTTCAGGTGAAACTGTGTTTGAAAAATTGGTGGTTGGTCTATTGGTTCTCAGTATAGAGGGGGCAATACCCTTGATTTAGTTATCTCTTCTTCTGAAGATTATTGGTTGTAACTTGTAAGGCAACGCTCTGTACTGCAAAACACATGAAAAATTTGCATGCCATGGGTGCAGTTGCCTGGATATGATTTTACAAACTGATTGTCAGGAGATTGTCAGGCTATGGACGCAAACAAGCAAGAATGGAACTGTGGTTGCAAGTTTTATCAGAGAAGTTAGAGAGCTTAGTAGAGATTGTGCTTATTTTTGTTTCATGGTTGCTCGAATTGAAGCTGCCCATTACCGTGTTGCCTTTGCGGTCACAATAATAGGGTATGCAAGAGTGGCAGTCTATTTGCGCACAATTCGTAGTAGCAACCGTGAGAGAAGATTGTAGTCTTGTTTTAAATGATTAATGAAGACACTTCGCTTCCATTGGGAAAAAAAGAACGGAGTACAAGGGAAGGGCATAAAGTGTTGGAAATTAAACAATTTTAGCAATATTTCTATGTTAATTCCAATTATAATCAAGCACAATAAAGCATAAATACAGCTATATGAAAATGACATGAATATATATATAATCTCTCAAAACAGAAAAACAATTCGGAACATTAACATATTGCAATATGCTGAATAGTACACAAAAGTGAGCATTTGAAATCTGCATAATGAACAGATTAAATATGATGTTTTGCTCTCAGGTCAGGAGTTGCACAAGTTTTAAAACTTGGTATTCTTCCACTCTTGTCAATATTCCAATTATCACAGTGACAACTCCTTAAAAATTCTGCTAGTTTGTCTAATTAAATATTACATCAACGTAGTATCAATACCAAGAGCCTGCAGAATCAACAAATTTCGGTAGAAATCAGACACAAGTAACAGATATGAGCTATTGCAGAACCAATAGATTTTTTACAAAGCCAAAGGATGGCAGTAATACTGAGTAGGAGACTTTTCACAAGCAATTGACAAAGTTGCAAATTATACTCCAGAGAAGCATACAACTAGCACATGAAAAGTCAAACAAGCAGAATAATCCTAGATTGTCATTGTGATTTCAAACTTGACAAATGTCATCATCAAGCAATCAAAAGGCCACAATTTATCATGCAATAGTTCTCCCAGTGCCAGCCGACAATCAGATATCAGAGATAATAAATAGATGAACTATCACAGCTAACTAATACACGATAGAATTAAAGGAGTATAGAACAACTCACAGTGCAGTGGCTATCCAAGCCACCGAGATGCAAAAGAGTCAAGGCTCGTCGCAAAGACGATGTCCCAGAAAACTAATCACCAGCACATACCACAATATTGCCGGAGAGGCTAACAGAGATACAATGTGCAACAAAGCCAACACCACATATCAGTACTCACCGAAACATGAAGCCGAGGTGCCAGTAGATGCCGCACAAAGCCAACAAGAAGGAGGTGAGATCACCTCACACTCCACAAGACCAATGTCATGCCAAATACCAGTAGATCACTATATGCAAGCACACAGTCCAGAGAATAGATCTTCGAGCAGAGAACAAGAACCCACAGCCCAACAACCATGCAAGCACAGCGCCGCCGTGCTCTCCCACCAACTCCCAAGACCAAATATCCAATGGATGTTTTGATATGAGTGGTGAGTTCTTCTTTCTCTGCCCAAATCCTGCTCTCCCATCTCTAATTTAAAGTCAAAGAGGCCGAACTCACAGGTGAGGATTTGGTGGCACCCACGAACAGAAGCACTGAAGCTTTTGCTTGAACAAGAGGGAGGAGAGGGGATGAGCGGCGTCGGCCCAGATCTGGATCCAAAATGCCGATCGGGATGCCTCCTCTAATCTCTTCTCTCTCCCTCTCTTACATGTGGGCCCCATGGGCAATTTTCTTTTTTCCTTTATTTTCCTTACCCGAAAATGTGGGAAATTACCAAAATAGCCCAACAACCCTTACTAATTTACCTCATTTATGACATATTAACCTTCCTGAAGAATCAATGTTTGATATATAGTTGTTTGACAGATAGTACCTTTCAGGTTTGAATCCAGTGGCTAGCAACAAAATTTACGACTCTGCATAGACAAAAGAGGACTGCACCTTGATCCAGTGTCTTGGTGTGAGAGCTTTCACTCATGCTGCATTCTGTACAGGGCAACTGTACTACACCTCTCGGGTTGGAATGTTACAGTCATGTTCTCGTATCTTTTCATGAGTATTTAAGAAAGCATACCTAGTCTTTCTTTTGATCGTGACCCCATGACCATCCTTAGTTAGGTGAATTCTCCAGGGACCTCTGTAGGACAGTTCCTGTTGCCATATAGGACATCGAATTTATCAAGAGTTTATTGCTCAACCTGCCATACAGTTTAAAGTACTGCAGCTCATGGGACTCTAAGGTATACTTTTAGTGTTTCACAGTTTGTTTTTCTAGAGCTGAGTTCATAAGATCTCCGCTCTTCTAGGTTAGGTTACCACCGTTCAAGACCATCAAACAGGTATGAGCCCCGTTCCTTTTAAAGATGCAAGAATGATCTTGCGCTCCATTCCTTTAGTGAAAGGATTTGCTAGATTCCTTTTTAACTGGATATGTTCCGCAGTGATTACTCCAGTCTCTCTGGCATGCCAAAATGACTTAAGTCGCCTCTTAATGTGTTTAGAGGACTTCATGTTGTCTTTCCTACTCTTAACCTTAACCAGAATGATTTGGTTATCACAGTAAGTTAAGACAGCTGGTATTGGCTTTTCCAATATCGATAGGTTGGAAAGAAACTCTTTGAGCCATTCCTCCTCTACTACTGCTGAGTCAAGAGCTACTAGCTCAATCTCCATGGTAGACTATGTAAGGATAGTCTGTTTAGAGAACTTCCATGCAACAACCCCACCTGCTAGAGTAAATATATAATCACTCATAACCTTCATATCATTCGAGTCACTAATCTAGTTAGAATCACTGAATCCTTCAAGGGCTGCCGGATGGCCAGTATAATGTATCCCCAAATTCTTGGTTCCTTTTAGATACCTAAGTACCCTTCCTAATGCTATCCAATTATCATCTCCTGGATTGGCCGTGTATCAGCTCAATTTGCTTACATCATATGAGATATGAGGCCTTTTGCACTAGTTAAATGCATTAAGGATCTAATTATTTGTGAATATTTAAGCTAGTCTTTTCCATATCTAGTGTTTTTATATAACTTAGCATTTGGATCATAGGGTGTGGCTACAGGCTTAGCATCCATGAATCCAAAGTGACTTAGGATCTTATCCACATAATGAGATTGTATTAAAGTAATCCCATTCTCACCCTTTGATACTTGATGTTTAGAATAATATCGGCTTCACCAAGATATTTCATATCAAAGTTCTGGGAGAGGAAGGACTTGGTTTTATTGATTACATCCATGTTGGTCCCGAACAATAGTATGTTACCCACGTAAAGACAGAGAATGATATCTTCACTCCCATTAAATGATAATATGCGCACTTATCGGATTCATTTACACAAAAGCCAACCGAAGTCAATATATTATCAAATTTCTAATGCCATTGTTTGGGAGCTTGTTTTAGACTATACAGGGATTTAACAAAGCAATATACTTTCCTCTCTTGCCCTTTAGTCACAAAACCATCAGGCTATTGCATGTAAATCTCCTTATCCAACTCTCCATTTAGGAAAGTGATTTTAATATCTATTTGATGTACTTGGAGTTTACATGCAGTAGCTAGTGCTAAAAGCACGCGGATTATGGGTAGCCGAGCCATAGGTGAGTATATATCAAAATAGTCTTCACCCTCCTTTTGCGTGAAGCCCTTAGCCACTAAACATGCCTTATACTTTTCAATAGTACCATCAGGTCTTCGCTTTCTTTTGAAAATCCATTTGCAGCCCACTAGCTTAAATCCATTTGAAAGATTAGTAATCTCCCAAGTTCCATTAGCTATGATGGAATCCATCTCGCTATGGACTACATCCTTCTAGTATTCCACATTTAGGGATATGTATGCCTCTGAAAGGGTACTTGGTTCGTCATCCACGAGGTAGGTGACAAAGTCATCGCCCAAAGACTTTTTAGTCCTCTGTCTCTTACTCTTCCTCAACTCCAATCAGGAGCTGTGTCATCCACACTAAAAGGAATAGAGTGTTCATAAGAACCATCAGGAACAATGACATCATTTGCTCTCATAGGAAATATATTCTCAAAGAAAGTCACATCATGATATTCCATAAGAACATTATTAGCGATATTGCTAACCTCAAATTTGACCACTAGAAATCTGTACGCTGTGCTGTGATGGGCATATCCTAGAAAGACACAATCAATAGTCTTGGGACAAGGTTTCCTTTTCTTCGACAATGGCACATGTACTTTTGTAAGACAGCCCCAAGTACAAAGAAATGACATGTTCATTTTTCTTCCATTCCATCCTTCATAAGTTGTTTCTTTACTATTGCAGAGAGGCACCCTATTCTGGATATAATTAGCTGTGAGAACTGCGTCACCCACCATGAGTCCGATGTTCCTGAACTTCACCAAGTCACAAAAGAGTCCAGTTCTTATGCTCGGCTACTCCATTTGATTGGGGGGAATACAATGGAGTAATTTCATGAATTATTCCGCCTTCTTTACAGAATTAGGAGAATTCCTTAGAAATATATTCTCCTCCTCGGTCCAATCTTAACCATTTGATTTTCTTTTCTAGTTGATTTTCCACCTCGGCCTTACAAATTTTAAAATGTTTGAGTGCTTCATCTTTTGACTTAAATAAGTAAACATAACAGTACTTAGTCGCATCATCGATGAGAGTAAACAAATAACGCTTGCCACCTTTAGTTAAAATGCCATTCATCTCACCAAGATCAAAATGTATTAGCTAAAGTGGAGAAGTGTCTCACGTCTCAACGCTATGGAAAGGTTTTCAAGGCTGCTTTGCTTGCATACACACTTCACACTTTGAGCCCTTCTTATGCTTATAACTTGGAATTAAACTCATTTTGCTTAACCACTCCATGTCTTCAAAATTAACATCACATAAATGAGAGTGTCAAATATCATGAACTTTATTGCAATGAATAACATTAAAAATGTTTGGATTATTAAAATCAAGAATGGATAAGTGGAACATGCCTTCGCTTTCATAGCCTTTTCCCACAAATGTGCTAAATTTGGTCAACACGCCCTTATTAGACTAAAAAACAAGCTTTATTCTTTGCCTACAAAGTGTGGACCCGCTAATAAGATTACGGGACATCACAGGCACAAACAGTACATCTCCAAGGATGAGTGTCTTGTCGGAAGTGTGCTTCAAGCAGACCTTGCCAATCCCTCATACTGTGGCAGCAGCGCCATTGCCCATTAGGACAGAGCCACCAGCGTCACCCTGAAATGAAGAGAAACACGAATGATTAGCATAGATATGTCTAGTTGCACCTATATCAATCCACTAATCAATTGATGAATTTGCCACAAAGGCCTGAGGTGCATACCCATCTGAAACGGGACTGGCTATAGCCACATTGGCTTCTGCCTTACTCTTGTGCTCATATGGAGATGGTCCCTTGCATTTATGGTCACGACACTTGCTAGCCTTGAAGCCTTCCTTGCCACACACGTAACAGGTAAGGATCACCTTCTTCCTCTTCATTGGCTAGATCTTAGACTTGTTCTAGGGATGATTCTTTACTTTCTTTCCATTGCTCTTAAAGTTCTTGACTTCCACCTAGTGGGCTTGGACATGGGATTTCTCATCACTGCTAGCCCTGGCACACAACTCCACATTATTTGCACCTGACAATTCATTAATCATCATGCGCTCCTTAACATGTCTACAAGCGATCACAAAGTCTCGCCACGAAGGTGGTAATTTGGCCAATATGACATTTACTTGAAAACTCTCTGGCAGGAGACAGTAAAACTGATGTAAATCACGTACATGGTGTTGTAGCTCATGAAACTGCTCCATCACTGATTATCCCTCTACCATCTTGTAATTCAAGTAATTTGCAGTACTTAAAGACTCATTCCCATTATCCCCTTCTGAATATTTTTCATTCAGTTTGTCCTACAACTTTTTGGCCTCCATGAAGTTGACATACACATTGAAAAGCCGGTTTGACAAGGCGGTCAACAACCTAGCCAAAGCTAAATCGTCCGCACCCTCCCAATGAGTTTTACCCTCGCCTTTCAAAGGAAGCACTGGAGGATCCAAAATGACCCAAAATAGTTTTAGGCCAACCAACCACAGCTTTGTCTTGGCTTGCCTACACTTAAAGTTAGTACCATCAAAAACTTCCAGTTTAATGAAGTCAGAAGATGAAGCCATTTCAACAAGATTTGGTTTTCTGGATTGTTGGAAATTAAGCGGTTTTAGCAAATTTCCATTTTAATTCCAATTATAATCAAGCACAATAAAGCATAAATACAGAAATATAAAAATGGCACGAATATACATGTATTATCTCTTGAAACAGATAAACAATTCAGAACATTAACATATTGCAATATACTGAATAGTACACAAAAGTGAGCATTTGAAATCTGCTTAATGCACATATTAGAAATGATGTTTTGCTCTCAGGTGAGGAGTTGCACAAGTTCTAAAACTTGGCCTTCTTCCACTCTTGTCAATATTTTAATGATCACAGTGACAACTCCTGAAAAATTCTGCTAGTTTGTCTAATTAAATATTACCTCAGTGTAGTATCAATGTCAAGAGCATGCACAGTCAACAGATTTTGGTAGAAATCTGACACAAGTAATAGATATTACCTATTGCAAAACCAACATATTTTCAGCAAAACTAAAGGACAGCAATAAGTAATACTGAACAGGAGACTATTCACTAGCAATTGACAAAACTGCAGACTATACTCCAAAGAAGTATACAATTGGCACATGAGAAGTCAAACAAACAGAATAATCCGATTATCACTGTGATTTTATGTAACTTGAAAAATATCCTCATTCAGCAATCAAAAGCCCACAATCTATCATGCAATAGTTCTCCAGTGCCAGCCAACAATCAGATATTAGAGATAATAAACAGATGAACTAGCACAACTAACTAATGCATAATAGAATTAAAGGAATAGAGAGTAGCTCACTGTGCAATGGCAATCCAAGCCACCGAGATGCAAAAGGGGCAAGGTTCGTCGCAAAGATGATGTCCCAGAAAACCAATCTCCGACGTATACTACAATATCGCTAGAGAGGCTAATGGAAATACAATGCCCACTCCACAGATCAGTACTCACCAAAATGTGAAGCTGAGGTGTCAATAGATGACGCACAAAGCCAACAGGAAGGAGGTGAGATCACGTTGCACTCCACATGGCCAAAGCCATGCCAAAGTCCAGTAGATCATGATGACGGGAAAATGGGCGGCAACCCATCTCCGCATCATTAGAGACAAGTTGGTTAAATTTAATTGAAAATATGACACAAAGAAATCAAGTATTGCAGATCCATTACTTCCAGAATTAATACATTTACATAAAATTTTTTGTTAAATACATCTCTTCACGAGAAAACCCTTGATTAAGAATTCCAACATATGCATTACAACAAAAAAATACAAGATATGACGATTACAAAATGTAAAAGAAATGGTCTTCAATTGTCATCACTGATGGGTGTTTACTTGGTTTGATGGTCGTAGCTACTGTACATTTAGATGGTCATAGCTATTGGATTTTTGAGATGGTCATAGCTACAGAATTTTGGAGATGGTCATAGCTATGGGATTTTGGAGATAGTCGTAGTTACCAGATCTTGGAGATGGTCGTAACTATAGGATTTTGGAGATGGTCGTAGCTGTCGAATTTTGGAGATGGTCATAGCTACTGGATTTGCATATGATCATAGCTATGAGATTTTGGAGATGGTCATAGCTATGGGATTTTAGAGATGGTCGTAGCTACAGTATTTTGGTCATAGCTACAGTATTTCGGTCATAGCTATAGTATTTCAATCATAGCTACAATATTTTGGAGATGGTCGTAGCTATAGTGCATGCAAATGGTCATTGCTACTGAATTTTGGAGATGGTCATAGCTACAGTGCATGTAGATATCTAGCATTACATAGTGCTCATGAATATCGAGCGCTTGTATGTACATAACCGAAGAGAAAGTATTTCTTTTCTTCCATCCTTTATTGTTTTACTCCACCTTGTATTACTACTAGCACTGCATAGTGCTTGCAGATGTAGCGTAACCCAAATAGAGGTTGTGTTGTATATTTTATTTTGGCAGCATATATCCACTGTTAATTCATATCCATTTGAGAGGACTGAATTGTGGAAACGAGGGCTCTTCCAACTTCTCACCTTCGGTTTGTATCTATTTGCAAGGGACTAAACTGAAGAGATGAAGTCTTCATGTCTCGCCATGATTTGTATCCATTTGTAGGGATCGAACCTAAGAAACAAGGGATCAAGCATTCATTCTTCGGGTTTGTATCCACTAATGGGTCCGAACCAAGGGGTGCTAAAACATAAATAGAATGAAGCACCTTGATCCGTATCGCGATGGCCGAACCGAAGGGCGATCGGGGGGCGAGGTAGATATGGAGAACGCTCTTCTATTCGTACCGCAATGGCCAAACCAAAGAGTAGAAGGCAAGAGGGAGAAGAATAGCTAGAGTTTTACCTTCCTTCCCAATTGGCTGCTCTCACTTTTTCTTCTTTCGAGTGCATTTTACGTGTCTCCCTTCTCCCAGAGCTTGCTCAGTGCTTTCTTCTCTTGTAGAAGCTCCTCCATCCGTGTTTGTGTTTGTTTGCTCTGTCTCACTTTTCGCCCCTATTTATATAGCAAGGATGAGAGGCAGTTGCTTTGAGGGAAGTTATGGCAACTTCTCTATTTGATTTCATCCTTCCACTAACAGGTAGCTCAGGTGTTGCAACTAGCTCCACTCGCGGTCGTGCAGGACGTGGGCTAGTGGTGTTTGAATGAGTCTTTCCTGTGTGTTGTGGTTGAACCATGGCCCATTAGTGATTACTATTAGTCACTATTAATTATTTAGTTGGAGCGTGCTTATCTTTTGCATGCATGCAATTATGGCACCACTTTCCTATCGGCATGGGAAAAAAACCATGGAAGCGTTTGGCTAACCAGCGCATCTTTTAGTGCACGTCGAAGAAAACAACGTGTTCGATAGCACATGGTCAAAGTATCATGGTCGACATAACGTCTTTGAACTATCCTGGTCGACTAACATTATCGAAATATCATGGTCGACCAATGTGGTCGAACTATCCTGGTCGACCAAGGTAGTCAAAATATCATGGTTGAACAATGTCGTCGAACTATCCTGGTCGACCAATGTTGTTAAAATATCATGGTCGACCAACGTGGTCAAACTATCCTAGATGACCAATGTGATCGAACTATCATAGTCAATCAACGTTGTCGAAATATTATGGTCGACCAACATGGTCAAAATATTATGGTCGACCAATGTGGTCGAACTATCATGATCAACCAACGTGGTCAAACTATCGTAATCAACTAAGGTGGTCGAAATATCATGGTCGACCAAGGTGGTCGAAATATCATAATCAACCAAGGTGGTCGAAATATCATGGTCAACCAAGGTGGTCGAAATGACATGATCAACCAACGTAGTCGAAATATCATGGTCGACAAACATGGTCGAAATATCATGCTCGACCAATGTGGTCGAACTAACCATTTGCGGGTTGAATTAGTTTTAGTCATCGCCTCTTGAATGATTATATCTTAGCTTCATGCTTTGGCATACTATATTATTTTAGATATTGATACTTTACTTGAATGTAAAATTTGTGAAAGGAGTAGTCCTATCTTGAGCCAATTACTTGGTTGATTTATCTAGGTATCCATGTCTCAGGACACGTATTACTTAGTATTAATGAAAACCGGTTAAAGATACTTAATCATAAGAAAAGAAAAGAAAATTTGTGATGCAATGTGTGAGTGTGTGAAATAAGTGACAATATCATATTGGTTCGGAAATGTGTTGAATATGTGGCAAAGTTTTGCCCAAGTGAAGTGTGAGTGTGAATAAGCGGCAAAGTTTGCCCAAGGATGTGAATAAGTGGCATAAGTGCCCAATGTGTGTTCTAAATTTGCTAAAAATCAACAAAAATTAGGTATCATGGCTCAAGTGTGGACATTTTCATAAATATCATGCAAGTATTAGTCTCTTTGTCTCAAATAGCAAATGCCTTAGCATGACCCTTTTGATATGATCATTCTTGATGTTATACCAAGTTTCGATGCCTTATAATTTTGGTTGGCTTCATGTGATCACTTAGTTTGTCTACACTTGTGTGTGTAACTTGATTTGGTCAAATACTATAGTTATCACTTTGGCATCTTTTCTTGAATATTCATTCTCATCTTGGGTGTTCCTGTAATAGCCCAGCTGTTTATTTCAAAAATTTTAGTAAAAAATAATTTAATTTAAAATAAAATCAAGTGTTCTTTGGTTGCCTGAATTTTGGAGATTTATTTGCTAGTTTTTAGCTTTGAAAAGGCTTTCCTTTTCAAAACTAGTTTAAATAAAAGATGAAAATATTATTAAATAAAGGGTATTTTGAATTTCTATAAAAACCTTCAAAAACACATTCATTTCCGTTTTCTATTGAAATAGTTACTTCTTCCTTATAAAAGAAGCAAATTAAGCTTAGATCACACAATTGAGCAACTGACAGCAAATTGAAATTTAATATTTCTACTAGAGATACATTTGAAATGAAAATGTCATTAGAAATAGCAATTTTATCCAATCCAAGTACCTTTCCTTTGCTATTGTCCCCAAATATGATTCTCTCATTGCTTCGATTTTCAAATGTAGTGAACATCTTCCGGCATCCAGTCATATGTTGAGTGTATCTACTATCAAGCACCCAATGCCGTTCACCAGTCTGTAGTTCACCTACAAAAAGAAATCAAATTCTTTTAGGTACCTAAATTTGTTAGGGTCCTTGGAGGTTAATAACCAAGGCTTTAGGCACCAAAATGGCATTCTTTTTAGCACCTAAAATTGAAGTGCCAATAAATTTAGCAATAATACTACCATTTTTAGATTTCTTAAGCATATAGCATGAGTCAAATAAACCAATAGATGGAGTCTTACCCATTGGACAATTTTGTTGTACATGTCTTAATTTCTGATATTTTTGACGATACCTACCATTTTGCCTCACAAATCTTGTGGGCTTATTTGTTGGTTTCTTATCTTCTTGGGTATATACCCAAGACCTTATTGAATGAGCACCTTTGCTCACTTAACAACTTGCCAAGGGTAGCCTTACCCTTGAATCATCTTTCCAAGATTTTATTTAGTTTGGTCACTTGTTTCTTTAACTCGTTATTCTCACTAATGAGCTTATCATCACATGACTTAGCCGTAGCATCATTAGAATCAATATTAGAGGAACATGGAAATACAAGCAAGTCATCACATGAAGTAGATATGCTAGCTCTAGTGATGTTTACACTAGGCATTTCATTTAGAATATCACAAGTAATACCAATGCTAGTGCAAGATTTGCTTATGTTTTCTTGGACAAGCAAGTCATGAGATTCCTTTAGATCCTTATAAGATTCGTTAAGAGAGATATGTTCTCTCTTTAAAACCTTAAAATTTGACTTTTTTTAAGAAATTCATTTAATTCAACTATATCCATAAGTTCATCATCATCAAGAGATTTTACCTTTTCTCTCTTTGCCATAAGGTATGTTGGAGATGAGAATAGTGATGAAGCTTCCTTGATGGCAATACCGACAAGTCCCTTTTTCTTAGGAGACTCATCCCCACTTGAATCGGATTCGGTGTACTCCTTATTGGAATCCCACTCTCCAATGCGGGCTTCATTTTTACCATTCTTCTGAAGCTTCTTGAAAAGTTTTTTTTTGCCAGTGAAGTTCTTTTTCTTGGATGACTTCTCCTTGTCATCCTTCTTTGTGGGGCATTGGGAGGCAATGTGCTCCTTCTCATCGCACTTTTTGGTGTTGTAGGAGTGCCCCTTCTTCACTTTTTTATGACTAGCACCTCAGTTTAAGTGCCTTTTCATGAATTTATTCATTCTCATCACAAGAAGAGCTAACTCCTCCTCGGAGTCCTCCTCATCATCCTCCGACTCTTCACTTGACACCGCTTTAGCCTTGAAAGCAGTGATCTTCTTACCCTTGGAGGAGGATTGCTCCAAGAGCTCCTCCTTGTCCTTCTTGTGCAACTCATTGGTTATGAGGTTGCCTAAGAGTTATGTTAGTGTCATCCTTGTCAACTCGGGCGAGTTGAGAAAAAGTGTCACCAATGTCTCATATTTCTTCGGCAAGGCCCTAAACATTTTCCTTACAATATCAACATCGGTTAGATTAGAGCTTAGGCCTTTAAGCTCATTTACAATGTTGTTGATGCGTGAATACATTTCATTTTTATCCTCATGAGGCAACATTGTAAAAGTCTCATATTTAATTTGAAGCCAATGCAGTTTGGCTTCTTTGACCGTGGATGGTCCCTCATAGATTTCCAAGAGGTTAGTCCAAATAGTATGAGCGGTTTTTAAATTACTCACTCTATTGAACTCATCCACGTTCAAAGCTCCAAATAGAGTATTCATAGCTTGAGCATCTAAATGAGCGTTACACCCATCTTGTTTTATGGAATGTAGTGGATCAAGGCATGACATAACCCTCATTTATGATTTTCCATATGCTCGGACTCATGGCCTTGAGATAAATAGACATTCTAATTTTCCAATAAGAATAGTTTGAGCCATCAAAAAGAGGTGCCTTTCCTATAGCGATCCCCTCACTAGTCATCCTTTCTCTCTAGATGGTTAAGTTTAACAAATGAGAGACCAAGCTCTGATACCACTTGTAGGATCAAGGATAACCGACTAGAGAGGGTGAATAGGAGGTTATAAAAATTATCTTGTCTTCTAAATGATTACCACAATTTTAATATAGCAATATTTTAAAACAATTGAAACCTACACAATTCTAGTATATCTAAGGCACCAAAAGCACAAGCCTTTACAAGAATAGCTCTAGCATAAATAGATATGACAAACACAATATACTAGAAATACAAGAGCTGACAAGAGACAAAGAGATAACCAATGAACATACCGAACCACTCACAAATCGGTGCTGGGCTTCTTCACAACCACTCAATGGCTGGTACTTCTGCACCTGTTCTGATACAGCAGTAATGGCTATTTTAGAGCTTCTGAACTAGCCATTAAAAGTCAGTGTGGAACTACTGCCGTTGAAATATGGGTAGTTCCGATGTTCGGAAGTTCTGAAATTTTGATGCGGTACTTCCGTTTGATCTGAGGCCAAGAGTTGGCGCTCTCTGGAAAAAACGTTCTGCCCAGGTTTTCGGAGCTTTTGTGTTCTGGAAGTACTGTTTAAGGTTGTGGTACTACAGCTCTACGGTAGTTCCACCGTTGAAACTTCAGTACTTCCATTTTTCGTAGAGAAAAAGTGACTCTAAGTATGCTCTCTGGAAAAAAAACGTTCTGCTCGATTTTGATAGAGCTTCCAGAAAGCGAAAGTACCGCGGTTTGCACACCGGTACTTCCGATTGTCTAGATAGAGCATAGATTGATTCTGAGGGTGCTCTCTAAAAAATGTTCTGCTCGATTTTTCGGAGCTTCCGTGCTCTGGAAGTATCGTTCAAAGTTACGGTTCTACTGCTCTATGATAGTTCCGTCGTTGAAACTCCGGTACCTCCCTTTTCTATAGACAGAGCATAAATTGGTTATCACTTTTAGTTTTAAGAGAATACATAATCATAAATTGATCGAATGGAACAAGAATATGCTATCAAGTTACTAACCATGATCCCTCTTAATGGTACGACATTTATCCTATAATCCAATCTTCCACCCTCTCTCCTATGACCAGTAAAAGTGAAAAAGGAATCCTAGTCTACATATACCTTTGTCTTGAGCCACTTGATCTTCATGTTGACCTTTAGCATGCGTCTCATCATCTTTTTATGGACTAAACCTTTTAAACACTCAATAAACATGCCAGTCCCATATTCACATAAATTTATTAATTACCAAAATCATTTGGAAGAGCCTAGATGCTTTCACCAACGTGGTCAAATTAACCTGGTCGACCAAGGTGGTTGAAATGCCATGGTCGACCAACGTGGTCGAAATATCATGGTCGATCAAGGTGACCGAACTATCATGGTCGATCAACGTGGTCGAACTATCCTGGTCGACCAACATGGTCGAAATATCCTGGTCAACCAAGGTGGTCGAAATGTTATGATTGACCAACGTGGTCGAAATATCATGGTCGACTAACATGGTCAAAATATTATGATCGACCAACATGGTCGAAATATCATAGTCAACCAATGTGGTCGAACCCAGTGTGCTTAGGACCCATGTATGTTGCGGTCGATTTATACTTTTTGTTAGATATCTGCATACACCATCGGCCGATGGAAGCTGTAGTGAACCGATCGTATATATAGTGAACTAGTAGTTGCTACAGTGAATCAGTTGTAGAGTCAACCTACCATGGTTGGCTTGTCTGTGCCACTGGTCACACGTATCTTTTCAGGTTCTTCCTTAACTCCTATGTATTGTTTCTTTAAACCGGTTGTCCTGTAAAAGGTATATATTTAACGGATTTTGCCATGAGCATAATTTATTAATTTGATAATTATTAATTATGATTATTTTAATTTATTTATTTATTCCTGTTTCATGTTTGTGTAACACCCCAGCCAATCAATGACCTGGAATGCTACCAAACTAATAACATAATAAGGAAAAACTAATATTCATCTTACAAAATTTCGGCAGAACCTCCTTTGTTTATTGAGTAAATCAGAGGTTCCAACAAGCATAATCAAATGATATGAATAACAGTAAGCAATATATTCATTTATAAGCAAAATTGGATTATGTTCATCATCGCACTCATAACAATACTACTTAGATAAAGAATGGAATCAATGTAAAAGAGTTCTAATCTTTTATTACATTTTGAACCTGATAGAAATTAATCAAATACCACTTGAATTATTCAGCAAATAATGTTTAATGTTCTTTCTTTCTTCCATGGTGAATAGACCGTGCAAGTGCAACAAAATTAATCCTTCTTTATCCCCATGCATGCCGATCTCATGTAGATACCTAAAACAAACAGCAACCACAACCACAACAACAACAAGAGTGAGTTCAACGACTCAGCAAATATAATAAGTAGTAACAAGTATAAAGGTGAACATCATTTCACAAGTTCATCCATCAATCATATAAATAAACCATGCTATGCAATATGATCAAAAATCTCTTTATCTCTTCTCTTTCGCATTTTACCGGTAATGCGGAGTGTGCATCCGTCAATGCACACCCATGCCTGTACCATCTGGTACAGGGACCAATTGCCCATACTCCACAAGTATGGGGACCTTTAGCCCATCATGTCATCAACATGACGGGGACCTCGGCGCTTGGTCATCTCATGACCAAGACTTCAATAAATCAGCATGATGCACAAACGTGAATGTCTCAATAAATAAAACTTGCATTCACAAAATCTATGCATCAGAAATTCTCCTGAACACTTTCAATTGCAATCGACCATAAACAATATCAACATATCATTAACATAATCAAGATCACATATACCCATAATATAGATCAAACATCTACAAACCAACAATCATCAACATTCCACACTATAAAGTTTAAACCATCATTATACTTGCCTTAACCACGAGAAAACGGGGGATGAGCAGAAGGTGCGGCCCCTGGGATCCGTCCTCCTCCTGAATAATAATTATAATGATTGCTAAGACAACAGTAGCGAGTCTTTAAATTAAATAAAAACACCCCCAAACTAACCCAACATGTTTAGCTTGATTCAAAACCCCAAATCCTTTCGGCCATCCTGTCCCCCTCTACGGACAGTCAACTTCCAAAATTCATATCTATTGGTACAGAAGTCTAAATAGCGAGTTCTCAGACTTTCTGAAAAGATAATGAAATTGTCTAACTAAACCTAATTGGTGAGCCTCCCTGATTCGGCCATCTTCTACCCACACCATCCAGTTTTCTAAAAAACAGCAGTTTCCTATCGGGTCCTCTGGACAGTGCACTAAAACTATCATAACATTCAGCACGAGTGTCCGATTCATGATTTCTTGATCTTTCTGGAAAGATACGGAAATTATCTACAACTTTAATAATATGGCGATCCTCTGATTCTCCTGTTTTCTAATCGCCCAAACCAATCTACCGAAACCTGACAGAAAATCTCCCGATCTGCAGAACAGTCTTACAAGAAAAATCATAACTTCTAGTACAAAGGTCTGATCGATGCGTTCTAGCACTTCATGGAAAGATAAACACGTCCTCTACAACCCTCTAGGAGAAGTCCAGATCTGATTTTCCACGAAACTACCACAAAACAGCCATCCAACGAAATCTGTCCTAGCAGTCTAGAATACCGACATTGAAACAACTAGTAAAAAAGTGCATCTAATTGGGGAACAACGGGGATTACCCTTGACGAACCGATGCAGATTACGATGAACACCACGCAATCGCTCTCTCCCCCTTCCTTCTCCTTCTTCTTCCCTTCCCTCTTCCTCCTTTCTTCCCTGTTTTCTCTACCACGGCAGCACAAACTCTGCCGCGGCAGCCAATAACGTTGCCGTGGCAGCCACAAACCTTGTCGTGGCAGCAGTTCTATTGGTGGCGGCTGTGTGGGGGAAGTGGGGGTGCGGCCAGCAAGGAAAAAAGGAAAAGGGAGTTTGGGGGAGGCGGCTAGGGTTTGGGGGAGGGGCGCCTCCCCACCCCTTATGGCCGGCCAACACCTGGGCCAAGGCCCAAGCCCAGGTTGCTGGGGTTTTGCAGAAATCCCCCGTCTAAAAACCCTGTTAAACTCTTTTCTATCTGGTCTTTCTCCCCAATTAATCTATTCTCTCTCGAATCATATTTGGGGTATTACATTCTACCCCCCTTAAACGGAATTCGACCCCGAATTCTATCCATGCTTACGCCAAGGTATAATCACAGCTAATTCTTAATCATATAAACACACACCTGATGTGAATAATTATGGATATTGCTCACCAATGCGAGACTCCAATTCCCAAGTGGCCTCTCTCTCTATCTGCTATGACCAAAGCACCTTGACATATTTTAAAGTTTTATTCCTTAATGCTTTATGATCTTTCCAGAATTCGCACTGGCTTGGACTCAAAGGACAGATCCTGTTCAAGTATTAACGGTTCTAGTGAAATATGAAGCTCCGGATCTCGTAGGTACTTCCCCAACATAGACACGTGAAACACGTTATGCACTCTGCACATAGACTCTGGAAGATCCAAGCCTTATGCCAACTTCTCGATTCGAGCCAGGATCGTGAAAAACCCGACGTACCTCGGACTAAGCTTCCTGGTGGTACTGAAACAAACGATGCCCCTGGTCGGTGACACCCTAAGAAGCACAAGGTCACCAACAGCAAACTCCAACTCATGACGCCGCACAACCGCATAACTCTTGTTCCAACTCTCAATCAATCTCTACACCTTAACACGGAGCACCTCCTTTAACCAAGGACGCACAACAGAACTCATTTTAAGCAAGCTCTTTTACAAATAGAATCCAACTGAAAATAAAGGATTCACATCGCAAACACACATCACCAACTCCCCATCAGAAGGGTCAAATCAAAAGAGAAAAAACGAGGATTCAACACGAGAACATTTCCACATTCTAAGTAGGTAGTTTGCAAATAAACAACACATAAGTCAAAGGAGAATCACTCAAATATCAAACCCGTCCATTATTTTTCCTAAACCGGAAAAAACCACACATGCCAACATAAAGCCAACTCAAACCACAAAAGACTTTTTCTATCATCACATAGCTCAAACAAGAATTAAAGAGCATTTTACTACCCGAGAAACTATTTTTTTCCTTCTAGGAATAACTTTCTCTTGATTCGCAAGATTCCAAATCATCACACACCACACTAACTCATTTCTCTTAAATTGGCAACATCAACTCTATGCTCAAACCGAGTGCATCCACCACACCCTTGTAGAGGGACTCTATTGTTCTCTCAATAACATACTCTAGTCAACTCCGCTACCAACATGTTACTTTAATGAATAATTTCCAATGCACCTCATCATTATTTTCACCCACAATTCTTTAAGGATAATCAACTTGAAATTCTCAGCACACACACTCATTCACTACACCCAAAGGATACTATCAAGGAACATCACACTATTTAGGATCCTCTTGTTCCAATATTCCCACACAACATCATTACCTCCAAGGTTCTAGCATAAAACACCAAACCAAAATTTTCCATCTCCAGGGCTCCTATATATATACTTCGATATAATTGATACGAAGACTCTCGAATTCGGTGACTAAAATTCCCATAATCATACATACTCAATCATTAACAACCTCATAAAAATATATTCTCAACCTAATTATCTTTAGGAAGATTCTAACTCCTGGAGGGTTACTCACTGAAGCCAAGTCATCCATGACAATAATTCAACAATCCCTACTATCCCATTGATTCCCATAACGGTTAGACTTCTTCACAATTATAATCTCATTAACTACACCACCATAATCCTCCTACTAGACCTTGCAAAGTGCCCAATCATGATACTCTAATAAGATTGATCAAGATTCTCATACTTTTGATAATTCTAATGTTCCATCAAAATGATCGAAACATTCTTGAACCACAATCTACTATAGGTTCTACTAATTGCAACTATGAAATCAGTTAGCTCCAAAGGCAAGCATGCATTCTAGTTAAATCAAATTCTCACCGAGAATTATTCCAAGAAATCAATTTATCACTCAATGACTCTCAAACAACTTGACACCTACAATCTCACCAAAATCATCCACTTGACCACCATTATCACGTTGCCATTATACAACCTAAAAGGCTTTGCAACACGGATTGGTCAATCCTTCCTCAGAAGAAGATATAGATAGAAACAATTTTTAGCACATAGAAAAACATTTACCACTCACCGTAGACACGAGGCCAAGGAAAAAAAATCAAATAGCCAAGATATTGAAAAATAGAAGACGAGACCACAGTTCAGTGCACAAGTCCCACAAGAAGAGAGTATCAAACTTCAGCTGAAAATAAATAAATAAATAAATAAATAAAGCACTGCTTTTGGAAACTTGAGGAATTCTTTTGTGGCAAACCAACAAGGTTAAGCATGCTTCAATAAGCTGCAAGGTACAAAACTTGAATCCAACTGCGAATACCTCTACTACACCCTTCAATTTAACAAAGGGCATACTTTTCTTTAATGGAAACATCACTTTACCAACTTCAAGCAAACAATCCTTTAAGCTCAAATCACATGAATCACTTAAGAACCGATAGAACCTTCCAATACGTCACTCTACGCAAACTAATTTCAGATACCACAATAATTCATGAACTCCCATAGGATCATGAATGCAACACTCCAAACATTTCATTTAACTGACATCACAGGAGACGAACAAATTCCTTTACTTCTAAAAGAATCAACACCACCCTCATCATCTCATACTCAGTTTTACTAACCTCATCATTATATATTCTTAGCATGAATCATCATAGCCTACCAGCGCATCATAAACCTTTCCAAAAGAACACAATAACTTATTTCAAAATGTTTTTCCCCAATAAGATTGCAACAATCTTACTAACATCAAGAATAATACACTCTTAACAAAATCGTTATCGTTTACCCTTCCATTATAAAGCCATCCAAAATCTCATCAAATAGTTCCATACTACTTTATCATCCCATCCTCAAATTGAAAGTATTTCAAAACCTTACAACCTCACTACGACAACCACTTTAAATTAGAGGAGATCTACTACACAATTTAAATGATTATACCAAAACTCCTTTATCAAAGACATAATATCATCTGACAATCCCACCATCATGTAAATATAGATCACATATTAAACCCCATCCATTGCTCTCTTATTGATATGTAACACTAAACTTCATTACACAATAGTTGCACTTAGCAATTACATACGAACACTAAGTATCCACAAAGATAACTCCAAGATTAATATCCACTAATACAGTAATCCAACACCTTCTGAATTTAACTATCCTAAACGGTTAGATTAATCCATTGACACCCGTTGATCCAATTTATCCCAAAAGTTTACTAAATTTGTCTCTCTTATTGATCAACCAGTTCATCAAAGTTCCATGTCTCTTAGTAACTCTATTGATTCCATTAGGAATAGTGCTATTCATAAACATAGTTCATCAAGAACTACAAGAAGACAACATCAACTTATTCGGTTTCACTTCCAAGGATACTAGTTTAAATTAATTATGCTCCACACCAATGACCCCAACTGGATACTCATACCCAACTTATTTGATTACAATCTCTGACTTAACCATAACAAGACATCACAAAAGGATTTTAACACCTTTCTTCAGAAAAGAGAGGCACTAAATTTCAACACTTAGAATAATCCAAAGGAATGACATAAAGCCAAAGCTTTCACATGTTAAAGCAGTTGCAACGGAAAACTTACAGTATCGAAATACCAAGCGAATAAATGAGTAATATTTTTCCAATAAGAATGACATAACTCCCATGAAACGATCAATCTTGCTGATAACCGATGTTCACAAGAAACAACAATAGATCAACAGTTAGGAGAACCCAAGATAAATTCATCCACCACCACAGGATAAGAGTTAACCAAATCCAACTCAAGGAAGAGAGAAACATTTCTAAATAACTCATTCCTAACCTCTGAAACTAAGTTGTCCAAGCAAAAATCCTTCACCTTTTCAATACCATGAATAGTGATATAAGCTGGCCATGACCATGGCCGCACCACGGTCTCTATCTCTCGACATCAACTATCACCACACATAACAATCATATAATTGAATCATAAGCACAAAAGATCATCTCATAACAAGTACAAAGTCAAACATTAAGCACACATTCAACTATGCTAACAGATGGAAACGTAGATGCAATGCAAACCCTATTCCCACCTACAGTGCTTAGTGTGTCAAAATTAATATTCCATTAACCACGGACCTACCGCCCGCTCTGATACCAACTGTAACACCCCAGCCAATCAATGACCTGGAATGCTACCAAACTAATAACATAATAAGGAAAAACTAATATTCATCTTACAAAATTTCGGCAGAACCTCCTTTGTTTATTGAGTAAATCAGAGATTCCAACAAGCATAATCAAATGATATGAATAACAGTAAGCAATATATTCATTTATAAGCAAAATTGGATTATGTTCATCATCGCACTCATAACAATACTACTTAGATAAAGAATGGAATCAATGTAAAAGAGTTCTAATCTTTTATTACATTTTGAACCTGATAGAAATTAATCAAATACCACTTGAATTATTCAGCAAATAGTGTTTAATGTTCTTTCTTCCATGGTGAATAGACCGTGCAAGTGCAACAAAACTAATCCTTCTATATCCCCATGCATGCCGATCTCATGTAGATACCTAAAACAAACAGCAACAAGAGTGAGTTCAACGACTCAGCAAATATAATAAGTAGTAACAAGTATAAAGGTGAACATCATTTCACAAGTTCATCCATCAATCATATAAATAAACCATGCTATGCAATATGATCAAAAATCTCTTTATCTCTTCTCTTTCGCATTTTACCGGTAATGCGGAGTGTGCCTCCGTCAATGCACACCCATGCCTGTACCATCTGGTACAGGGACCAATTGCCCATACTCCACAAGTATGGGAACCTTTAGCCCATCATGTCATCAACATGACGGGGACCTCGGCGCTTGGTCATCTCGTGACCAAGACTTCAATAAATCAGCATGATGCACAAACGTGAATGTCTCAATAAATAAAACTTGCATTCACAACATCTATGCATCAGAAATTCTCCTGAACACTTTCAATTGCAATCGACCATAAACAATATCAACATATCATTAACATAATCAAGATCACATATACCCATAATATAGATCAAACATCTACAAACCAACAATCATCAACATTCCACACTATAAAGTTTAAACCATCATTATACTTGCCTTAACCACGAGAAAACGGGGGATGAGCAGAAGGTGCGGCCCCTGGGATCCGTCCTCCTCCTGAATAATAATTATAATGATTGCTAAGACAACAGTAGCGAGTCTTTAGATTAAATAAAAACACCCCCAAACTAACCCAACATGTTTAGCTTGATTCAAAACCCCAAATCCTTTCGGCCATCCTGTCCCCTCTACGAACAGTCAACTTCAAAAATTCATATCTATTGGTACAGATGTCTAAATAGGGCGTTCTCAGACTTTCTGGAAAGATAATTAAATTTTCTAACTAAACCTAGTTGGTGAGCCTCCCTGATTCGGCCATCGTCTACCCACACCATCCAGTTTTCTAAAAAACAGCAGTTTCCTATCGGGTCCTCTGGACAGTGCACTAAAACTATCATAACTTTCAGCACGAGTGTCCGATTCATGATTTCTGGATCTGTATGGAAAGCTACGGAAATTATCTACAACTTTCATAATATGGAGATCCTCTGATTCTCCTGTTTTCTAATCGCCCAAACCAATCTACCGAAACCTGACAGAAAATCTCCCGATCTGCAGAACAGTCTTACAAGAAAAATCATAACTTCTAGTACAAAGGTCTGATCTACGCGTTCTAGCACTTCATGGAAAGATAAACACGTCCTCTACAACTCTCTAGGAGAAGTCCAGATCTGATTTCCCACGAAACTACCCCAAAACAGCCGTCCAACGAAATCTGTCCTAGCAGTCCAGAATACCGACATTGAAACAACTAGTAAAAAAATGCATCTAATTGGGGAACAACGGGGATTACCCTTGACGAACCGATGCAGATTACGATGAACACCACGCAATCGCTCTCTCCCCCTTCATCTTCTCCTTCTTCTTCCCTTCCCTCTTCCTCCTTTCTTCCCTGTTTTCTCTACCACGGCAGCACAAACACTGCCGCGGCAGCCAATAACGTCGCCGTGGCAGCCACAAACCTTGCCGTGGCAGCAGTTCTATTGGTGGCGGCTGTGTGGGGGAAGAGGGGGTGCGGCCAACAAGGAAAAAAGGAAAAGGGAGGTTGGGGGAGGTGGCTAGGTTTTGGGGGAGGGGCGCCTCCCCACCCCTTATGGCCGGCCAACACCTGGGCCAAGGCCCAATCCCAGGTTGCTGGGGTTTTTGCAGAAATCCCCCGTCTAAAAATCCTGTTAAACTCTTTTCTATCTGGTCTTTCTCCCCAATTAATCTATTCTCTCTCGAATCATATTTGGGGTATTACAGTTTGAGAACAAAATTGGTGTCAATAGGTCACCACGTGCAAGCACACGGTCTAGAGAATGGATCTCCGAGCAGAGAATAAGAACCCCACAGCTTGGCGTCTACGCAAGCACAATGAAGCCGAGCTCTCCCAGCCAACTCCCAAGGCCGAATCGCCAATGAAAGTTTCGATCTAAGTGGTGAGTACTTTCTCTGCCCAAATCCTACTCTCCCATCTCCGATTTAAAGTCAAAGAGGCCGAACTCACAGGTGAGGATTCGGCGGTGCGCACGAACAGAAGCGCCGAAGCTTTCGCCCAAAGAAGAGGGAGGAGAGGGGATCAGAAGCGTCAGCCCAGATCTGGATCCAAAATGCCGATCAGGATGCCTCCTCTGATCTCTTTTCTCTCCCTTTATTACATATGGTCCCCATGTGCAATTTTCTTTTTCCTTTATTTTTCTTACCCGAAAAATGAGGAAAATTACCAAAATAGCCTAACATATAGTAGTAGGCGAAATAAGGAACTTAGTGATTTATTTATTTATTTTTATTACAAGGTAGAAGTACATGCGTACACACCAACTGCATACAAACCGCCACGCATATACGCTAGTACGTCAAAGTTCCTACCAAGACACCATCGCTTGTGTGTAGAGGTTGGCAAAAGGATTTGAATTCACCCACCAAGAGTTGGTTCTCTAGAAATGTATTTTTGCAAAACCAGGAGCTCACTGGTTAGTTTCAATCAAAGAAACAATGTAAGATCTATTTGGAGAAATGGCAATAGACAATTTTTCCGAAAGTTAACTTAAAATGTTTCATGTAAACACCCGCTAAAACCTCCAATATATTTGGAGTTCGATGGCCAACCGATTCGGCTAAAAGGCTATTTATATTTGGATTTAAATCAAACAATGTATCCTGCTCTAATAAGTACATGGAAAATAGAGACAAAAAACCCCCGAAAGTTGTTTTGTTTGGGAAAAATTGCTCCGCAATAGTGCTGTAAGCGAGCCGAGCTTGAGTGAGCCTGGTCTCTCAAACTCTAGCTCGATAGAAACTCGAATCGAGTTCGAGCGAGTCTGAATTGGAGTCCGAACTTGGATCTAGAATTAAGCTCGGCTTGGCCCAAGCTTGAGTAAGCTCAAGTTCAGCTCGAGTAAACTTAATAACAGTCAAAATAATTTAACATGTACTAACTTTCAAAAATAAGAAAACCTGGTGCTTGAGCTCGGCTCGAATAAACTCAATAACAGTCCAAACAATATTACATGTACTAATTTTTAACAATAAAAAAATCTCGAGCTTGAGCTGGGCTCGAGTAAACTCGATAACAATCAAAACAATCCAATACGCACTAATTTTTAACAATAGAAAGCTAGAGCTTGAGTAAACTCAATAAGAATTAACATGCATCATTTTTTAAGCTCGAATTGAACTCTAACGAGCTATTCGAGTTCGGTTCGTTGAAGCTTGTGAGCTCACAATCAAGCTTGAGTTCTACTCAGGGGCGGACCCAGCAGTGGGTCAGGTGGGGCGCCAGCCCCCCTACCGCTGGCCGGCTGTGTGTACCTCTCTCATTCCCTATAGCTCCACGCTAGCCATATGAATGATCTTGTTAGGCTTAAAAATCCTTTACATGATGAAGAAAATTGTATTTGTAGTGGTGATTACAAGCCACAACGACATCTTGGCTCTTGGCGTGGAGCCTCTCTCCCTCTCATGTCTACAAGTCTATCGCAGGCTGTCAACTCGGTATTCAGCAAACTGGTCAGTAAGTTTTATTAGCCCCTCTAAATTTTGATCCTAGATCTACCACTGGTTCTACTCATTTAGAGTTGAATCTAAAGTAAACTATTTTTTTTATATCCCTATCTCTCAGCTCCTCCCCGGTAGAATCCCCCGTTTTCCGATCCGGACGGCCTCCAAACAACCCAACCCAGCTCGGATCCAGAATCCTCTACGGAATCCAGACCCCAAACGAATACCTCCTCCTGGAAACAAAAACAGCCGGGACGGGTCCGATCCAAAGTCCCAAACCGACCACATGATCACACAATAATTTTTGCTTTTTAGCCCAAAATTTGAAAGTTTTTACATATGGACCCCTAGAGAAAAGATTTGCAAAAATAGACCCTTATCACGGCGCCAAAGGATATGGCGCCCAGGGTACATGGCACGGTGCCATATGCTTTGGCGCCGGGCATGGACACGTAGGAGCCACGGTGACATAGAACGGCGCCAAAGCCCATGGCGCCGTGCTGTGCAACAACGACGCTAACGGGAGTGGCACCGTGCTTTGGGACTTAACCCCGAGCATGGCCCCGGCCCCCCACCTATCATGGCGCCAAACACCCTAGCGCCGAGCTTGGCGCCGATGAGTTCAACAACGGCGCTAGGGGCTTTGGCGCCATAAGAGGCGCTAAAGGGCCTGGCGCCGTAGTTGCGTAGCTCGGCGCCAGGACCTTTGGCGCCGTGTTACCTAAACTTGCAGAAAAAACAGCAAACTTTGCTGTTTTTCTGCAAAACATATGCACATACACACATACACATACATGCACATATAAAATAGCTGAATACCTAAATAACAACATCACATAACTATCAATAAGTCTCAAAATATCACATAACATCACATAACAAGTCTCAGCGTATAAAATAGTCAGTCTCACTGCCTCTTGGTCCTTCCCTTGCCCTTGACCAGAGCATCAGTCCCTGGAGTATACATGCTCGGGGGACGGGCCGAACGACGAGCCTGAGTAGATGGTGCGTCGGGCATCTGTGACATCCCAATCTCGTCATGGGTAGATGCCTCCTCATCCTCGTGCTCCTCCTCATCGTCATCCTGCTCCGCCTCGTCGTTGTCGTCGTCGTCATCGCCCTGACTGAAAGTCGGAGTGCGCGACGAGCTACTCGTGGACTGGCGCCTGCCGACGTGTGATGATGAGGCTGCAGTGGCTGAGGCACCCGAGCGCTGGGAGGCCGCCGGTATGATCACGTCCGAGCATGCGCGGCAACCACAACGACCTGCCGCCCGATTGATGCAACGTCTAAGTCTCTGCAAGTAATGATATGTCATAATAGTATGCATGCTGAATGTATCTAACTTAACGAATTATCTTCGTACCTTTAGGAAGTCCCTCAGGCGGCTCTCGCTGTCCAGGCCGCCAACTAGGTAGCTGAGAGCCTCATCGATCTCGTGCACCGAGGTTCGGAGAGAAGTCCCTTAAAGAAATAAGGAAACATAAGTAAGTGCGAGATAAACATATTGAACCAAAGTATTGCAAATATCATACTTTCCGTACCACTCGATCGAGAATCGGAGCGGCCTCGACCACTGTGCCCTCCCTCGCACGCCGTCCTCTGTACATGTTAAGTCCCAGAGCACGACGCCACACCCGTTAGCGCCGTTGTTGCACAGCACAGCGCTATGAGCTTTGGCGCCATGCTATGCCACCGTGGCTCCTACGTGTCCACGCACGGTGCCAAAGCATAGGACGTCGTGCTATGTACCCTGGGTGCTATATCCTTTGACGCCGTGCTAAGGGTCTATTTTTGTAAATCTTTTCTTCAGAGATTCATATGTAAAAAACTTTCAAATTTTAGGCTAAAAAGAAAAATTTTACCATGACCACACGTCCCCCCATCCAACCCGAACGGTACCGGCGCACTCCGAATCGGAAAAATTGTAGATTTGCCCCACAGTTGAGTGGCTTTGTAGATTTGCCCCACTGATGTCTCAATGACATGTGGGTCCAGGACCCACATGTCATCGAGACAACTGGGGCAAATCTACAAAGTGCACATTTTTAAGTGGGGCAAATCTACAAATCCCCCCTCCGAATCTCGAACCCATCACCAAATCCTATCTCGAGCACCAGCCATGGCGGCGGGGCCCAGCGACGACGGGCTCCGCAAGCTGGAGTACCTCTCGCTGGTCTCCAAGGTGTGCTCGGAGCTCGAGACGCACATCGACGTAGGCGACAAGGTGCTCGCCGAGTTCATCACCGAGCTCGGCCACGACTTCGCCTCCGTCGCCGACTTCGACGCCAAGCTCAAGGCGACCGGCGCCGACCTCCCGGACTACTTCGTCCGCACGCTCCTGGGCGGAGCTAGAGAAAAATGAGGGAGGTGCGGCTGTGCAGCACTTCCTAAAGGGTGTTGGGCTACTAGGCTGCAGGCTTCTAGTGCTGGGCTAGCTACAGAAGGGATTTGCTTGGGTCTGGATGCGCCACTTTAGTTTTGAGGGTGCAAATAAGGTGAAAAATCAGGGTTAATAACTGTGTTACATTTTTTCTCTGGGTGCGGCCGCACCCACCAGCCACAATGTGGCTTCGCCCACCGTCATCCACGCCATCCTCCCGCCGCCGTCCCAGAACCCTAGCTCCGCCCCGTCGCAGTCCAACGCCGGCAACTCGAAGTTCCCCGCGCTCTCCCGCCCCGACGACCCCGACCGCGCCCGTAACCTCCGCCTCGAGCTTGAACGCGACGCTGATGCGAGGGAGGCGGTGGCGGCCGCCCCCGCTAGGGATGACCGCACCTGCGACGACCGCGGCCGGGACAGCGACCATGACCGTGGCCGGGACCGCGACCGAGAACGTGAACGCGGCTGCGACAGGGATCAAGACCGTGGCTGTGGCTATGGCCGCGATAGAGACCGGGAGAGAGATCGGGATGGGGACCGGCGGAGGGATCGGGACCGCGAAAGGGACAGAGACATGGACAGGGACCACACGAGCAGGAGGAATGAGGACGAGGAGGAAGAGCAGGAGAAGGGTGGAGGAAGGAGGTGGGAGGGAGCCGTTCCGAATTCCGGCGGGGAGTCAGAGCTGTACCAGGTGTACCGGGGGAGGGTGAGCCGGGTGATGGACACCGGTTGCTTTGTCAGGCTTGAGGATGTTCGTGGCGGCCGTGAGGGGCTCGTTCACGTCTCGCAGATGGCAAGCAGGCGGGTGGCCAACGCAAAGGAGGTGGTGAAACGTGATCAGGAGGTGGTGAAACGTGATCAGGAGGTGTATGTGAAGGTAGTTTCAGTGAAGGGGCAGAAGTTGAGTTTGTCAATGAGGGATGTTGATCAGGATACAGGGAGGGACCTCCTGCGGATGCAGCGTGGCGTGGATGATGTACCAAGGGCGAACCCATCTGGCGGCGGCGGCGGCGGCGGGTGGTCTGGCAGTAGGTTGGGTCTGTCAGGGATTATGATTACGGAGGAGGATGAGACTGCACCCGCGTCTCGGCGGCCGCACAAGCGGATGAGCTCACCAGAGAGGTGGGAGGCGAAGCAGCTGATTGCTTCGGGTGTTCTGGATGCGAGGGATTACCCAAAGTTTGATGAGGATGGGGATGGTATGATGTACCAGGAGGAAGGTGCAGAGGAGGAGCTGGAGATTGAGCTTAATGAGGATGAACCAGCATTCTTGCAGGGACAGAGCAAATTCTCAATTGACCTGTCACCTGTTAAGATTTTCAAGAATCCAGAGGGTTCATTGAGCCAAGCAGCAGCTCTCCAGACTGCCCTCATAAAAGAGCGGCGTGAGGTTCGGGAACAAGAGCAGAGAGCAATGCTGGACTCCATCCCCAAGGATCTGAATCGGCCATGGGAGGACCCAATGCCGGATACAGGTGACCGACACCTTGCGCAGGAGCTGAGAGGTGTTGGGCTGTCAGCTTACGACATGCCGGAATGGAAGAAGGAGGCATATGGAAAGGTTTTAACTTTTGGGCAAAGGTCAAAGCTTTCAATACAAGAGCAGAGGCAAAGTCTTCCAATACACAAGTTGAAGAAAGAGCTGATACAAGCTGTGCATGATAATCAAGTTTTGGTTATTATTGGAGAGACTGACTCCGGGAAGACAACACAGGTGACACAATATTTTGGCTGAGGCAGGATATACCACAAGGGGTAAAATTGGTTGTACTCAACCTCGTAGGGTGGCTGCAATGTCTGTTGCAAAGAGAGTGGCAGAGGAATTTGGCTGTCGACTGGGAGAGGAAGTTGGTTATGCCATCCGCTTTGAGGATTGCACTGGGCCAGGCACAGTGATAAAATACATGACTGATGGTATGCTTCTCCGTGAGATTCTAGTCGATGAGAACCTTTCCCAGTATTCGGTAATCATGCTTGATGAAGCGCATGAAAGGACCATCTATACAGATGTTCTCTTTGGTCTGCTGAAGCAGCTTGTTAAGCGCAGACCTGACATGAGACTTATTGTTACTTCTGCTACCCTGGATGCGGAGAAGTTCTTTGGCTATTTCTTTAATTGTAACATCTTCACAATTCCTGGAAGAACATACCCAGTAGAGATACTCTACACCAAACAACCAGAAAGTGACTACTTGGATGCTGCATTGATCACCGTGCTGCAGATCCATTTGACAGAGCCAGAAGGTGATATTCTTCTTTTCTTGACAGGTCAAGAGGAGATTGATCATGCCTGTCAATGTCTATATGAGAGGATGAAAGGGTTAGGAAAGGATGTTCCAGAGCTCATAGTTTTGCCTGTGTATAGCGCTTTGCCCAGTGAAATGCAATCGAAGATCTTTAAACCAGCTTCACCTGGAAAGAGGAAGGTGGTCGTGGCCACCAATATTGCTGAAGCTTCTTTGACCATTGACGGCATTTATTATGTCGTCGATCCTGGTTTTGCCAAAATTAATGTTTATAATTCAAAACAAGGCGTTGATTCGTTGGTCATCACTCCAATCTCACAGGCATCAGCGAAGCAGCGAGCAGGGCGTGCCGGGCGTATTGGACCTGGCAAATGCTACCGTCTATACACTGAAAGTGCCTACCGCAATGAGATGTCCCCCACGACGATTCCAGAAATTCAGAGGATCAATTTGGGGCCCACAGTTCTTAATATGAAGGCAATGGGAATAAATAACCTATTATCCTTTGATTTTATGGACCCCCCAGCACCTCAAGCACTCATCTCTGCTATGGAACAGCTGTACAGCCTTGGTGCTCTTGATGAGGAGGGCCTTCTTACCAAATTGGGGAGAAAAATGGCTGAATTTCCAATGGAACCACCACTTTCAAAGATGCTACTAGCTAGTGTCGACCTTGGATGCAGTGATGAGATACTTACTATCATAGCAATGATTCAAACAGGGAATATTTTCTATAGGCCAAGAGAAAAACAAGCTCAAGCTGATCAAAAGAGAGCCAAATTTTTCCAGCCAGAGGGGGATCATCTTACTCTACTTGCTGTATATGAGGCTTGGAAGGTGAAGAACTTTTCAGGGCCCTGGTGCTCTGAGAACTTTGTTCAATCAAGATCTTTAAGGAGAGCGCAAGATGTGAGGAAACAGCTTCTCAATATCATGGACAGGTAACTACTTGATTTTCAATTGTTTGGACTAAAAACCTCTGCTTCAAATATGCATTCTTATGTATTACTTGTAACTGTTCCTGGCATGCTTTCCCTTGTGTTATTTGTAGTTTTGCCTTGTATCCAGGTCAATTTCTTAGTTCTTACCTTGCATATGTTGTAAACTTGTTGTGCCTTTAGATGCTCTTGGGCAGTCCATGTATTTTGCAATTCCAAGATACTTACACTGACAAGATTATTGTCAGCAATTGCCTGCTTAATCATTTCAGCATTTTCCTTATGTCTTGGATCAGTTGAGCTTTTCCTGAGTTGAATATATTTCTTATTTCTTAATCAAAATAGAAGCATCGGTAGGACAAAGTGGCACATTGCAATTACTTACCAATCTTGTCTTCGTGGTATGTGTAGCAGTACTTAGCAGTTAGCACATGAAATCCAACTAGTATAGCTAATGTATTCAGAAGATTATGAAGAGATACATACTGAAGGCATGGCAAAAATCTGCAGTGTCGTCTATAGATTTACTAATCTGTACAAGCCTTAATTTTAAGAATATTAGTTAAGTCTATTAACTCCATACTATTAGATTAATAATTGGGTTGCACAATACGATCAGTTTGGCCTCTACACAGGATTTACTTTGTGTCTATTTTGACATGAAATCAGTACCTGGTTTCTGTGGATGCAACACGAAGGCGGTATTGTGGGCTGCTATTCTGTGATTTGAATCTAGCTGGTCTTTGCCTACAGGCTTCTCTTTTGTTCAGTCAACTTGCCCTTCTTGTTCAGATAACCTTACCTCCTCATTACCAATATGCTTGATGTGCTTCCGCATGCTTGATAGTAGGGGTGGAAACGGACCAAATACGAATCGAATTGTGCCCTTACCATATTCGTATTCGTATTTTGTAAACGAACATGAATTCGAATATTCTCAAATATAAATCGAATCAAATGTTGTAATGAATACGAATTCAAATTGAATATCTACTCAATTCGGTTGAATTCGGTTTCCTCGAAACTTATGTATTATGAAGATTTTAGTGACCTTTTATCCTCGTACAGTAACTCATAATCATTCTAATTTATTTATTTCACCTAAAGCAACATGAATTTACGTTGAATTAAAAAAACTTGTCCAACTAATTAGTCGTATTGCAATAAAATATATATATCGCTTCACTAAATACGAATACGAATAGTCTGGATAAAATAATATTTTGGATGATAAAAATCCATACCTTATTCGCATCCATATTTTGTATGCAAATTTGAATACGAATATGAATAGCAGAGATTGTTAATTAGATGGAAAAATCTATACCGTATTCATATTCTATCGAATACAGTAGTCGAATAATGCACATAATTCGTAATCATACTTGTTAGATCTATTCTATATTGTTTAAACAGCTTGTTATGTTTTACGAGTTCCATCTATACGCTAACTTTGTGTTTTCTATGTAGATATAAACTGGATGTTGTCTCTGCCGGGAAGAACTTCACGAAAATAAGGAAAGCTATCACTGCTGGCTACTTTTTTCACGCTGCCAGGAAGGATCCCCAAGAGGGATATAGAACCTTGGTAGAAAACCAGCCAGTGTACATCCACCCAAGCAGCGCATTGTTCCAACGGCAGCCAGATTGGGTCATCTACCACGAGCTTGTGATGACGACAAAGGAGTATATGAGGGAGGTGACGGTGATCGACCCGAAATGTTTGATCGAGCTGGCACCGAAGTTCTACAATGGGGCTGACCCAACCAAAATGAGCAAGAGGAAGCGGCAAGAGAGAATCGAACCACTGTACGATAGATACCATGAGCCCAACTCATGGCGTCTCAGCAAGCGCCGAGCTTGATGGTACCTGTATCATGTATTGTATGTTTCTTCGGTGCTGGTCGATCATATCCCAACCGGAAATTTTGGTGTAACTGTAAATATCTATGCCCTGCTCGTATACGCTGCTACTTATAGGTGAGCAGGTATTGACACATCACACATGTAATGTAGTTTGTCTTTTCCTGAGACCGGTTCTATGTAAATGGTGTTAGAGTTTGTAATCTTGTTTCTCTTTTATAAGTCAAAAGTCGTAAAAGTTGAAATCGTGCTCAAAGTAGAAGTTGAAATCGTGCTCGAGTCATTGTGGTCGTGTACAAGTACGAGTCTATTTATCGAGTCCAGTCAGAGTCATAGGAGTAGTAGTCGTAGTCATAATCGAGCCTGAGTCGTAGTCGTAGAATCGGGTATAAAGGACAGAGCATTGTAATGAGAGAGAGAGAGCAAGCAGAGGCTAATGCGATCGAGAGGCAAGGCAGAAGAGAGAGCGATCAAGGTGATCGTAGCGATTGGTGTGATCGATAGAAAGAAATAAAGTGAAGAGTGGTTTGGCTCTGGGAAATATACCGAGTTTATTGTGTTCATAGACGTGGTCGTAAAGAGAGTTACGACCACGGCGATGAGCGGAGGTATTCGCAAATGCTGAAGATGTGGTCGTAAAGGAGTTACGACAATGTTCATAGAGCAGAAGACATTGTCGTAAGCGCTACAACCACAGCGAAAAGACGTGGTCATAAGCAACCATAGCAGGAAGGCGTGGGTGTAAAGCGTTACGACCATAGTAGGCGACAGAGCCTTTAACGTGGTCGACATAATCACTACGTGGTCATAATAGAATTACAACTGATCGACCGTGATCGAAGGAAGTGCAACGCAGTGGCGGTGAACGTGCTGAAGTTATGACTACGTGGTCGGAGCAGCGAGACTGATCGGAGAGGTCACAACGTGGTCGTAACGACTGCCAGGGTAGTTGGAGAACCAACAGAGCGGTCGTAACGACTCAGGAGGTGGTTGTAGCTTCTTCAACGTGGTCGTACGACTGCAGTGAGTGGTCGTAGTGACTACAAGGTGGCTGTACGGCTCCTAGGAGTGGTCGTAGACTGCAACAAAGTGGTATTAGAGCATGGGTGACAAGGCGAAGACTCAGGGTGGGCTAATCTCCTTCCAATACTCTCTCCTGACGATCGACAATTACCCGGTGTGGGCAATGAAGATGAAGGCGAACATGCGCGCCCAGGGAGTCTGGGGTATAGTCAATCCGAAAGGGAAGGATAAGAAGGTGACGACAAGGTGGATCAGACGGCTTTGGCGGTGCCAGATACGATGATGCATTAGCTCATCGGCAAGAACATGGCACGGGAGGCATGGGAGACGCTTCAAACAATGCACGAGGGAGTTGATCGTGTGAAGGAGATGCGGCTCCAGAATTTACGGAGCGAGTTCGAGAATCTAAAGATGGGAGAGACCTGGTCGGTGGACAAGGTCACCGTCAAGCTGAGTTCGTTGTATAATCAGATTAACTCTCTTAGCGATAAGATGGAGAAATCTGTGGTGGTGAAGAAGTACCTGCGCGTACTTCCGGAGAAGTACATACTTGTCATGGACGAGAAGAAGATAGAGGAGATCACCGACTCTCTCAAGGTGCATAAGGAGTTACTGAAGGGGTTTCAGTCGCGTAATGAGTAGGAATCTCATACTCATAACGAGTAGGCGTTACTAATAAAGGAAGATCTGAGAGACGGTCGTGGCTCATCAAACAACCGTGGGAGGTGGCATTGCGGCCAGAGTGGCTGAGGCAACAGGGGTGGCTGTAGAGACAAGGCTGAGCAAGGCGGTGGAGACAGATCCCGTGATAAGTCACATGTTAAGTGCTTTGAATGTGACGAATACAGGCACTACGCGTCAGGATGCAACAACCATATAAAGTGTTTCAACTGTAACGAGTACGGGCACTATGCTTCAGATTGCAGGAGCAAGAAGAAGGATGGGGAGGTGAACCTTGCCAAAGACGAAGCGCTAGTACTTCTTTCCTCATATGTTGAAAAGGAGCCGGTCAAGGTGGTACTGAATGAGAACATAGCTCTAAAACTACGCACGAAGGAAGGATGTCACGATTACACGAATCAGTGGTACTTGGACAATAGAGCAAGCAACCACATGGCAGGAGATTGCTTCATGTTTCATAAGCTCGACAAGAAGGTTTGAGGCAAGATCAAGTTTGGCGATGGCTCCATGATGGAGATAAGAAGCAAAGGGACGATGATGTTGCAATGCAAGAACGGAGATAAGAAGTTGTTGACAGGGATTTACTATATACCAAGTCTGTGCAACAACATACTTAGTCTCGGGCAGATGACAGAAAGAGAGTGCAGGGTGGTGCTGCAGGATGAGTTCTTACGGGTGTACGACAAGAATAGAGATTTATTGATAAAGGTGAAAAGATCTCCAAATTGGTTGTATAATATTTCTTTGAAAACTTGTAAATCGATTTGTGTGAAGAGCGGTCTGGAGGAGCCAAAAGACAGTGGAATTCACAGACGCGTAGTCGGCGCAGAGGGAGGCAAAGGCTTTGAGGGTGGTGAACCCCACGCTAATGCAGCAAGTGGTGGCTTGGGCGCACAAGGCGGCAAGACCCGAACATAGCACGCAGTAGTCGAATGCAGGCATGCGAGCTTGCATGGAGAAGGCCCAAGGCGAGGCAACGTCAGTTCGAGTGGTTGGCATAGGCCATATGTAGGAGGCATTGGAGTGCATGCAGCTGGTGCAGGTCGAGCACACAGAACACAAAGGGAGATCAAGGTGAGGAGGTGCACGAGACGCTGGAGTGTTCCAGGCCAAAGCGGGATATGCGAGAGCGGCGTCAGTGGGATGGGTAAACGCAAAGACCAGAGGTGGCGTGATCTCAGCCGAGATATGTGTTGGAGAAAGATGAGAGGCTTAGATAATGACAAGGTGGCTGTGGGAGTAGGTGCTCCAGCCCAGGAAGGCATGCAAGGAAGAATGGAAGAAAGAGAGAAGATCGGCCTGATCAAGCGAGAGAAACAAGATTAAGGAGGTGATTGTTAGAGTTTGTAATCTTGTTTCTCGTTTAGAAGCCAAAGTCGTAAGTTGTAGTTGTGTTAAAGTCAGAAGTCGAAATCGTGTTCGAGTCATTGTGGTTGTGCTCGTAGTCGTGTATGAGTACAAGTCTGTTTGCTTCACCTTATGGAAACGTCACGAGCTCAAAATTTGCTTCACCTTTTAAGCTCATTCTATTGTGATCTTGTTTTCCGTGCTGATAGCATCCTTGTGCAGTCCTGACTTTTGAGTTAGTGATGTTAGTTGTAGGACAAAACAACACTATGATTTTTTTGACCTATCTCGATACTTTTTCGTTTTCTGTGGCTAGTGGAGGTTATGTGGCTTATGTCCAGCAATCCTGGAAGTCAGCGACAATGGCAAGTATTTGTGTAAAATTTCCCTTAAAAGTAGGTATTCGTATAAAATAACAGAAAATATTTCTACCCCAAAGCGATCTACTGTAGAGTGCATCCGCTATCCAGAGCTGCCAACGTAACTGGCTCCTCCAGAAACTGCCTACCAACTGGGCACAAAAATGCATCATATTTTGCTCGTTTGATGAGAGATCACACCATGAAAGTTTCATTGGTATGAAAAGAAACAGAATACAACAACTGATTATGTTTATGGTGGTCTATGACTCTTGAGGTACAATGCCGCGGATAGTATCGAAACCTAGTCGGAGTCAGGGTCAGCGTCGACGATATCTGGCATTGAGTCTTCCGGCCACATCAGACAAGTCGGTCTTGCCTGGCTGGGTGAGGCGGGTCGAAGACACCTCTGGTGCTTGGTGGCTGCTTGAAGCACCCCCTGGAGCAATTGGATCTTCACCTGAGGTTCCCGGGTTGCTGGACAACGCATCGACAGCTTCTATTTGGAAACTGGGGCATGGTCAGTGCGCTTCTATTTGGAAACTGGGGCAACCGGGGCAACCGCAGGTTTCTGGGGATCAGGTGGCATCGTGTAGACTGGAGTTGAAACAGCATTGGAGCTAGAAGAATGAACCATTGTGTTTAGCTCGGCAGTTTCTTCTGCGGCCGCATCCACCATTTTGGCATCACTCTTGCCGGACGTTGGACCATCTTGCACTGCCTCTGGAATGCTAGGCGAACCAATTTGTGGGTCTTCTTTTATGAGAGTGCTTTGGTTTTCATCCCGCGGTATCTCGACTGCTGTATCTTTTCCTACAGGACCATCTTTCACCAGTCTCTGTTGGTTCATCGTCCTTGGTGGATGCCAACCAATCATCATACATGTCTTTCATCCTCCATAGCCTGATGCTGGTTTCCGGATGGTGAAAACTTACATTTACCAGCACCAGAAACTGCCTTTTCTGGTGGAATTTTTTTGCACGAATAATCTATTTTTTTATTCAAAATTACATAAATATATCCTTGGGAAAATTTTTACAAAAATAAGTTCCAGTCGGCCAATGGGGGGCAACTGGAGCTAATCGCCCAACCAGGGGCCGACAGAATTTTTGTCGCCCTACTCTCGGGCGACTGAAACCAGTCGCCTCCCCATTGGGCGACTTGCAGTGCAGTCGCCCAATTGGGGGGGGGGGGGGGGGGCGACTGCACTCAGTCCCCCGTGATTTTTTTAAGTTTTGTCAATTTTGTAGTTTTAAACTGGGAAAAAATCTGGTGTAGTTGTAATAAAAGTTTATGTTCACTGTATGTTGTAGGTGCATAAAAAAATTTTGGGAAATTTTTTTAAGAACGATTGACCGTAGAACGATCGATACATACAGTGGTAAGTGATATTTTGATGTTACTGAGAATTCGTGTACGGAGAGAACCGGTATGTTAATATTGTTAAATGACCTACTATGTGAATCATTGAATGCGAACAGACGAGATAATAAGCTTATCCGAATAGAAATAAACTTCATAATACAGTTGGGAGTAACATGCCGCGTACTTTTTAATTACATGTATAACATATAGCATGATATGCGACTAACCCACTCAACTGCTTGTACGACCTACTGTGTGGACCGGGACCACTTTCCCTTCCTTGCCTGCTCGGCGTTGAACTCCTCGGCGGCCTCTTTTGCCTTAGCCACCATTTCCCTCTTTCTCTCGCGCTCTCTCGCGGCCTCCCGCTCCCTACGCGTGCACGCTTCGAGATGAGCTTGTCTCACGTTGTATACGCAGGGTTTGCTCGTTCTTGCAGCGCTCCTCCTCCCGCAACTCCGCGTCCCGTGTGACATTCCACTCCTCAAAGTCGAGGGTCCATTGGTCCGCATGGTGGATCTCAAGATCGATCCATTTGCGGTAGACACATAGGGGTTCCGGAGACTATAAATACAGACGAGAGATTGTTAGTGCATGCTGGGAAGGAGAAAAGGTAGGGGAAAATGGTACATGTGGTCCTTACCGGCTGCCGATAGGTTGTAGTGTCAAGACGGCGGTCGGAGTAGTCATTAGAGTAGTTTGCACAACCCCAGTAACGCATACCTAGGCTGATGCAATGCTTAGACTTGAAGAACTTGCACATGTCCCCGCACCAACAAAGGGGGTGTCTCCCCCTTAGGTGGGAGTTACGGCGAACGCTCGGTGGAGACGTTTGGGATGGGGTTGTTGCTACGCGGCCGCTCATTGCGGGGAGCTGACCTCATAGCACGCGGGCTTGTTCTGCCTGGGCCGCAATAGCCCTTATTTTCTCATCGCGGGCAGCAGCTGACCGTGCTAGGTCATTGGTCTCCTCCCATTCCTTCACCATCTTGTCCCATTGCTTCTTCTGGCTTTTGCCATCCCGGTGGGGTGAAGGAAGCGCGGTGTAGTGTGGGGTTTGGAAGTGCAGTGTTCTTGCGAAATGGAATGCACACCAATTTATAGAATCCGTTTTCTCTCTACTCCTACGTGTAAAGCTGGTCCGCGTGGTCGTAGCACTGAGTAAAGCTGGGCGTGCTGCCATATCACTGCAAAAAGGCTACGTCGTCATGCCGTGTGACTGAGCAAAGCTGGCCCCGATTTGTCATCTCACTGAGCAAAGCTCCCCGTTTTGTCACGTCACTGCACAAAGTTGGCCTCTTTTGTCATCTCACTGAGTAAAGCTGCCCCGTTTTGTCATGTCACTACGCAAAGCTGCACTCTTTTGTCATCTCACTGAGCAAAGCTGACCTATTTTGTCATGTCACTGCGCAAAGCTGACCTCTTTTATCATCTCGTTGAGCAAAGCTGCCCCGTTTTGTCATATCACTGCACAAAGCTGCACTTTTTATCATCTCACTGAGCAAAGATGGCCTCTTTTGTCATGTCACTGCGCAAAGCTGACCTCTTATGTCATGTTTCTGCGAAAAGCTGGCCTCTTTTGTCATGTCATTGAGCAAAGCTGCCTCATTTTGTCATGTCACTGTGTAAAGCTGACCTCTTTGGTGAGCAAAGCTACCCCGTTTTGTCATGTCACTGCGCAAAGCTGCACTCTTTTGTCATGTCACTGCGCAAAGCTACCCCGTTTTGTCATGCCATTGCGCAAAGTTGCACTCTTATGTCATGATTCTGCGCAAAGCTGGCATCTTTTTTCATGTCACTTCGCAAAGCTGGCCTATTTTGTAATGTCACTGCGCAAAGCTGGCCTCTTTTGTCAGTAATACTCCATTGCAGTAAGTTCTCTCGTTCTATATAAAGAGCACGGGTGCGGTCCCATGAAGGTGAATCGAACCCTGTAAATCGAACAAAGAAGTACTTTCTCCGTCATGCTGATACATACCATGGCGGACGCCGAGGGGCCAGTCGGAGCGGGTCACCCAAAGAAGACCTTCCCTTGCAAAGGAGGGAGGGATTCGGTCCTAACTGCCGCTTGATACCCAGGAGGCGTGCTCAACCAGTGTGGCCAAAATGCAGACACAATGAGTACGCGGTCGTTTAGGTCGTCGAAGGCCATTTCGATGGTGGGCGATATTTCTTCTGATGCCCATATTCTAGGGTACAAATTGCTAATAGTACATTTTTCGTTATTGCTTATAGAGCCTCTTTGTTTACCGTCTTTTCCGCAGATGGCAAAATGCGACTTCACCCGCTGGATCGACCCTCCTCATGAACTGTATATTGTCAACTACGGGGATACATTATGAGATCGAATCTTTGAGTTGGAGGATCGACTCGACACTCTCAATGAGAACAATGACCTCTGCCAATAGATGCAACGGGAGGGGCAACGAGGAGGTTGTCAACATAGGAAGCTCATACGATCCGATATGTTGCTGTGCAAATCCTAGTTGCATATGTGTGTGCCACTACAACGATGACCAGCCCCGTCCGAGGCGTCCCCCTCAGCAATTCTCCATGTGGGTGCCACGAGGCTCGTTTGGCATATAGGCAACGAGGTGTATGGTTGTATCGTAGTATGTAGGAGTGTTGATCGAAATAATGTGCAATGTTGTTAAACATATCATGGATTGGTTGTTATCTTCGTACGGTTGTTATCACGAGCCATAAAAAATCGCATTTTAACGAACAGCAAATACAACTAGTAAGTAAGTAAATAGAGCAATACTAAGCTACCAGCACAACACCAACTACATTATAAAAAGGGATGTAACATAGAAGTTTTACAAATGGTACATGAAATTTAGTTGTAGTCTCCAACAACTACTGATCAGGACATGCATTGCATCGTCTAGCTGTGTGCCCCTCCTGATCGCATCGCCCACAACGTGCACCAGATGTTCCAGTTTGTGATTCATCCATGTCATTTCTAATACGTCGGCTCTGTCGCCGACCCTTTCCACCATTCAGCATGTTAACATCTGGAACCCAGATCCTCGCTGCAATGTCCAAGGTGGCGAAGTTTCCGACCACCCTGAACACCCGGAGCTCCCCACACCAAGCCTGCAGTATCCTCTCCTTAAAGAAGTACTCCAACATGAAGTTCGAAGGATCCATGCCCACGGTCCTGCATGCAGCGAGGACATGAGAGCATGGCTTGTGTAACAATTTAAGCTTGTTGCACGTGCAGCTAGGTTCGTTTGCATGATCTCCAAGGTATATCTCATGGGTAACAAGGGAACGAGCCGTCCCAAATCCAGCTCTATCATGAAGTATCACGTCAAAACGATGCTCCTTGTTGCCCATGATCTGCATTGTGTGCAATTGACCCTTCTGCGACTTCGTCTCCATGTACGCCGTAATTTTCGACGAATACAGGGCTCGGGGATTGGCCGCATGAAGTGCGGCACTCGCGTGCCTCTCCCTGAAGTAGCGGATTGTGTTGTGAAGAACACCTTCCATGATGGCGACAAGGGGCTGAGAACGGAGGCCCCTGAGAACCCAATTGTACACCTCAGCAAGGTTAGTTGTCATTATGCTGTACCTTGCGCCATCCGTGTCGTGCAACAGCGACCACTTCTCTAATGGTTCCCCCTCGATCCACTGCGAGAAACATTTGATGTTTCTGAGCTCCTCCTTCTTCGACCAGTTGGGTTAGGCTCATCGAGTGCTGGCAAGCATTGCGGTTATGCCGCCTCAGGAATGACCGGCCCCTTGCTCCTCTCTTCGACGTTCTTCCTGATGTGCTCATCCAACAACACCCACAAAGCATCAAATTTTCTCCGCTAGTTCTGCCTAGCCAGCCTCTTGAATAGCTTCATCAAAGATTGCTTCGGGAATTGCTTGAAAAATTTAGCCCCTAAGTAACGAATGCACCACCTGTTCCTCATGTCTGACCAAGAAAAGGGCTCCTCGGGGTCTTCCTGCAGTTTTCTTATCGCCTTCATAATCCTGGCGTGGCGATCATGGATTACGCACACATCAGGACGAGTGCCGACAACTCCAACGCTGACATGTCTGAGAAACCACAGTCAACTCTCATAATTTTCACTTTCCACAAATGTGATGGCCAGTGGCAATTTTCACTTTCCACAAATGTATGGGCTAAATCTGTTGCTACTTTCTAGTGCTATAGGCTAAGTGGCCACGTGGGCTATAGGCTAAGTGGCCCACTGGGTTTTAATATTATTGAGCTTGCTTAGGCCCAACTCGTTAAGCTAACGAGCAAAAATGCCTGCTTGGATTGGCTTACATATGGCATGAGTTCGAGCCCTTAAAGAGCCAAGCCAGCAAGCAAGCTTCGAGCCTTTTTTTCCACCCCTACGCAGCACCACTACGTAATAATGATGATGTACAGAAAAACTCTGCTTTGGACAAACCTGAACTGAATAATAACTAGTCAGCATCACACAGCAGCAATGGACAAGGGCTGAAATGGTAGGAACAGTACAGGCACGAAATTTCTTTGTGACATGCACATTTCCTCTGTACCTTATTTGATCTCCCAACATTGGCAGAGGATCATTTCCAGGTGGAACTAGTAACATCATAATCTCATGGCCATTCTTTTCTGCAAAAATAATGGTTAGAAGTCACCCTGAAATAGTAGAACTGAAATTAGACTAGCAGATAACTGCCATAACTTAACTTCTTCCAGCCGAAGGAAAGCATCATTCAAAAGATTGTTTGCCACAATTAGTATCTTTTAAATCATCAGTGACCAACTGTCCTCGAATACTCGGACAGAAGGTAACAACGCTAAGGCTTTCGCGAATTTCTGGGGGATTGGGAAGAATAGAGCTCGATCAACCCAAAGGGAAATTCATGACAAGGAACAACAAAGGAAAGAAAAAAATGGAGACAATGAAGCACATAAGTTTATGTCTGCTCAGCCTTATCATATTACTTCAAAGATAAAGAGTGAAGACATACTGTTATAGGCGTGGGCCTTGGGCCCAGCCAGGTTATTATTAGGAATTAGAGATTGGTTTCTATTTGAGTTAGAGATTGGTTTCCTTGTATTAGAGATAGTGTTAGAGATATGATTGAGATTAGATTCGATCTGTTAGGGGGAGCTTATCTATATAAAGAGGGCTACCGTATGCTATTGGAATGAAGCAGAGCAACGTTTGGTTGCCGGCTTTCCTACGAAATCCCCTGTTCTGGTCTGCCGTTGGCCCTAGCCATAACAATTTGGTATCAGAGTCGTCGATCCCTTCCCACGACTTCTGCTACCATGGGTTCTGCGATTCCTCCTATTGCCGAGTCATTGTCCATAATGAAAGCTAGCGCTGAGAAGATGGCCAGCGGCAACCTCAGCAAAGGGTTGGGGGAAGCCTTCCTCAACCTGCATGCTTTATTAGAGAAGATCTTGAAGGAGCGGGAGGAGGAGAAACAAGAGACAAAGTACCAGCCTGATCATCCAACACCAGATCCCCAGATCACCGTATCACCAGATCGTCAACAACAACAAGACCAAAAACCCTCGATTCATCTGCTGCCATCTCCCATTGCCGTAGCGCCTCCATCCAACGCCCCAGCAAAAAGGGATGTCGCCGGCGATCTGCTGAAGTTGTTGCCGCCGCCAGGAGCCCTAGATCCGCTCGAGCGAGGTCGGCCGTCATCCGTCGGCCGCCGCCCCGCGGGCCGCCGCTCCGTCGGCTGCTGCTCCGCCGGCCGCCGCGGGTCACCGTCGCCGTCGTCGGTCGCGAGTCGCCATCCGTCGCGCGGGCCGTCTCTGCCTGCGCCGCCGCCACCCGCCCGGGCCGTCTCCGCTCGAGTCGCCGGGCCACCTCCGCCTGGGTCGCGGCCGCTTTGCCTGTTGCCGGTCCCGCGTTCGAAGACGCTGACCGCCGCCGCGTGGCCCCTCCTCTGCGCCGAAGGCGCGCCGCTGTTCTGCGTTCGTCGTCGCCGCCCGCTGATGCCGACCGAGGATCCGTCGCCACCGGATTCGGCGTTCTACGCTGCCGAGCCACCTGGATCCGTCGCCGTCGCTGTCTCCGTCCTCGGGTCGCGGGTCACCGTCCGCTGCCGGATCCACGCAAGTCGCCACCGCCCAGTCCGTTTCCGCCGAGCCGCTGCCACCGCAGCCCGGGCCTCCTCCGGCGGTTCGCAGCCGCCGCCGCAGCCGCTCCGCTGGCTGGGCCATTCAGCCCGAGAACCGCCGCCGAGGCGTCTGGATTTGCCGCGCCGTTCCCGCCCGGGCCGCATACGCCAGAGCCGCCGCGAGATCTGCCGGAGTCGCATGGATCCGGGCGACGATGGCGTGACTGCAGCTTGGGCGCTCCGCCGGCTGCTCCGTCGGTCGCCGCCCCGCCGCCGACCGCTGCTCCGACGGCCACCGCTCCAGATCCGCCTCCGTTCACAGCCGCGTTGCCGCCGCCGGCTGGTCTGCCTCCGCCCGGGCCGCCGCTGCCGCCGAGAGCGCTGCCGCCGGGCCGCCGTCGCCGCATCCGCTCGGGCCGCCGCCGGGTCCGCCTCCGCCGCAGCCGCTTCTCCGGCTGGCCGCGCCGCGCGCAGCCGCTGCTCCGGCTGGCCGTTCCACCGGCCGCTCTGTCGGCCGCCCCGCGCCAACCGCCGCTGCCCTCGGCCGGAGCCACCGCCGCCTCCGCCGGTCCGCACCGACCGCCGCTCTTCGCCGGCCCCTTCGCCGCCGCCGCGGCACCTTCAATCGCCCTTGGCGTCGCCCATGGGTCGAAGATGGGTGGGCTGCGTTTGGGGGTTGCGGTCGGTTAAACCGACCGACGACTTAAGGCATCCCTAAAAAAAACAATCAAAAAAAATTGAAAAAAAAAATTCAAAAAAAAAAACTTATTTTGCAGGCATTATATTCTCGAAGGCGTTCAATTCGTCTAGTCTTATTCCGCGTGGATCTGGCCGCCCGTCTCCATGCGCTGCAACACCCTGCCACCGTTCTACATCGGCGTCAAAGGTCTTCCATTGGCCGCCGTCTAGCAGCTCGAGGACGAGCTGCATGTCCGGGAGGGGTGTAGTGTTATAGGCGTGGGCCTTGGGCCCAGCCAGGTTATTATTAGGAATTAGAGATTGGTTTCTATTTGAGTTAGAGATTGGTTTCCTTGTATTAGAGATAGTGTTAGAGATATGATTGAGATTAGATTCGATCTGTTAGGGGGAGCTCATCTATATAAAGAGGGCTACCGTATGCTATTGGAATGAAGCAGAGCAACGTTTGGTTGCTGGCTTCCCTACGAAATCCCCTGTTCTGGTCTGCCGTTGGCCCTAGCCATAACACATACACTGCAGTGCTCACCTCTGATGGTTTTACATTGAGTTCTGTACACATAACCTTAGCTGCAATTGAAGATTCAACCTGAAATTTTTAAACATAAGTACAAAATCTGTAAGAAATAATATAGCAGAAAAGTAGAACATGCAGGGCAATAGGACACAGAAAAGTAGAACCGGCAGGCAATAGGAACTGTCATGACAAAAACACGGCTACATATGTATTTGGTGACGCTACTGAACTTCTGGAAGCTCTGGCATCACGTCCCACTCTCCTAGAAACCATTTCTATAGCACTACCTGTGATTGGTAGTGGTTTGAGTTGACCACGAAAACTTAAGTAACACCGCTTGCAAACTTATGTAACATAGCGAGGGGCACAGTTGTGTGTTGATGGTAACAAGAAGAATATGTGGTTTGTTGGGTGCAGTGTATTATGCAAAACTAATGATGAATGACAAAACAAGAAAAAAGAATATATTACAACGAAGCCTAAAGAGGAACAAGTTACAGAACAGAATAACTCTCGCATCCCCAGTCACTCCGCATTTGAATATTAATAGACAAATAATAAGAGTAGCTCAGGTAAATATCTAGAGCTCTTACAGTCATTCATTGAAGTCCATACATACCATGAAAATTGTAAGAAAATAACATCTTATAAGAAGTTGCCTTTCTCTTCTTCATGGAAGTTGAACTCAGCTAGGAAGTTGGAGCATCATCTGTGTAAATGTAATGTACCATCTAGTGAAAAAGGATTGAAACCCTTTGTCAAGAGGGAAAATAGAAGAAAGAGACATTACCAATTCATTTCCTATTGGAGGAGGAGCACTTCCCGAAGGGGCAACAGGTGCATTTTTGATATTGCTGCAAATGATGAAGCTCCAATATTTCTCAAGCTGTAGGAGCTCCTGTTGTGGCCAGTGCACTTGCAAAGTATACATCTAATGGTAGTTCCTTTACTTGATAGCTTGGTGGTTTTAGGTTTGTCATGTGGTTCTCCCTTTCTAGGCCTACCTAGCATCTTCACATATTCCTGTGGAAGTGGTTTTGGCCTATCCGAAGTTGGCTAGCTAGTAATGCCCTCAATAGGCTCCAAGTAGTGATCATAAGTTTTTTTTGAATTCCTCCACTGAATTGCACTTGTTGATGCTCCAACATGGTGCCTTTGCACACCTCCAAAACTTCTTTTGAAAGTCTTTGTTCTTGAATTTGTTCCTCCAATTGGCATAGATGTGTCTAGCACACATCCTGTGCCCAGCTTTTGGAATCCAATAGTCAATTGCATTGATAAGTTCCTGCATTACAAACCCTAGAATTAAGTAATTCAATCACAAGTAGTAATAACTAAACAGGTGATTGTGCAAGCAAGGTTACCTTCTGTTGGACTAAAATCACAACCCATCCATCACCATCTCCAAGTTAGAGATCTTTGAATAGCAAGGCATAGAACCAATCCCATGAGTCATTTGTCTCCTTCTCTACCACTGCCTAAGCAATTGGGTACAACTGATTGTTTGCGTCCCTGTCAAGTGCACAAAGCAACTCACCATTGGTTACTCCTTTGAACAAGTAACCATCCAGTCCAATAACTTTCCTGTAACTAGCCAGAAAGCCCTTCTTGTAGGCAGCTAGGCAAATATAAAATCTTTGGAAGACATGATCCTCAAAATTAGGTCTAGTTTCACTACAATGGTTCTCCCTAGGTTGCTCCTCAATAATTCAAGTTGATAGTCAAACACCCCACTGTACTATCCCTTTCTCTGCATAACTATAAATTTTGCTCTCTTGCATTTTAATAGGTCAACATTTGTTAATATTTCTTCAAATACAGTGAATTTTAGACTCTGCATACTACAGGTAGGGTTAGCTTCGATTATGTTTTCATATTTGTTTGCAATCCTTCTAACAGTCACATGAGACTTGTCCCTTCTTGGGGGCATAAAAGTGCTGATTTGGTAGCTTTGGTCTAGATGTTTGTAGACAATAGGCACACCTAAGGACAATTAGACCAGTCACACTTTGCCCTTACTTTTTCTCATCCTTGATGAACTTTATTACCTTCCTGTTTGTTAGGGCGTCCTTGATGAATTTCATGACCAAAGCAAAACTTGGTACACTTGCCTTGCCATCAAATATTGCATACTTAGAGTCCAGCCTTACCAACTCTGCCTCATCTTCCTCAAAAGAGTGACCATCATCGCTACTGACAGCATAAGAGTCTCAATGGCCTCATTTGCTATGGCTTCTACAATACGAACACCTGAACATGCTGGAGGGCATGCAAGTATAGCTTCATCAAGGATTGCAATTTCACTGGCGTTTAGTAGCTTCTTGAACTCTTTGTGCTTCTTTATTTTTGTAGCCTCTTCATCATCATTTGATGAGCACCAATCACCAAGCATGTAGTCACTATCATAACTTGAACCATCTTGGACTTCTAACTTGATCTGTCCCAATAGAATTTACGCATTTGTGCAATCTCTTTATGTCTGTTAGCAGGAGATGGAGGGGAATAGCCATGGGGTTGCCTTTGTTCACTTCCTCATTGCCTTGACTCACTTGCAACCCAACATTGCCTATGTCCTTGCTACAGTATTGTCCTCACCATCATCGCATTGATTCATTTTTTCCATCTCTTCCTCTAAGTCACTAACCTCCTCATCTTCTCGCCTCCTCTGTCTGACTGCTCCTCACGACCCAACTCCATGAAAATGTCCACAACTACACCTTCAATAATATAATTGGCCATCAGCGTACAGGACTTGTTGTCGATCTGAACCCTAAGTCCATTGCTCAACTCTTTACATGAAAATAACCAATGCAAAAATACCCAATCTACTTTAGTGCAGTAGTCTTTAAGGTGTCCAATGATCTTAGGCAGTGAAATCCGATCACGTTCTATGTAGGACATCCAATCTATTCCACCACAGTTATGGATTTCCTTGCCATCATTGAAAAGCTCGCCATTGAAGTGAAACTAAATACCAAGCATGTCCAGCATATCCATCCTAGAGTACGACTCCATCCTACACACAAGTCTGTAGCAAAAAGAAAAAAAGAAAAACAACTATAAAGGGCTAGATAGGCTATAAAACCAACAAAGCCAGAATGTGCAATGAAATCAAGAGATTTGTCTCCTAAACCACTCACTACATGCAATATGAAACCCAACATCTAGTCTTAAAAAATTGAGACTTCATGTGACTCCCAAATCTGGCAACTAAAACACATTTTGAAAGCCCTAATACGAAATCAAAAACCCACAAAGAGTGTTTGCAGGTACTAACTTTGGCCAATCCAACTCCAAGGGGCACCGCTCTGGACTAAATCTTCAGCTGCGCATGCCTTCGGTTTGACGAGGGAGGAGGTGGATTTGGAGAAAGAATGAAGGGAAAGGTGAAAGATCTAGTTAGGGGTGAGTCTGATTTTATTCCATTGCTGGTCAGGCAGTGAAAGCCAACAAGGACTGACATACGTGCCACATCATCATAACCATAACATTAGCGGGGGAGTTCCGGCGTTCCCAGCGCGTCCACGTCGCCCAAATCCTCAGCCGGCCGGCGCGTGTCCAGCGGAATCTGCGTACGGCCGGCCGAGGCACTTTCCCTCAGTTTTTGGAAAATTACGTATAGGTCCTCCGTTATCGCAAAAAGGTCCCTGCATTTTTTTGAATAAGCCCCTGCATATATTTTTTTGCTGGGTTGCGACCCGAGGTTTCCCGTAATTACGAACAGGCCCTTACTTCTTCCGAAAAGGCCCTCGGTTTTTTATGAAAAAACCCCTCTGATCTCCTTTTATTGCGAAAAGGCCCACGATTTTTTTGCGAAAAAACCCCTTCGCTTTCTTTTTTCTGCGAATTTTTTCCTCTTTTACTTCGGTCCACACGGTGCCTGGCGTGGCGTTGCGCCACGCCTATGTGGCTAGTTGGCCTGAAAGCAGGCAGTATTGGGCTAAGGGGGTAAAGTGACCTGGTTTTGCAACTAGAGGGGCAAAGCAAATGGTTTCGTAGTTGAGGGTGTAAATAGGACTCAGTGCATAAGTTGAGGGGTAATTCTTTTAAAGGGTACAACATAGATGTACACTCAATGCACACCACACACACGCGTATGCGCCTACTACACATGCCTACATATAACCGATGATCGGAGACTATAAGGTCTCAGAGCACGGGCACGTGTTGTCCCACTTAGCGTACATGCGTGTGTACCTATGTTGAGATCCAAATATTCAAATCCAAACTCTCTATATATTTTGCACTAGTCCAAGATCATATTAGTGCACACAGTGGAAATATAGATGAAATATCGACCATGATCATGACTAACCATGAAAGAGACAAAAATTATTATTTGTCATAGTGACCTTAAGGCTAAGCTTACAAATAATAATTTAAAAGGCCAAAAAGAACTAGTAGTGGAAAACAAATATAACCAAAGTGGTAATTCGATATGTCCATAGGCAATCGACTGGGAACCGAAATCCTAATCCAATGAAGTTGTCAAAGAACTTCTCCCCAAATAAATTTGTCTGATATGATTCACCACCAGCAACTTAGCAACAAAGGATATAGCTGTGAGTATATAGAGTACTCAGTAAGTTGTTTATAGCAAGATGCAATATTTAATTATACAAGGCTTAACAACTGATGGTTGAATGGTTATTTTGCAAAAAGCAACAATTGAGATTAAATACAATAAATAGATTGAAAGCATATTTTTTGCAAATGAGCAATAAGTAATTAAGTAAAGGAATTGAACAAATCAGAAGTGAACTAACCATTCACTTCCCAACTAAATCCAACTAAGGTTTTATGAAATTCTACCATTTGTATGAAATCACTGAGCATTGTCCATAACTGAGGACATAGCTATTTGAATAGTTTTACACTCTGAAGAGTTTGCATAACTTTATCCACAAGAGATAATCAACTTATCATGTTGGCCAATACACGCTTCCATGGGGTGTGTGATAAAGTGATTATCACAAGGCCATTGTAATGCTTAGTCTCAAACTAATCTCACTCAGTAATGTTTCACTGTCAAGTAGGCTAATCACCTAGTCTAAAAATCCCCCCTTGAGCCATGTGGAAAATTACTCAAAAATAAACTAACCATTCACATCATCTCAAAGAAGAAATCAAGGTTGAAACATTGCAAATTTATTAGCTAGGTCCATCGCCATACTAGACATGTGGATGTACGATAAGGCTCGAATCAATGGTGTATAAAGTTAAGTCTTTAGGCATTACCTAGGTGAGACATCCACATCCCAAAGTACTAACCACATTTCCCCCTTTACTGCACGATCACTCGCCCAAGTAAAAACCATTTTGTTTAACCAACACCATTGAAACTACCCATGTCATAGTACACTAATTTTATAACAGTGGCTGATCACCATGATTCAATATCTCATTAAGTCAAAATTAATTAATTGATTAATGTGATGATGAGCCTAACATAACAATAAGCAAGGCTAAGCATACTAGACATACAACCTAAGTGGATACTAATATTACATTACTAAATAGTTAACTATCTTATGGTGACAATAGAATGATAGCATTCAAATTATCAAAAGAGAAATTAATCAGACTTGGTTGATAACTACCAATTACAAGGGTTTATAATAAATTAACAATGCATAAAAGTTTAAAACAAAATAATAAACCTTAGATTTAAAATAACATATTCAACTTAATCAAAGGTCACGACTTGCCTTAGCTTTACTCAATTACCACTTCTTGATCTTCAATTCCTGTTTCTGCTCCTTTGAAGATATTATCTAATGAGAGATAAAGCAAACAAAATATAAATAAACTCAAAAGAAAAATCCAAAAACTACAAAACTAGAACAAAAAGATGTATCTCAATTTTATATGAATTTAGGAGGCAAAACTAGAACCAAAAAATGTAGCTCCATTTTAGATAAATTTAGGAAGAATAACTAGATCAATCAGAGTTCAAATCGAGAAGAATGAACTCTCAGAAGATTTGTCGGGGAAATAAATTCATGGAAATTAAGAGAGAAAGGAGAATATTCCCTTTGAAATATTTTAATAATATGCTAGTGGCTAATAGGTGGGACCTATGGATTTTTGGATTTTCAAAATAAAAATAATTATGGAAATAGGTATTTGGTTGACAAGTGGGGCCATGGTCTATAGACCGTGTTCACAGATGAATGTGGCCTACGGTAGGCTAAGTGCACCATCTATCTGGATGACAAGTAGGACACACATGTCATTGGGAGAAATCTAGAGTTTCAGGTATGCTAATGTGGCAAACCAACATGGAAGACACGTGTGATGACACATGGCAAAAGAGATGACATGGCAACACATGGAAGGTGACGAGGCATCTGAGGTGGCAAGGGTTTGGCAACGGGATGAGGTAGCAAACTGGCTGAGGTGGCTAACACCTAACATACATGTGGATGACACTTAGGAAGGTTGTGCTGATGCGCAGGTTAGCTGTAACATCCTGATTTTCAAAGCCTTTTTGAAGCTTTTAAAATAAAATTCACCATTTGGATTTTTGTGAAATTAATTAAAGCTTAATTGGATTTTTCATTAATTAAAAAGATTTAATATGATTAAATCAAATATTAACATTTGTCAAAAATATTTTATTTGAGTTTCTTGAGTCTCAAGGAAATTTCTGGAATTTTCTTGGATTTTTCTGGGTTTATTTGTTATTTTCTAGAGCTTAAAAGGATTTATTTGAATTTCTGAAAAAAGAAAAATGCTAAAAATCACTAAATAGTCTGGTGGGCCGAAGCCAGCCCACCTTCTCTCCATCCGGCCCACTCCACTCGCCGACCCATGCCGCTCCGCAGCCCGGCTTGCCCCACCCCTGGCCACGCGTTGCTCATCGGCGCCGCACCCGCTGCTTGCCACGTGTCGGCCATCGGTTGCTTCTCCCCACCCGTGCTCCGCATCCTAGCCGTCCGTGTGTTGCCTTGCACGTCGTCGTCTCCGAGTCGGTCTCTGCCTTCGCCGTGCCCCGGCTTCCGTGCTCGAGTGGGACATTTCCGCCGCCTCCGTTCCGGACCCGTCGCCGTGCACGACCCCGACTCCTCGGCGTCCAGGTATAAAAGGGGAGCTGACCCCGGGGTCCTTCGCCATCCCATAGCCGCCGCCCTCACTGCCGCTAGCCGCTCGTCTTGCCGTCCTCGCTGAGACTGTCCGGGAGCTCGCCACTGAAGTTCGCCGGCCATCTTGCCGTTGCTCGCCATCGTTCGTCCTCACTGCCGCCAAAGTTCGCCGCCGTCAATCCGGTCGCCGTCGTCCGTCCTTGCCCTGCTGGTCAGCCGCCGTTGAACCGCGACGCCGTTCGCTGTCGCCGCTCCGTTCCCCGCACGCACGCGCCGCCAGCTACACCCCGCACCCATGCGCCCACGTTGCTTCGCCTTCCCGTGAACCCTGCCGATGCCGTGTGGGTCCCCGCTGTCGGCCATCCTGTGCCGTAGACCTGTGAGCCAGCTAGCCTTGTTAGCATAGCCACCTCAGCCCTAGGTCTGACGTGTCATGCCACGTCAGTGCCACATCAGCACCTAAGTCGTCCCCAGTGCCACGTCAGCATGCCACGTCATCTTCACACGTAATCACGCCACATCAGCCCATTGTGCACACGTGTCGGCCACGTGTTCGCCGCGTCAACTCTAACTGCTGTGTCATCAGCCCATTCGGTTTGTACTGTTCCGTGAGCCGAGTCTACCATAGACCAGCCATTCTATGCACTGGGTTCACAGCATAGTAACTTTTTTGATTTTCAGCCTTTTTCTCCGGACTAGATTTTCTGAGAGCCCGTTCTCCTTCATCCTAGCTCCGATTGACCTGATTCTTTTTCCTAATTCATCTAAAATTGAGCTCTATCTTTTGGTTCTGGTTTTTGCAGTTTTTGGAGTTCATTTGAATTTTATTTGAATTTATTTTTGTGTTTTGTCTCGTTTTCTCTCTCGTTAGATCACGCGTTCGAAGGAGTTGAAGCCGGATTTGCAGATCAAGAATTCCTAACTGAGCAAGGCCAAGGCAAATCATGTCCTTTGATCATGTTAAACCTAATTTTCAAATCTATTATGTATTACTTTGTTTGAAATTAACATGCATTGCTACTTTATTATAAAACCCTTGTATTGGTAGTTAATGACCTATTTGACTAATTCCTCCTTGATAATTTGAATGCCATGATTCTATTGTCACCATAGGATGGGTAATTATTTAGTGATGCAATATTAGTTGTCACATGGGTTGTATGTTTAATTTGCTTATCCATGCTTATTACTAGTACGTTGAGTTATCATCACATGTGATCAATTAATTAATTTTGACTTAATGATATATTAGAACGTGGTGGTAACCACAGTGATAAAATTTGTGTGCCATGACATGGGTAGTGTCATTGGTGTTGGTTATACAAAATTGGTTTTCACCTGGGCGAATGATCGTGCAGTAAAGGGGGTGCTGTTGGCACATTGGGATGTAGATGTTTCGCCTGGGTAAATCTAAGGACTTAACTTTGTGCGCCATTGATCTGAGCCTTACCGTACAATCACATGTCTGTATGGGATAGACCTGGCTGACTAATTTATGAAATTTCAATTTTGATTCCGCCATTGGGATGAATATGGTCGCTGATTTCCATGAGGCGCAAGGGGGGTGTGAGGCGAAACCCCAGCGGGCGGATTTGGATTGAGATTGAACATTGTAAAGGCCTTATTGTGGTCTTCTTGGTCGGCATGCCAAAGGAAGCATGTTATACCAGTGACATTACAAGATGATCACATCGTGTGGGTAAAGTTGTACAACCTCTGCAGAGTGTAAAACTATTCGAATAGCTGTATCCTTGGTCATGGACAATGCTCAGTGATTTCATATGAGGGGTAGAATTTTCATAAAAATCTGGTTGGGTTAAGTTAGGAAGTGAACGGTTGATTCACTGGTGGTTCATTTCGTGAAACTTGGTTCATGGGTGATTCATTGGGGTGAATGGTCAATTCACTTGGGGTTTGTCTCAATTCCTTTGATTATTTATTTATTATCATTTTCAAGTTCACTTTTCAATCTATTTATTGTATTTGCTTTAAATTGTTGCTTTCTGCAAAAGTAACCTTTCAACCATCCTTTGGTAAGCCTTGCATATTATATTGCATTTTTGTTACAAACGACTTGCTGAGTACTCTATGTACTCACGACTTCATCCATATTTGCTCAGTTGAGGAAGAAGGACCAGATCAGCAGGAGCTACTAGAAGGAGGGTACTTCGACGACTTCGCGGATTAGGACTTCGCTCCCCAGTCGATTGCCTGTGGGCATGTCAAATGGCTACTATGCTTATTTATGTTTTTCGCTGCAAGTTTCTTAGCCTTCTAGGCTATTAATTATAAGCTTGGCCATAAGGTCGCACTTTGATAATTATTAATAATATTTGGGTCTTTCGTTAGTGAATTCGTGATATGTTTGATATTTTATCTTTGTTCATACTGTGTGCACTAGTGTGATCCTGGACTAGTGCAGAATATACAGGAGAGTCCAGATTTGCATATTTGGGTCTCTACATTATCTAGGCTACTGACTGGGATGGATCGATGGCCATGGCTTCCTGGAGATGCCAACGGCTTGCGGTGGCGAGCAGAACATTGGCGAGGTGCGCTCTGGCTTCGATGTGTGACGGTGAGGCGATCTAACGGCTCAAATTGGCCAGGGGAGGTGGGCGCATTGGTTGACAGTGATGTGAGCAATGACACTAGCTCGACAGCGAGGGGTTTGGATGAGAAGAGTGCATCTCAGGTCAGTGTGGTGCACATTGTGTTTCTGAAAGCATGGCGATGCCACCTAGCTCGATACGGGGTTGCCGGTGGCAAGATTTGGGTGGCGGAGCACTCAGGTGCATGACAAAATCAAACTATGGTGAGTTTCAAGACACGATGAGGGGTGAAAGAGATAGAGCAGAGCACTGTGAACCTGTAGCAGTGGTCGGTGTCGGCGAAGGGACGCTAGAGCGATGGCAATTGCTCGCTAGATGTTTGGTGATGACGGTGGCTAAACGTGAATTCTAGCACATGGTAGACAATCTCAAGAGGCAAAGAAGGCGAGGGTGACTCAGGGTACTCATATTGAAGTGCACGAGTGCCTTTTTATTCATGGGAGAGGTGATGCGAAGCAGAGGTAATGGTGAACATGGTGAAGGAGTTGGAACAAATATGGGGAGAAGAGTTCATGGTTGAGACGATGGACTTGACAGGGGTAGTTGGCTAGTCGGTGACGATGCGGAGGGGGAAATGCGAAGCGATGTGTGGCACAAGGCATGCTGGCTGACGGGTAGGCCTGGGCTGGTGGTGAGAGAAAGGGAGGCAGGTTGGCGCAAGTTGGGCCATAGTGAAGGGAGTGGATTAGGACAAGCAGAGAGATGGGCCAAAAGTTAACGAATTCAACGCAAGTGGTTTTTGGGGTTTCCCATCATTTTCCAAATTTCAGAAAATAGGATAATTCAGATTAAGCTCAAATAAATAGCAAATAAACTCCAAAAAAGCCCAAGAAAATATAAACAATTCCTTACGACATAACGAGCCCAAATAAAATAGGTTTTGAATTAATTAATGTTTATTTTATTCACTTTAAATCTTTTTAATTTCTAAAAATTCAAATTAAGCTTTAATTAATTAAATAAAAATTCCATATGGTTGTTTTTTTATTTTTAAAGCTTCAAAAGGCACTAAAAATTAGGATGTTGCAACCTATTTATTAAATTGGTGAGTGTGAGTGTTGAATCGAGGATTTGAATACAGGTAGGCTAGGTGTACGACTGTTGCGCAAGCTAATTGAGCTACGCTCAGTTCTCTTTTTTATTAAGTTGATGGGGCATTTTAGGGGAGAGCGTGAGAAGAATTAAAGGTTTCTAAGCCATGCAATTAACAAATGCATGGTTTGGGTGGATTTTAGTTGGGAACAACTATGCGGTACACGGCGTCAAGTTACTAAGGGCATGTACAATGCATGGTAGTCCCATGTGTTAGCTCAGGAAGAGAGTGTTCCACATCAGTGCAAGTCACACTACACAAATTTGTTCTCCAATGCATGGTGACTTTAGGTGATGGCTTAGAACAGTTGTGTTTCAGCCTTATAATATTTTTAATTTGTATACTTATCAGAATATATACATTAAGGACCCTAGAAAAAGAAAAGAAATTGCATTTACATCCAAGTTACAAATGGTAGTGATATAATGTTATATCATCAAAATTAGGCCCGACACTAAAATTTCATCAAGATATCACAACTGGCAATTTATCATGTTTATCGACAATATATCATGTGGCCCTATACACGATATGTCGTCAATAATCATCTGAGAGACCATGTGGTTATGACCCCATGTGTGTGATGAGTAATTGACATCAGTTTAGGAAAGTCGAGTTTGGTTTGTGTGGTTCGGACCATATAATTGCGTGGTGCAATCAGTTCGGTCAGACTTGGTCAAACTTGGTCGTATGAGCTTAGGATGCTTATTTTCTTAATTCGACAGGTTTGGGCTATTTCATGCTTAAAGTGGTTTCATTAATGCAATTGTGTTTATATATGTCGAGCGGTGCTATGTGATGTGTTTCTTGTCTGTGATCGTTGCAGGACGTCGAGGCGGAGTCGTGGCGAGACACGGGTGACCGGACTAGGCACAGGCGGTGTCGAGGTCAGAACAGTCGGATGTGTCGAAGACGGCGGAGACTCGAGGTGGTTGCGAGGCTTGGACGACAAGAGATGCGGAAGCTTCCTGGAAGGTGCAGGAGGGGTGTTTCGGTAAAAGCGCAAAGATGCATAGGTGGAGGCGGTTCCGTTCGGGATTTAGCGGGTGTAACGGGTTGGAGACCTGTTAGCCAAAGGCTATAAATAGGAGTGAAATCCTAGTTGTATGCATGGCTTTGAGAGAGAGAGTTAGGGTTTTGCTTTAGTCAAAATAGCCTTTGGGAGGTTGTTTTGCTTTAGGGCTTTAGTTGTTGAGAGTGGGTAGAGGAGACAGAGGGTGTTCTGCTTCTCTTCTTCGTTGTGTTCTTGGTTGTTCATGAGAAACATGTAGCTTATGTCTTCATTCCCAAGCATGTATGGGGTTGTAGGGATGGTATGAGCTGATACTCTATGTAATCATGTATCTCTCTTCCTCAATATCAATCCAAGATGTCTTTGTTTGGGTTTGATTGAGTTCCTGGCTCTCTGTTTGGTTTTTGCCTTCAATGCCCTCTCTGCCTGATTTCTTGCTTTTTGTGATTTGAGTGATTTCTTGCTGAGAAGGGCCAAAATGGGTTGCTCTATGTTGGGATGATGCCTTAAGATCATTTGATCGATTTTTCCCAAGAGCAAATCGAATGAATCAAAATTTTCCATTTTCAGCCTTCTGTGTTCTTCCTGTCTTTTCTAGGGTTTTGTTGAGAATCTTGTTTCCCTTTATGTGATGGATTGAAACTTGGCATGTTAAGTCCTATGGCTATTAAGTAGCTATCCTCAAAGTTTCATGTTCAAAGATTCAAAGAAGGGAGAGGAATTTGAGTTTTGGTTCAGTTCTTGCAGAAATTTCAGATTTTTGTCATAATCTGAAATTATTGCTTTTGATTTGGATTCCTTTGCTTCCCAAAGCTCTCTTGCTATTTAGTTGGTTGCAGTGATGCTCTTGGCCAAAAAGATTTGGAGCAAACCCTCAATTTCTCAGTTTATTGAAGTTTGAAACCTTGTTCGTGTTTTCAGTTTTTGGTCTGCTATCTCGGGTTGCTCTGGGATCAGGGGACCGGTCAGACCGCATGTGGGCCGGCCTCTACCAGGCGGTCAGACCGGCCCTTGGTCACCAGTCAGACCGGCCCTTTGTCCCTGGTGGCTGTCATTTTTGTTTCACTTAGATTCTTTGCTGCATCTTTCTCGGATGAGTTTAATTGAGGTCCCAGTGAACTTGAATCCTTCTTCATAGCTTTGTAGCTATTGGAGAAGAGTATTTTTGTGGGTACTTTTAGGGGCAAGTTTTTAAAGGCGACATTCACCCCCCCTCTATCGCCGATTTCGATCCAACATCATCACTTCTCTTTTTTAGCTTCGTGGGAAGAATTTTGGCCCAGCCTACTAAGCCACTAAGGCCCAATAGAAATATACTGCTATATAAGGTTAACTTCTCCCTTGTAACCCTAGCCTTTTATTTATGTGTGGAGGTTTGATGGATGCCAAAGAAGAAATTACTTTGAGATTTAATTACAAAAAAACTAAATACAATGTTATTTGGCGAATAATTGATAAGAGGTGGGAGGACAAGTTGAAAACTTCATTGCATATGGCTAGCCATTACATAAACCCCTACTACAACTCATATAGGTTGGAAATTGATATATGCAAAATTGTGTGTGTGAGAGAGAGTGGTATCTTACATGGAAACAATGTTTTGTAATGAAGAAACCCAAGAGAAAATTGTGGATGAACTCAACAGGTACCAAAATAGGGAGGGTTCTTTTCGCCAAGCAATTACTTTAGCAACATAATCTTATATATTGCAGATGCATCCTATCATCTTGTGTGTTCTATTAATTTTTTAGCTATGATTGTTTTTTGCAAAAATGATCTTATAATCATATTTTTTTGAAAATTTTTATCAGCTGATATACCATGCTATATTGCAAAAAAGCTAAGCAGAAGCCCCATTACTATATGGCACTATACACTATTTGCAACCTTGTTTACACCCAACCTCACATGCCAGCCATATAATTGATCCATCCTCATGCTCTCCCACTCTCCCTCTTCACTTCTCCACACCTCTCCTCGCAACAACAACCCTTGCCCTCACGCTCGCCTCTCTAGAGAAGGTCATCGGCCTGTGGTCATCCTTGCCTCCCCTAGGGATGATTGCTGCCGACCATGACAAGCTCGTAGGCAGCCACCGCTGACCTCATCTCACTTAGATTCACCCTGTTGCAAACCTCTCCTTGCCAGATCTTGCCGCCATCAGCCTTACTTCAGGTGGATCCAGCCATCGCCACCCTCGCCCCAGCAAGATCTGGCAGTCGCTGTCCTTGCCTCGGCTAGATCTAGCCACCGTTGACCTCATCTTGGACCATCAAGGACGTGTAGCAGCCTAATTTTGGCTTCACAATAAACCATGTGTAATTTTCATGAATTTAAAACTTTTTTGGTGCATTTTACAATTTTTCTAAAACTTGGATGAGGTTTAAGATTTTTTTGAAATAATTTCTTTGGCCCAAAAATGTGATTTCAAAAATTTTAAAAGTAAATTGGACGCTAAGGAATTTTTCCTAAAAAATTTGTTTGCAAATACCTCTTGGAATTCAAATTAAAAATTCAAACTCAATTCAAAAACTAGAATTAAAGTTTAAATCTTAAACATTTTCCTCGTTGCCTTTAGGTCAGAACCCTTTAACTGGCCTAGCACATTTTTTCCCACCACGGCCTAAACCGAGCACCCCAGCACCCACTCCCGTGCGCTTGCTCACTCATTGTACCCCACGTGCCTCCCTCTTGTCGCCACTGACTTGTAGGCCCTTGACCCACCTGCTAGCACACTTATTGTGCTTCTTCTTCCTCTCTTTTCTCTCATGCATGCCTGAGCTCTCTCTCTCTCTCCTCTCATGTGTGTTCACGTGCAACGACACATTGAAGACCTCTACATATCAAGCCTTGTGCACCATGCAATCATCTTGTCACCACAAGTTGCCATGTCACTAGCTAGCTCTATCTCGCCCTCTTGCACGCTCTCTCCCATGCTCCCGAAGCCAAGCCATGGCACCGGGCCCTTACTCATGGCTCACCCTTATTTAAGCCATCCCTTGCGTGTCACAACCCTCGTGCTCACTCACACAATGTTTCCCCATGTGCTCGCACCACTATCTTCCCGGAGAGGAAGAATTTCCTTTCTCTCCAACATCCACCGCAACTCCGCCAGCCGATTCCTTGTTGTCTGGTGAGTCTCCAATGACACCATCATGTGTGTTGAGTTTGTCTCCTCCTTTACCTTGTGCTCACCTATTTGTGTCTGTTTGCCCTTAGGAAATCCAAAGCCGATGCCATTGTCGCCATGCGCAACACCACCACTGAACTCACTGCTCATTCCGTTTGCTCAGGTGAGCTTCGGCCATGGCCATCATGCCCTTCGTATTTGCCTTGAGTTCCCTGTGCTAATGCGTCCCTTTAATTGCCTTGCCATACCAAGAGCCACGACGATGTGATCATCTTCCCTGACACTGACCAAGCTTGTCATTGCCACCATTCTCGCGCCTTGCCAGAGATATTGGTAAGCCCAATCAATTCAAAGCCAAACTTATAGGCTAGCCAATGGACCCTACAACCAGCCATAATACCTTGGCCACATTCACCCTTCCTTGCCATCGTCGGCCACCATAGACAGCACAACTCAGGAGTATTGCTTCGATAGCTTCGCCATGGCTTGTAGATCATGGGACCACCTTCAATTTGGAGAGGTAGGATAGAATAATTGAAGTTCACTATTACTGGCCATGTTGCCACTGCCTTTCTCACCACCGGCCCTAATTCGATGACCCTAGGTCCCCAAGCATTGTGCAAAATGTTTAAGGCAACTCCCTAGACCTTTTACACACTTGGTTTTGGCCTGACTGTGGCTGTGTCGTTGCCACCGTCTGGCCCCCTAGTGCTACCGCTCACCGCCAGTTAGCCACCACTATAGCACACCTCACTGAGTGCCATCGCCACCAAAAGCTAGATCTTGGCCCACACATTTCATTTTGGCCCTTAGTCGAGCATGTCGACCTCTCCCTCACCACCAACTAGCTCACCAAGGAGCTCCACTGTGAACTTCTCTGTAGCTCTATTCAATCTTGCTGACTAGTGGGCCTCACCTGTGAGATGGTTAATTAACTCGAAGACTAAGTTAGTTGTTAAGTTTGTGATTAGTATCATTATGACATGTGGGCCCTACTAGGTTAGAGAATCTAATTAACTCTGGTTTAAAAGTCAGAAGCCACTGACCAATGGACCGATATCCTTTAAACCACCACTTAGACCTAGTCCATGGACCACTGTCTTTGACACGTAGGTCTCATTCTCTATAGATAGCTACGTGGACTGAGTCTATGTGGGCCATGGCCCCACTTATCAATCTCTCCCATTTTCCAGAGTAAAAATAGTTAGAAAATAAATTAAAACCCACAAGACCTCATCTGTCAGCCTCTAAACATTTTCCTTAAGGAAAATAATGGAAAACGAAAATAAAAACCCTAGCTAACCCCACTTTTCAGCCATCGAAGGTTTTATCAAGAAAAACAAGTTAAAAATAAAAGAAAATTCTAGCCGACCCCACTTGTTAGAGTTTTATCGTTTTCTCAAATATCTACTATATTCAAAATTCGAAAGCCCATAACTTCTTCATTTCAAATTCAATCAAGTGATTTTTATTTTTAAATTCATATAAATTCAAAATCTTTCCAATAGAACTAAAATGATAATTTTTGGAGTTCATCTAAATTTTATTTGATTGTTGTGTTGAATGTGTATAATTACGCGTTTATAGACTTTGATGCTTCAGATGATCTTGTCACTGACGAACATGATCCTACACTATCCACACTTGAAGAAGGCAAGTTCTTATAATTGATCATGTTGAACCTAGCTTTCAAATATAGATAATTTGCTTTCAAATACAAGTGTAGGCTTAGTACTATTGTTTACTTAAATACTTTGTTAAAGGTTGATTGCCTAGTTGCACCATGCACTTGATACCTAGTATTTCCCTTCCTTGAATTATTGATATCCCCTTGCTACATCACCCTAGGATACTTACAATAATCATAACTCTACCATTAGTTAAACCTTACTAATTTATGGTTATGCTTAGAAATACTTTAGTAAGGAAATGAAATACAACACAAATGTTACTAACTGAAAACTTGAAAACATGATAATGGAATAGTAACATAGGTTACCACTGGAAACGAAAAAATATTTTCTAAAACAATGGAGACTTAGGTGAGTGGTTGGTTTGAGACCAGTGTAGGGATTGCATTTGTTATTTTTGGATGGGCCATGCAGGGATTGCACATGTTATTTTTGGATGGGCCGTGTAGGGATTGCACATATCCTTTTTGAAAAGCTATGCAGGGATTACACAAGCTTTGGATTTATTGATTGGTCTCGCCTAAGTTGATTAAGAATCGAATCTTGTGCTTATCTTTTTTGTACCCAAATTGTGCAACCACAAGTCTAGTTATGGGATAGACTTGGCCCACTAATTTGCTTAGCTTCAGTGTGCATTCTTCATATTAGATTGTAGGTGGATTTTTCGATTCTGATTGTAATGGATGGGAGTGCCATGTAACGGTCATTGCTCTTGTGGATTTCTTAGCGAGAAGAGCCATAGACTCCCTAACAATGGAGTCCCTCAATAAAAACATAGCCTGGGATGGGAATGTTCTATGGGTGAGGCATAACCCAAGGTGGGAATAGACACTGTCGCTAGTGTTGAGGATTCACCCTGAAGTAGAAGGAAGTATTGAAGTTAAGCATTGTAAAAGCCTTGTTATGATTTTCTTAGTTGCACTCCTACGAAACTGTGTAGTGGCCGATATTATGAGTTAATCATAACTCATGGGTAAGCTATACAACCTCTGTAGAGTGTTAAAAATCTATTTGAATAATCGTGCCCTGAACATGGGCAAAAGTGTACAAACATCACACTTTTATAGTTTTCCTAAATTAATGGTGATTATGAATGAAATGGTTGCGATACTTAAAGAGAAAATGGGTATGAAAGAGGAGAGATTTCCCACTCATAATGAATTTGACTTGAAACTGCATAATGGTTTTAAAGTAAAAATGGCTAAGTTATAGGTTTAAAAACTATCTAAGGTATTAATTTTGGCAAATTATCTTTATGCGAAAAAACATAAGACCTTCCCTTGGTTAAGCTTTGCATGTAGATATATACACCTACACATGCATTCTACTATAGAGACTTGCTGAGTATTTTTGTACTCATTGTTGCTTAATATGTGGTTTTATATGACAAAATTAATGACCTGGTGTATGGATACATCCATTCCTCCTAATATGACATGGAAGATGAATACTAGGACTTGGTTTAGCCCCAGTTGATTGCCTACAGCAGATCATGGAGGCCCTTTTGGTTTAACTTACTTTTTGCTACTTTGTTGTGAACAATCTCATTTAGCCTGCTGACCCATTATGTAAAAACTTGATCATAAGATCTATTTGTAGATGCTTATGTAATATTAAATACTCCTTTTGTATATGCATTAATGGATGCGATATTTCCAATATTATATTGTGTGACTAACTACTGATCCAGGGATTAGCTCAGAATACACAGAAGATTCGGATTGCCAAATCCAGGTCGCTATAGGACGGTGGCAAGTTCTCTTCACCGACGCCAGCTACCACCACCCTCTAGCGTGACACCATCGCCAACTCGATGCACACGCCCTCGTAGGTGCGATGGCTTCCTTTTCATCAACTAGTCCTTGTCTTCTTTTCCTCCCTTGAACCATACTCTCTCTTCTGGGGCACCTGCTGTCTGTAGAAGCACCATTGACACCCTACAAACCATCGGCTCCCCTCCATGGTGGCATTCAAGCCTATATGGCTCTGTGAGGCACCTAGCCATGGCACCCTATTGTACATGCTCTAAGGGTGTGTTTGGTTGCCTGGATGGCATCGGACCAAGCCCGTGGGATGTAGAATCTTTTGTGAAATGCTTGTTTGGTTGCTTGCATACAAAAGGCAGCCATACCGGTGAGATGCAAGATCCCCTCTAGAGCCAGGCTAGCTGGAAACACAAAAAATGAGCTTCCCTTCGCAGCCAGGCATGCTAATTGTGTGATTAGAGAATGATTAGTGCATATTAAGTGTTGTTAGTGTATATTAAAATGGATTAAGACGTAATAAGATAGGCAATGATTAGTAGAGTATTTTAAGCTAAATTAAAGTTTTGCTTACAATTTTTTCCAACCTTCATACCTTTCATCTAGCATCTCACATGCAACCAACCAAACAACATCCCCATAGATGCAGGCTGACCACAATTAGGCAACCAAATAGCCCACACTTGCATCCCAAGAGCATGAGGATGCCCTCATCTATGCTACTACAACCATGTGTTTACATATGATCCTACATTGAATCCTTCTAACTCGTTCTTTAGCGCTTGTTATTTTGATAAAAGAACATGTATGCTGAAAATTGATACTTTTGATTGTAGGATTCGATGTGATGTCCATAAGGAGGTAAGGGAGGAAGGGCGCCACAACAGAGAAGAACGTGCCCAATGGGAGGTGAGGGAGAACGAGACACACATTCCAAGGAAGTCATGCCATGCGGGTGTGTCTCATGCGGTTGTGTATGCAGTAAAGACCAATAAAGTGCATAAGAAGAAGATTGTGTGCATGTGACAAGAGGAAGAAATGAAGGAGGAAAGTTGGAAGGAGTTTGGAGACCTAAGAAATCCTAAGAATTCAAGGTCCAAACACCTTTGAAGGCCAAATTTGGATCCACCCCAAGTCAATTCGAATGCAATTCCAATTCAGAATTTGGATCGAAACAACCAGCAAAGTTGAATTAAAAAGCCCATAACTTTTACAAACGGAGTTTGATTCGGGTGTTTTTATATTTGTTGAAAAGCTTATTCCAAGGCCCAGTAAATGATAAGGCCCAAGCATAAAAAAACTCATGAATTGGCTGCTATCTTTGAAACAATGTAGCGGCCAAAAATTTATGTAAATTTATGTTTATTTTTTTGTGTTCTTATTGGAGTCTAAATCTTGTCAGTTATCTTAGGAGGGCTTTAAATCCAAGGGGTGCGCCCTATATATGAGGGGACATCGCTTATTTTTAGAATTGATCTAATTGATATATGGAGTGCTTTGAGAGTTTTCTACAACTTTAGGGTTCTTATCTTCATTGTTCTTGCTAATTCGTTGAGAATTGCTAGGATTGATCAGTCATGATCAATCTATCTATGTGTCGCCTATGTGCTGGTTGTGTGGATTGCTATTGTTGAGGTCTTGGATTGATCGGTCATGGTCAATCTATCTGTGTGTCACCAATTGATGTGATTGCTATTGTTGAGCTCTTGTGCTAGACAAAAGGTTGCTACAATTTCATATTGTATTGCTATCTTTGAGATATTTTTGTTCTTTGTTTGTCAGTTGTCATCACAAGATCGGGCCATTCCGTATCATCTTAGTATCAGAGCTTCAGTTGAGTGGTGACAATTCCCATCCCTTATTTAGTTAATTTTCATCCTAATTACAGAAAAATTCCCACAAAAATTAAGCCCTTTGTTTAATATGCAAATTTTTAGTGAGTTAGATTAAGTTTTAATCCATTAGAACTTTGTTTAGCTTGCTGATTTTTGTTCCTTTGCGTAGCTTGTTGTTTGTTTAATCTATCATCTTGCTATCTAGTTTTTGTTGTGACAAAAAAAAAGGTGTGTTGTTGTGTGAAACTATCTAGCACAATAAATTCTATGCTCTAGCTATGTTTGAGTAGTTTCTAGCTCTCCTTTCCTATTAGATTACTTCTATCTATCTTAGCTGAAATTTGCGCGATTCATTCTTGGCTTAAATCTAGAGCTTTTGTGCAATTTTCTTGAGCTATCATCTTGGTAATCTTCACTTACATCCTTTGATGCTTGAGACTAGCTATTGATATTGCTTTTGGGCTGCTCAAATTAAGTTTTGCAGAAAGTCTTGAATCTATTGCTTTTGGGTCTTTGAAAAGATTTGTTGTGTCAGCCTAATTAAGGGAAGAAGCATAAGACATCATAAGGAAAAAGGCTTCTGTGTGGCAAAAGAAAAATATAGAAAAGAGAAACAAAATTGTGGCCAAAACTATTGTGCCAAAATACATCCTCTTTTTGGGAAATTTCATATTGTGCAATTGTTTTCTTGTGAGCAATCTTATGCCCTAATATCATATTTGTGCAATTAGCTAGTGTATCTCCTTTACTTGGTGCAATACAAGCTAGTTTTATCAAATTTTTAGATTGCTCTCAACTAGTTTATTCCTTTGTTTGCATTTAGTACCACTTATTTTTGCATGTGTGTTGCTATATACTTCACTTATACCTTGAAATCAACAACTAGGCAATTATTTTCTAGCTTGGATTACTACTTAGTTTGATAATAGTCTATAATTCGGATTGTTTCCTTTGATAAACCTACCAAGCTCCACATATCTATTTGAGTTTAGCACTTGGTTTCAGCATTGGTAATCACTTCACATATCTCTTACTACCTTTATGTAACATCCCAAATTTTCAATTTTTATTTATTTGGATTTCCTTTTTCTTTTTATTTTTAGTTAAGCATATACAAAGAAAAAGCTTTATTTGTTTATTTGGAAGACAAATGGAGTTGATTTTATTTTTCTTGTGCTGCCCTTGAGTTGTAGTATTTTTTTTGTGATTTTTTCTAGAATTTTTTGCTACCTTTTGCTATTTTCTATGCCTTTTATCAATTTTTAAACTTTTCTTTAAATAAAAAACTGATTAAAAAATTTCAAAAACACTTTCGGGCTGAATCCCCATGGCCCATCTCCTTTTTTTCACCTCAGCCCACCTCCTTTCCCGTGTGTCCCCCAGTCCATAGCCCGCGCCGCGTACTAGGCCAGCCTGCCCGTGCCCTGCCCACCCCTCTCTCTGATGTGTGGGGCCTACACATCCACTCCTTTCTTCCTCCTTGGACCCACACCGCCAATTTTAGCCCATACTCTACCTCCACCATCCTTCGTTGGTGTCCATCCTGATGGAAAATTCTCTCTACACGCGCCGCTCGGGACACGGGTCCCCAATCTCCACGCCCCCTTTCCTTCCCATGCCCCTCCTTTCCTTCCCATGCCCCTCCCTTTCCTTCTTCTCCCTCTCCTTCCATCTGTGCTACTGTGATTTTGGTGAGCAATTCTGCGTGGTGTGCCCCCAACCTATACAAACCCTCCTCGAGCACCCCTGAACTCCACCACACCAAACCCACCTCGCAATCGTGCCCTAGCAAGCTCTAGTGCCCCGGTGTGGTGCCTCCTCTCTCCGAACACCACTCCCCACTCCAGTGAATAATTATAGGTAGAGAAAGGAGCACTGAGTTGTTCTATCGCCACCGTGAGCTACGCCTCATCACTATCGACCTCCCTCGCTCCTCCGCCGTGCCAAGCCACTAGAGGAGCACCATTTCACCAGAGCCGAAACACCACCACTACTCTCTTTTTGCTACTAGCCACATCCAAGCGGCCTAGAGCACCACACCAAGGTGAAACAGACTCCCCATCATGCTCTCTCTCTTTTGCAACCCTCGTCGACCGCAGCAGTGCTGCTATTCACCAGTGACCTTCAGGTTCCATGCACCACCGCCGCCACGTCAGGCACCAGTCATGCATCGCGTGCCCGCCACATCCATACCCCGTGCCCAGTCAGCACCCGTGTGGCAGGCCTAGACAGCCAATGTGCTTGGTCCACCATGGACCATGCTGAATTCTCATGGACCTGGTTCATAGAACGCGGGTCCACGTGTCAGTCCCTGAGAGCCTTTTCCTTTAGAGAAATAATCCAACTAAAAATCATTGTTCCTTGTTGATGTCATAAATCCAATTTTCTTTAGAAAAATAAATCCCAAAATCCTAGAAATTCTGAAATAGTGTTCTCTTTCTCTTTTTCTTAGATTTAATCTCCCAAGAGCTCATTCTCCTCCGTTCTAGCTCCAATTGAACCTATTTTTTCTAAATTCATCAAAAACCCTAGTTTACCCATTTATGCTCTAGTTTGAATTTTTTCATTTTTTAATTTCATTTGAATTTGTTCTGTTTTGGCTATTTTCACATGTAGACTACGACGTTTCTGAGGAATACGACTTTGTCGACGACTCTCACCACTAGACCACTGAGCAAGGCAAGTTATATCATTGATTATATTGAACCCAATATTTCAAATTATTTATATTCTATTTTAAATTGTTATGCATGCTTATTTTATTCAAGCTTTGTTTAAGTTTTGAATTTGTTCTGTTTAGATAATTCTCAATTCCTTGTGTATAGCCAAAATTGACATTGATCACACAAATACCTTGTCACTATAGATAAAACTCTAGTTAGTATACTAGTATTTGCTATAAACTCTGTAGCAAAGGTTAGACATGCTTAGAAATGATCCTAGGTTTGTGATACCTTTTCACAGGAAATGTTGTTATTAAACTTTATTCTTTACGTCAGAATGTTAAGGAAGTTTATGCAATGTTTAGAATAAAATAAAACCATGGTTTAGACTTAGAAAAATGGTTAGGTGGTGGGTGCTTGGTGGCACAAGGGGGTTTGTGGAAAGTCTGTATAAGTCAATTAAAGACTGATCTGTGAGCTACTGCTACAAAGCTAATACGTACTACTACAAGTTTGGTATGAGACAGACTTAGCTGATTAGTTTGTGGCCCCCAACCTTGATTTCGCCACAAGTTGAATGTGGGTGTGGTGGGGCCACTAGTAACACACATGGTGCAAAAGGGGGCCCCAACTTAGTGGGTTCATTATTTTACTGTTGTTTTCTTGTCTTCACTAACAATGTCAGGAGCTTCAAACATTGGCGATAACCTTGGTGAGGAAGTGGAGGACTTACACTATGGTGCTAATCTTCCTCTAAACATTCGTTTACAATTTCTTGTGTTGAATCAGCCCTTTATGAGGAGGTGCGATGTGTTAGATCAAAATATCTAAGATCTTTGAGTTGAGTTGGGAAGCCATATTATTGAAGTAGAGAACAATTTGAATACTCGCTACATACAACATGAAGATCCAATCACGATTTAATTCAGTGCTATGATGAATTCTCTACAATGATTAGAGGCAAACCAAGGCGGTCAACCTCATGCTAGACATGCTGCAATGGCTGCTGCCCCAGTCGTGGTCAATCCACCACCACAACAACATCCGTATGTACAAAATAATAATTTTGTTGATGAATTTCAGGACTACAACTTTGACACTATGTGTAATGGTGTTTTTCATGGAAACTACAACAACTATGGCCATTGACGTGGTTTCAATCATCAAAACCATGGTGTTGCCCATGTGCGTAGGCACATACTTGGGAAATCACAATGGAGGATGTGTATGTGAGGATGATGGCTTCGGGAAGCTTGTAATCACAATTCCATCATTCACAAGTAGAATAGATCCAAAAATGTACATAGAGTGGAGTGATACGTGTAGATCAAATATAAGATGGTCAAAACTTCTCTAACAAAAAGAAGGTACATGCCGCTTCAATCGAATTCACTGAATATGCTTTGGTTTGGTGGGATCAATTGAACGGGGGCAAGAGAAGACCCACTACTTGGAATGTTATGAAAGACATCATGAGAAAATGATTTGTGCCACTATACTACGTTCGCACAATTCATTTGAATCTTTAATGCATTAGACAAGAGAAGCTCTTTGTTGACGAATATTGAAAAGAGATAGATATGCTGTTGACTCATGCATGTATGCATGAACCCGAAGAGGCTACAATGGCACGCTTTTGGAGGGCCTCAAAGTGGATATTCAAGATCATGTTGAGATGCATCCATTCACCAATCTCTAAGAGCTAGTGCATCAAGCTTTGCGATGTGAGTAACAATTGCAAAGAAAATCACAAGGTGGTCATTCCTATGTGTCTACATCCAAATTTGGGGCGTTTTCAAGGCCAAATCAACAAGAGGGAGGTGCTGGAAATTCGTCCAAGTCCTTGGCTACACCAAATTCAGCACATACTTTTCTTCCAACTGTTCAAATAAGGTAAAAGAGGTAAGTACTACCACATCTAAAGTTGAAAGTAATGTTTCTAATGCTACAACTAGCAATATTAATTTCTTTGAATATCAAGAAAAATGTCATAAGGCAACTAAATATCCAAACAAGGATACTATGATCATGATCGATGCTGGTGAGATACATTCTAAAAGTGAGCAAGAAGAAGGTAAATATGATAAAAACAACTCTGATGAAGTTGATGTATTGACTTAGGAGATTGGAGAAGCACTCAATGTTCAGCATGCAAACAAAGTGGAAGATGGTGAGCATATTGGCTAAAATCAAAGAAACAACATCTTTCATATTGAAGGTAAGGTCAAGGACAAGGTATGTATTTTAATCATTGATGGTGGTAGTAGTCAAAATCTTGTTAGCCTTAATATGATTAAATCATTAGTATTATCTATGTCAAAAAAGTCTGAAGCTTATCAAATTGAATGGTTGAATGAATACATAATTCTTAAAGTTACACATGATGTTCGTGTACCCTTTTCTATTGGTAATTACATAGATGAAGTTATCAGTGATGTGGTACCAATGAAAGCGTGAGATGTTTTGTTAGGTCGTCCATGGCAATGTGATCATGATTCTATTTATAATGGTTAAATTAATCAATACACTTGTTCACTTCAGGGGAATTCTTATATTCTGATTCCTATGTTTTCTAAAGACGTGTTTGATTCTAGTTTTATTAAAAAGAGTTCTAAATGTGCTAAAACCATGGATTCACCTTTGCTAAAATTGTGCACTTTAGTAAAGAAAAGAGAGGTAGATGATGCTACGAATATTTTAACTAACCCTTCACTGTCTATTTCTAGTGCTATTTGTGATATTTTGCAGCTTGTAATGATAAAAAAGCACGACCACTTTCTTTGTTTAAGCCGTACATTGGTCAAGTTCAAGAAGAGAAGACCATTGGTGAGCTTAGCAATGAGCAAAAGCCTAGGATGGTTTTCCTTGAAGCGAAGGGAGATGATGAGCGTGCCCTCATCCATGCTACTACAATCTATGTGCTTACACATGATCCTACATTCTTCTAACTCATTCTTTAGTTATTGTTATTTTGATAAAATAATGTCTATGCTAAATATTGATACTTTTGATTGTAGGATTCAATGTGACGTCCGGTGGGAGGTGAGGGAGGAAGGGCATAATGACTAACAAGAACATGTCCAGCAGGAAGTGAGAGAGGACGGGACAAGCATTCCAAGGAAGCCATGCCATGAGGGCACGTACCATGCGGTTGTGTATGCGGTGAAGACCAATAGAGTGCATAAGGAGAAGATGGGTTGTGTGCGTGCGAAAAGAGGAAGAAAGAAAGTCGGAAAGTGGGGAAGAAGTTTGGAGACCCAAGAAAGCCCAAGAACTCATGGCCCAAGAACTTTCCAATGCTCAATTCGGATCCACTCCAAGTCAATTCGAATGCAATTCCAATTTAGAATTTGGTTTAGAACTGCCAGCAGGGTTGCATTAAAAAGCCTATAAATTTTGCAAACAGAGTCCAATTAGGGTGTTCTTGCACCTGTTGGAAACCTTATTCCAAGGACCACAGAATGGATAAGGCTCAGCTTCAGAAACCTCACAGATCAACCATTTGGTTGCATTAAAAATCCCATAAATTTTGCAAATAGAGTCCAACTATGGTGTTCTTGCACTTGTTCAAAAGCTTATTTGAAGGACCATATAATGGATAAGGCTCCAGCCTTAGAAATCTCATAGATCAACCACTATCTCCGAACAAAGTGATAACCAAAAATTTATGTCTCCTTTTTGTGTTCGTATTGGAGTCTAAGTCTTATTAGTTGTCTTAGGAGGGCAATAAAGCCAAGGAGTGTACCCCATGTATGAGGGGACAACAATTATTTTCATATTTATCTAATTGATTTATGGAGTGTTTTGAGAATTTCTCTAGAACTTTTGAGTGTTTATCATCATTATCTTGCTAATTCATTGAGAATTGCTTGAATTGATCGGTCGAGATCAACCTATCCATGTGCCGCCTACATGCTTTTTGCGTGGATTGGATTATCGTGAGGGTATTGATGCGTTGCTATTATTGAGGTCATGTGGTAGACGCAAAGTTGCTACAATTACATATTGTATTGCTATCTTGGATATATTTCCATTCATCATTCGTCAGTTGCCATTACAAGATTGAACAACTGTTGGAAAATAAGTGGTTTTATCAATAATTTTAGATTAATTCCAATTTTAATCATGAATAAAGCATACATCCAATAGAATGTAAGTGCTTTGAACACAAATCTATTATATCTCAAAATAGATAGAACATTCAGATCATTAACACAAGATAATATGCTAAGATGTACATTAAAATGGGCATTAATAGACTGCATAATGCATAGAATTAATGTGTGATTTGCTCTCAGTTGATGATTTGCTCAAGATATAATCTTGTCCTTCTTCAACTCTTGTCAATATATCAATAATCAAAGTGGCAATCCCTCTATATTCCGCTAGTTTGTCTACTAGAATTTAACCTTAGTGTAGTAACAATGTCAAAAGCATGTAGATTTATCTAGTTTCAATAATGATCAAAGAAATAAGTAACAGATAAGAGCTACTGTAGAACCAACATAATTCGGCAATAACTAAAGAACAACAGTAAGAAGTACCAAACGGTGAATAAAACTAGTAATTGACAAAGAAATAAACTACACTCAACTGCAATATACAACTATCAATTGACAAATCAAACTAGCAGAATATTCCTAGACAGTCACTGTGATCTCAAATTTCACAAGATCTCCTCATCGAGCAATCTCAATACCCACAGTCTATCAAGAAAATTTCTTTACGACCACAATGGCTTACGACTGCGACCACAGAAGCTTATGACCACAGCAGCTTACGACCATGGTAGCTTATGACCACGACACTTAGACCATGGCAAACTTATGCACAATAGTAATAAGAATGCAAATGAAAGCTCACTGTGTAATGGCAATCCAAGCCATCGAGAAGGCCATAGGGGCAATGCTCGTTGCAAGAACGATGTCCCAGAAAACCAATCACCGACGTATGCCTAGATATCAATGGAGAGGTTAACAGAGATACAATACCCAACTTCATAAATCAGTACTCACCAACTTGTGAAGTCGAGGTGCAAGTGATGCCGCACAAAGCCAATGCAATGCCCAATAGGATGAAGGAACCGAAGAACTAGTCACACACTGCCACGAGTGTGTAAGAGCCCAGAGAAGAACTCAGCTCATGTAGCAGCAGCAATCAAGACCAACCACACCACAGAGGAACTGCAGAGCCTTGTCGGCATGGAAATCACTGAGATTCTAGTGAGCTCACAGATGCAAGCCGCACGGGAAACCAAAGATGAATCCCACTCCTTGCTCTCAGTTCTGTGGATGTACTGTCGATTGCTCTCAATTGAAAGCTCTCCCATGGCTCGATTTAAGAGAAATGAGAGAGATCCAGTATCAGAGGAGAGAGAGATGGCGTCACCACAACCACCAGACTGAGTCTAGCACAAGGAGAGAAGAGGATCAAACTGATCCCCTTCTCTGAGGTGTGTTTGGTCAACCAACCACATCCCCTCGTCATCTCTCTTACAGGTGGGCCCATCATGGGAATTTATTTTCCTCTTCTTTATTTTGAAAATGAGGGAAATTCCCCACCAATTTACCTCAGTTTGTGGCATCTTGAATAGGGTTGAAGTAGCTCAGTTTGATATATAGTCATTTGATAAATGGTACCTTGCGGGTTTGAACCCAATGCCTAGCAACAAAAGCTATAACTCTGCAGGAACAAAGGAGGATTGTGCCTTGATCCAGTGTCTTGGTTTCAGAGCTTTCACTTATGCTGCACTGTATAGGGCAGCTATACCACACCTCTCAGGTTGGAACGTTGCAGTCATGTTCCTATATTGTTTCATGAGTATTTAAGAAAGCATATCCTTTCTTTTGATCACGACCCCACAACTATACTCACTTAGGTGAATTCTCTAAGGAACTCTGTAGGAGAGTTCCCATTGCCATATAAGGCATCAAATTCATTAAGAGCTATTGCTCAACCTGCCATACAATTTAGAGTATTGTAGCTCATGGGACTTTAAGGTGTACTCTCAATCTTTTCACAGTTTGTTTTCTTAGAGCCTAGTTCACAAGATCTCCGCTCTTATAGGATAGGTTACCACCGTTCTTGAGCATCAAACGGGTATGAGTACAATTCCCTTTGATGCTGCTAGAATGACCTTGCGCCCTATTTCTTTAGTGAAAGGACTGCTAGATTCCTTTCAAACTGGATGTATTTTGTAGTGATTACACCAGTCTCTCTAGCATGCCAAATGTTGGACCGAAATGTCGACAGAGGGGGGGGGGGTGAACGTCGATCAATTAAAACTTGCCCCAAAAAGTACTCACTCAAGAACTCCCCTCCAATAGCAACAGGTGCTATGAAGAACCAGTTAAAACTCACTGGAGACTCGAACCACAGAAAAAGGAGAGAAAGCAAAAGAACTAGAAAGAGGCAACAAGGATTATCATCGAACCAGAAAAACTCCTGCAGCAAACATCCCTGGACGGTCTGACCGCTGGGTAAACGCCGGTCTGACCGCTGGGTAAAAGCCGGTCTGACCGCTGGGTAAACGCCGGTCTAACCGGTGTTCTGAATTTCAGGCAACCCGAGAGCAGTCCAGAAAACTGAATTTTTCATACAGCAAACAGAAGCTTCCTTTACTTGCCAAATCCAAGAGAATAAATGAGATACTGCTGCTCTTTTTGGACCAGGGGAGCAAGAAAATAACTACAATAGCCAGACAAACCTGGAGATCAAGGAAATCCAACTCATGAGCATGAATTTCAGATTATGGCTGAAAATCTGAAATTTTTGCAGAGCTGACTCAAAATCCAAAGTACTCCCCAACCACTGATCCTTTGGCCACGAAACTTTGATGATAGCTACTCATTAGCTCCTGGGCTCAACATCTCGAGTTTCATGCCATCTCACTAAGGGAATCCCAAAATGCATCAAAACCCTAGAAATGCCAAAACTTGAAAAGACACAGAGAGCTGCTCAAAAACCAAAAATCTCAACAACCCTTCAATCTTTGCTCATGAGCTTTTGTAGGAAGATTAGCAATAGCCTAAGGACCAGAGAGTCCAAATCTTAGAGCATCTCATGAATAAAAACCAAGGGGGCCAAGAAACCCTAGAAGGCAAGATGAAGAACAGGGGAGACAAAAAAAGCCAAACCTAAGATTAAATGCCATTTGCTCTGGGAAAAGTCGATCAAATCATCTTGAGGCATCATCCCAACATAGAGCAACCCATTTTGGCACTCCCCAACAAGAAACAACGAGAAACTCAAAAAGTCAAGAAATCACCAAATGAGGCATCGTAGGAAAAAGGCCAACAGAGAAACTGAAGCCTGAACAAATTTAGCCAAAACCACCTCATATTGATATCGAGGAAAGGAGATACATGATTGATACAAGAGGAATGATTACATGACTCTCAATCCATCCTCTCCCTCTCCCAACTCGAGAACTCAAGAACACTCAGAGGGAGGAGACACACATAGAAAACTACGAAGGGAGCATTTCCTGCTGCCCTCAACCACTCTCCAACCACTAAAGAGCCTCACTAACTAAAGCCTAAAGCCAAAACAAACTCTCAAAGCTCATTTTGACTAAAGCAAACCCTAGAAACCCTTGAAGTGCATGAGTGGGCATGCAGCCACTCCCTCATATTTATAGCCCTTGGCTAATGGGTTTCCAACCCATTACACCCGCTAAACCCAAACGGAGCCCGCTCCCGCTTTTGCAGCCTCGCGAAATTACCATTTCGCCCCTCCTGCACCTTCCGGGAAGCTTCCGCGCTCCTTGTCGTCCACGACTCGCAACCACCTCGAGTTCACGCCGTCTTCAACACACCTCGACCGTTCTGACCTCGACACCGCCCGTGTCTAGTCCGGTCACCTCGTGTCTCACCACGACTCCACCTCGACGTCCTGCAGCCAACACAGACAAGAAACACATCAAATAGCACCGTTCGATACATGTAAGCATAAATGCATTAATGAAATAGCCCAAACCTGACAAGTCGACATAATATGCATCCTAACCATTTTGACCAGGTTTGACCAAGTCCGACCGAGCCCGATTGCACCACGCAACGTCAAGGACCGAACCAACCACATCAAACTCGACTTTCCTAAACCGATGTCAATTACTCATCACACACATGGGATGACCTCCACATGGTCTCTCACCAAACTAACTTAAGTTGCCTCTTAATGTGGTTTGAGGACTTTATGTTGCCTTTCCTGCTCTTAACCATAACCAACACGGTTTGGTTATCACAGTAGGTTAAGACAACGGGAATTGGCTTTTCCAATACCGGTAGGTTGGAAAGAAGCTCTTTGAGCCATTCTATCTCTACTACTGCTGAGTCAAGTATTACTAGCTTTGCCTCCATAATGGACCATGTTAGGACATTCTATTTAGAAGACTTCCATGCAATAGCCCCACCTGCTAGAGTGAATACATAACCACTCATAGCCTCCATGTCATTCGAGTCAATGAATCCTTCAAGGACTGTCGGATGGCCAGAATAATGTGTACCCAGATTCTTGGTTCCTTTTAGATACCTAAGTACCCTTTCTAGTGCTGTCCAATGATTATCTCCTGGATTGGCCTTGTATCAGCTAATTTGCTTACAGCATATGAGATTTCAGGCCTTGTTGCACTAGTTAAATACATCAAGGATCTAATTATTTGAGAGTATTTATGTTGGTCTTTTCCATATCCAGTGTTTTTATGTAGCTTGGTTTTTGGATCATAGAGTGTGGCTATAGGCTTAGCATCCATAAATCCAAAGCGATTCAAGATCTTGTCCACATAATGAGATTGTATCAATGTAATCCCATTTTCACCCTTTAATAGCTTGATGTTTAGAATAACATCAACTTCACCAAAGTCTTTGATATCTAAGTTCTGGAAGAGGGACGACTTGGTTTTATTGATTACATCCATGTTGGTCCTAAACAATAGTATGTCATCCACGTAAAGACAGATAATGCCACCTTCACTCCCATTAAATTGATAATATTTGGACTTATTAGCTTCGTTTACACAGAAACCGACCGAAGTCAATGTATTATCAAATTTCTCATGCCATTGCTTGGGAGATTGTTTTAGACCATACAATGATTTAACCAAGTGACATACTTTCCACTCTTGCCCTCTAGCCACAAAACTATCAAGCTGTTGCATGTAAATATCCTCATCTAACTCTCCATGTAGAAAAGCAGTCTTAACATCCATTTGATGTACATGGAGTCCGCATGCAGCAACTAGTGCTAAAAGCACTCAAATTGTGGGTAATCGAGGTACAGGTGAGTATATATATCAAAATAGTCTTCACCCTCCTTTTACGTGAAACCCTTAGCCATTAAGCAGGCCTTATACTTTTCAATAATACCATTGGATCTTCACTTTCTTTTAAAGATCCATTTGCAGCTCACTGGCTTATATCCATTTAAAAGATTGATAATCTCCCAAGTTTCGTTAGCTATAATGGAATCCATCTCACTACGGACTGCATCCTACCAATGAGTTTTATTCTCGCCTTTCAAAGGAAGCACTGCAGGATCCGAAATGAGCCAAAATAATTTCAGGTCAATCAACCACAGCTTTGTCTTGGCTTACCAATGCTTAAAATTACCACCGTAAAAAACTTCTGGTTTAACGAAGTCAAAGGATGAAGCCATTTCAATGAGAATTGGTTTTCTAGATTGTTGGAAAATAAGCGGTTTTAGCAATATTTTCATATTAATTCCAATTTTAATCATGAATAAAACATATATCCAGTAGAATGTAAATGATATGAAGATGAATCTATTATCTCTCAAAATAGATAAAACATTCAGATCAATAACACAAGATAATATGCTAAGTTGTATATTAAAGTGGGCATTAACAGACTACATAATGCACAGAATTAATGTGTGGTTTGCTCCCAGTTGAGGAGTTGCTTAAGATATAAATCTTGGCCTTCTTCAACTCTTGTCAATATGTCAATAATCAAAGTGACAATCCCTCTATATTCTGCTAGTTTGTCTACTAGAATTTAACCCTAGCGTAGTAACAATGTCAAAAGCATGCAGATTCAACTAGTTTCAGTAATAACCAAAGAAACAAGTAACAGGTAAGAGCTACTGCAGAACCAACATAATTCAACAATACTAAAGAACAAAAGTGGTACTGAACAGGTGAATAAAACTAGCAATTGGAAAAGAAATAAACTAAACTCAATAGCAGTATACAACTAGCAATTGACAAATCAAACTAGCAGAATATTCCTAGACAGTCACTGTGATCTCAAATTTGACAAGTTTTCCTCATCGATCAATCTCAATACACACAATCTATCATGCAAATTTCTTTACGACCACAGTGGCTTACGACTATGACCACGGATGCTTCGACCATGACAACTTACAACCACGACAGCTTATGACCATGATAATTTATGACAATGGCAAACTTATGCACAATAGTAATAAGAATGCAAACGAAAGCTCACTATGCAATGGCAATCCAAGCCACCGAGAAGGCTGTAGGGGCAAGGCTCATTGCAAGAACAATGTCCTAGAAAACTAATCACCGATGTATGCCTGGATACCACCAAAGAGGTTAACGGAGATACAATGCCCAACTTCACAAATCAATACTCACCAACTCATGAAGTCGAGGTGCAGGTGATGCCACATGAAGCCAATGCAATCCCCAATCAGATGAAGCAACCGAGGAACCGAAGAACCAGTCGCACATTGCACACGAGTAAGCAAGAGCCCAGAGAAGAACTTGGCTCATGCGGTGGCAACAACCAAGACCGACTACACCTCAAAGGAACTGTAGAGCCTCGCCGGCATGGAAATCACTGAGATTCCAGTGAGCTCGTAGATGCAAGCTGTATAGGAAACCAAAGATGAATCCCCACTCCTTGCTCCTAGTTCTGTGGATGTGCTCTCAATTGCTCTCACTAGAAATCTCTCCCATGGCTTGATTTAAGAGAAATGAGAGAGATCCAAGAGCAAAGGAGGGGAGACAGTGCCGCCACAACCACCGGACTGAGTCCAGTGCAAGGAGAGGAGAGGATCAAACTGATCCCCTTCTCTTGGTTTTATTTGGTCAACCGACCACGTCCTCCTCATCTCTCTTACAGGTGGGCCCATCATCAAAATTTCTTTTCCTCTTCTTTATTTCAGAAACAAGGGAAATTCCCATATAATCGAACATCTGGTTTTCAGACTTGACTTACCTAGCCTAGTTTTTTAGCAGGCTAAGAACATCCGGTAGCAAACAGACCCTGTGTACCTAGAACCTTCTAGGATAGACTAAAGTTGAGATTTTCTTAATCTCGTGTATAACTATAAAGGTTTAACATATACTCCCCTTGAAGACCACTTCCGGTGAAGTCTTATTATTTCGATGCCTTGAATACATTTTAAGAAATGAATACTGGCCAATATACTATGAGTACTAGATGACCACAATGTATACTCTTCTAGACATCAGTCTCATTATTCATCTAGATAACAAGACGATAAAACAATTTGGGAGCAATATACTTAACTTTCCAAAATACCACTTATCTATATATGCAACACAAGCAAAATTTATCATAATCAAGATATGGGGGTAATCAATTGCAATGCCACATTTCTTTAGGATCTGACTTATCAAAACCTTTCAGGGTCTTAATATTAAGCAACCATCTCTGAGTGGTACTATAAACCAAAAGTCTATTCTTCAGAACTAAAAGTACGGTCATACCACCACAGAATCAATATAACCAGTCCTTAATTTTGGCACTTAGGGGATTAATAAATTTACCATTAACACCAATGTATATGATACCTTCATGGTAATAAAGGATATTGCCACTCCATCAGCTTCTAGTAGGAGATGCACTTCATATGTGCTTATGTGGCACTTCTGGTTTTTAGTTTCCTCATTCCATCCCCTTGGGTCTTAGATGGGTCCTTATCCACTTCTAGGGATTGCATAATCGTTGGTGTAATTTTGATCAACTGGTGATTTAATTTCTCTTCAGGGAGATGTTCTCATGTCTAGAAGATATTTTCTCTTCTAGGAGGCAATCTTTCTTCGAGTAAGAGTTTATCAGGTATACACACACATGTTGCAATTTATTTTCTTGTTGAAACGCCGAGTCCTTCAAGGATCGAGCTTTGAGTCTCTTCAGGGATCCCAACAAGGATTTTCAGAATCCCATAACTATATAACTTATTCATGTCATCTGCCATAGTTATTATATAATAGAACGTTATTTCATTCATAACAGGAGAATATCGATCTCTATAGGGATAATTGAACCATTGCTTTCACCACCTCATTATTTCATAATGACTCATCCAGTCTGAACTAACTGGTTCCAAGACATTCATCTGCGATCATGGTTCGGCCTTAATTGCTTCCTTTCACTTTTACCCGATATGAACACTTCAAGTGCTCGACCATGGACTTTGGTTCTGAATTTATGTTATCATATAAGAAACTTTAGCGATTTTAGAGGCAAAATGGTTATCGACAACTTTTCTCCAAATATCCTCACAATTGAGTGTGTTTTAGTGTCAACCAAATCTTCGTCATTTCCCAAATGAAATATTATTGGTCGTTCCATGCTCCCCAGTATTGTAATAAGTGCACACTTAATTACTGGGGTTTTCATCTTCACGATGAGCCTCATCATGAGGTATTTCACCTTCAAGGTGATTTCTCTTCTAGAGTATTTCACTACTAGGAAAACCATTATTAACGACATGACATGTGGTCATTAAAAATCTAGATGTGGTCATTAAAAGTCATTAATGACCACAAAAGTTTGGTCGTTAGCCGTTGTTAAAGGCTCCATCGTTAATAGTATAAACAACCATGTACAACCTTCGGTCGTTAATTTTTTAACGTCAAGACAATGTGTCATCGTTAATTATGTAGTATCAACGACCATATTTCTAGTGTTAACAACCAATTTTTTGTCATTGCTAACATTACAGTGGTCACTATTGGAGCATTAATGACCACTTTATAGTATTAAAACCACCTAATTCATCATTATAAATTATACATAGGGCACTTCCATGATATAAACGATCACATGTTTTGTTTTAACAACTACCACATGCAATATGGAATTAAGAATATAAACCATCAATAACATATATTTACAATCTACATGATTATTTTGACTAGTGTCACTAGACCTTAGATCCACACGCGTCCCTGTAGATAGACCATGTGGATGTGATCCCATGTTTGTGATGAGTAATTGACAAGTGTTCTGGAAAGATTGAGTTTGGTTTGTGTAGTTCGTGGCAAGTCGGAATTTGGCGCAGTCGGGTTTGGTTAGACGGACTTGAGGCGTATTCTTCTTCCCGATTGGTCATTTGGGCCATTTCTTGCTTGAGTTCGATTCATTGATGCAAATTGTGATTACATGTTTCGAGCGGTGCTATGTAATTTATTTCCTATCTGTGATGGCTGCAGGACATCGAGGCGGAGTCGTGGCGAGGCACGGGATGACTGGACAAGGCACAGGTGATGCCGAGGACAAAGCGGTCGAGGTGTGCTGAAGACGGCTGAGGACTCGAGGTGGTTGCGAGGCTTGGAAGGCAAGGAATGAGGAAGCTTCCCAGAAGGTGCAGGAGGGGCGTTTTCGTGAATACGCAAAGCTACACAAAAGGAAGTGGATTTGGTTAGAGTTTGTGGGTAAAGTATAAAGCTTAATGGGCAAAGCATGTTGTGAACCCATTATGAGAAGGGTATAAATAGATGCATGTCTCCTGGTGGAGTTATGGCTTGTGTGAGGTTGTGAGGGCTTTAGAGGAGTTGATTTGCTTTGTGCTTTCAGTTTTGGAGTTGGTGGGTGACGGCAGAGGGTTGTTTTGCTTGTCTCCCGTAGCTTCACTGTTCTTGAGTTCCTTCTTGTGTGTGTGTACAGACTTGAGAGCTCAAGTGGAAGCATGTAGTGTGATTCTCTTGTATCAATAGCGTATGGGGACACCTCTGTAATCATCTCCTTTCAATTTGAGAAGGATTATGTTGGGTTGATTCCATTTCTTGCTCAGTTTGTGATGAATTTCAGTTTCTGCAGTTTCTCTGTTCTTCTTTTGTTTTCTTGCATTTTTGAGTTGAATCCTGGATTTGAGGGCTGGTTCTTTATGGCTTTGTGTAGGGAAAATGCTCAAGGTCCTTTAATCATTCCATTTTCAAGAACAAATTGAGGATTCAATGTCTTTTGTGATTTCTACATTCTTCGTCATGCTTCCTCTGTTTCATGGTTTCTAGGGTTTTCTTGTCAGGGCTTGATGGAATATCTCATTTCCTTTCATGAGATGGCATGAGATTTGGGTTCTAAAATCCTGAGTTCATTGCTAAATCAATTGCAAAAGCTCATAAGCAAAGGATGGGTAAATCTTGAGAAATTTGAAATTTACCATCTCCATCCACTTAATTTTCAGATGTTAGCATAAATCTTGATTCCTTGCTTTAGAAATGAATTAGTTTGTTTCTTGAGGAGCTTTTGCTATTTAGAATGTTTTCTTGGTCTTTAGTCCTCAGGAGAACAGTTGAGAAGCATCAATTTCATTGCTTTCCAGAGGTCTCAGGTAACTCAGTTTCGGGGCCTGTTTGTTCCTGCTGTCAGTCAGGTAACCGGTCAGGCCGGTTACGTAACTGCGGTCAGACCGGCAGTTGATAGGCGGTCAGACCGGCCCAAGGGGTCCAGTCAGACCGGCCGACAGACGGCGGCCGGTCAGACCGACTTGGGCAAAGCGGTCTGACCGGTGTGTCAGGCGCGGTCAGACCGGCCACCTGAGGCTGAAGCCACTACTCTGTTTATGCTGTTCCTTCTTGGTTTTTCCCTGGTGTTTTGTGCTTCTGTTTTCTCCTCTGTGTGTCTAAGGTCCCAGCAGGTGTAATTTCTTCTTGATAGCATCTGTGGCTATAGGAGGAGAGTGATTTTTAAGTGGTTCTTTTAGGGGGATTTTCGAAAGCAACATTCACCCCCCCTCTGTTGCCGATTTCGATTCAACAATTGGTATCAAAGCCGGTTAGCTCTTCCTCGTACATCTTAACCGGTCTCTAGAGCCATGGCGACAGACAAGTACTCGACCAAGCCCCTGAGATTCGATGGGATCGACTATCCCTTCTGGAAGAGTCGGATGGAGACCTACATTCAAGCTCAAGGCTACGCCATCTGGCGGAAGGTCAAGATTCGGTATGTTGTTCCTGCCGATGAGAACATCAATGCCGGAAACATAGCTGATGTTGAGGTGAACGCTAAGGCAAGGAACATCATAACTCAAGGTTTGAACAGAAGCGAATTCGATCGCATCTCTCATCTGACGTCGGCCTTCGACATCTGGGAAACCCTCGATGCTTACCATGAGGGCACCACCCAGATCAAGACGGTACGACAGGACCAGTTCAAGCGAGATTACAACAAGTTTGAAATGCTCGCTGGTGAGTCCTTGGATGAGTGTTTTGCGCTGTTCCACAAGATTCTGAGCAATCTCCGAGCGGTCGGTCTCACATACCCCGACTCGGACAATGCTCGTCAGATGCTGTCTGCTCTTGATCTACGTGTTTGGGAGATGAAAGTGACTACCATCAAGGACACCACCGATCTTTCGACCTTGACTCTTGACGCATTGTACTCACGCCTCAAGACTCACGAGATTGACATAGTCTCTCGTAGGTCGAAGTCGCAGTTGATGGCCTTAGTCACCGATCCCAATCTAGTTTCTGGACCTTCTTCTGAGTCGATTTGTGGATTCTCACTAGTTGCTTTCTGTGACGTAACTGATGATCAGTTAGAGTAGCTACCGGAGGACCAGTTAGCCCTTCTAGCCAGAAAGTTTTCCCACGCAAACAAGAGGGTGAGGGATCGAAAGAGGAGTGACCCGATCATTTGCTTCGAGTGTGGTGGCCCCAACCACATTCGGGCGAATTGCCCCAAGCTGGGGAAGGGCAAGAATGACTACAGCGGCATGAGCAAGAATGACTACATCGATAAGAACCGCAACAAGAAGCCCCCAGCTCATGCCCAAGGCAAGAAGAAGTTCCGTGACCTTGGCGAAGCCAAGAAGCTCTTCCACTGCGTCCACACCGCCTTCGACAACCTCGACCTCAGCTAGGCGGAGGGGTGGAGCGACGACGATGGGAAGGACGAGCAAGACCCCAAGGGCGGCGATGACTTCTCCGGCATGTGCTTCATGGCCCTTGAGGGCGAAGTGAGCGATAGCGAGCTCTACTCTAACTCCAACAAGGTATACCCCTCTTACGACCAGCTTAATGATGCATTTCTTAAGCTAGGTAAATTCCATGCTAGATCTAGAGCTCGGTGTAGCGAGTTCGAGAAGGAAGTAGATAGATTGTCACGGGAGCTTACTTCACTTATATCTGCTCCCTCCCGTGATGAATGTGATACACGCTCTGCCTTGCTTGATGACATTTAGAAATTAAGGACCTCTCATGATAGTCTGTCTTCTGAGCTTGACACGCTTAAGGTGGAGAATGTTAGTCTTTTGGCTGAACTAGAGATGAGTAGGACTGTTACTCCTTCATCTACTGTTGTTGAGACTACATCTTGCGCCTCATGTGAGGATAAGGACAATGCGTTTAGAGGCCTTTATACTATGCTCCTTGATCTTCCAGAATCATGTGAAAATTGCAATAACTTGAAATTATACCTAAAAAGGGCAGATCATAATATTGCTGAATTGCATGCTTCCCTGTTAGAGCCTATTGTTTCTTGCACTAACTGTCCCAAATTAACTGCTGAACTTGAATCTGTCTCAAAACAGTTTCAAGACATGGTTGATCATAATAAGAAAATGGCTCAATATGCTTCTAAGGACCCTGTTAGCTCACCATGTAATAATTGTGAGAAACTAAAATCTGAGTTGATTGCTTTGGATGAAAAATATATGAAGCTAACTAAGGACCTTCTAGTGAAGCCATCAACTGATTGTGATGTGATTGCTTGTGTGGGGGAGAAGCCCAAAGGAGTAGAGACGCTTAGGCACGATGACCAAACAGCTAGAGGTAGGATTGTCCCTCCTAGTCTTTGCGAAGACCACAATGTTAAGGCGGATGTGCGTGCACATGCCATTCCTCCTTCTGCTGTTGCTTCTTCCTCTTCTCCTACTGCTGTCTCCTCTTCCCCCTGCTCTTATTGCACATCTCCCTTTCGGGAGTGTCAGTATCTTATGAACACTCTCGAGAGATTTGTAGGAGGCAAGAAGAAGCTAAATATTATTCTAGACCAGTCCAAGATTTACAAATTCAACCAAGGTCTAGGATATAATTTTCTTGAGGATGTTAGGAAGCATCCACCTGTTGTGCTCAAACCCATAGCCACAGGTGTGATCGAGGTCAAGCCCAGAACTGAGAAAGTTCAATTCAAGTCAGCGGGTTTTGTCCAAGGGATTTCTGACAGCAAGGTGACTCCACCTGTTGCTTCAGCCTCTCAGAAGGCGAAGCCTCATCGTGCTACTTCTACCTCTCAGAAGGTGAAGTATCATTGCACCTTCTGTCAGAAGGATGGACACTTGGTCGAGCGATGCTTCAGGCGTGCCAAGATCGCGCGTAGAGACCGTGTTGTAGCTCTTAGGCGTATTCAGGGTCAGCCCCAGACCTTGAGTGCACCTAAGACCAACACGAGGTCGAGGTTTGCTTCAGCTGATGGGTTTGGGCAGCATCGAGGACTTGGCTTTTCTGGTTTTACTGATTTTCGTCCTCGATATGCCTTTGGTCGTGACTTTCGCCGTTCTGAGAGTAGATCTCGTTTCCCTCGTCGAGATGGTTATCTGCGGCATGATCAGCATGTTGCCAGTGCTCCGACTCGCTCCCACATAGCAGTCGGACCCAGCAACAGCTTCAGGTCTGCACATAGACCTTTTGCTTCTTTGAGCGACAGAGAGCGTAGGGTATATAGAGGTCAGTCATGTGTGGCTACTTCTTCTACTCGACGTGTGACTTATTATTGGGTTCCAAAATCTCTTTTAATTTATTCCAGTACTAAGCCTTCGCTCTCTGTTTGACACAGGTTCGCCGGGCTGGGAAGGGAGAGGTTTGGCATGTGGACTCCGGTTGTTCTCGTTATATGACCGGAGACTCTCGTTGGTTCTCTTCCCTGGCCCGTGATCCAGGTGATGAGACGATCACCTTCGGAGACGCTTCATCTGGGCGCGTCATCGCCAAAGGTACAGTGCGCATTAATGAGTCTTTTATTTTAAAAGATGCTGCCTTGGTTAGTAAGCTGCAGTATAATTTGCTTTCTGTTTCTCAGCTTACCGATGACGGTTTTGAGGTGAACTTTAAGAAAAACGCTTGCAAAATTCTTGATTCTTCGGGTAGTCTGGTTTGCGGGATTTCTCGTTATGGGAGGATCTTTCGTCCTGATTTTTCTGAGTCTTCTGGTGATCCTCTCCAGTGTTTAGTTGCTTCTGAGTCCCGTGACCTTACTTTCTGGCATAGGAGACTTGGTCATATTGGATTTGACCATTTGACCCGAGTTAACGGCCACGATCTCATTCGTGGTCTGCCCAAACTCAAGATGGTCAAAGATATTGTTTGCACTCCTTGCCGGCACGGCAAGATGGTTGCCGCTTCTCACCATCTGGTCACAGTGACTATGACCGATGCACCGGGACAGCTGCTCCACATGGACACAGTTGGACCAGCTTGAGTGCAGTCAGCAGGAGTGAAGTGGTACGTTCTTGTCGTGGTCGATGACTTCTCGAGGTACTCTTGGGTGTTTTTCTTAGCCTCGAAGGATGAGACGTTTACACATTTCCGAGGTCTGTTTAGTAGGCTTTCTGTTGAGCTTCTGGGTGCCTTACGAGCGATCCGCGGTGACAATGGCACGGAGTTCAAGAATTCCTACTTCGAGAAATTCTGTGATGAGACAGGTGTAGAGCACCAGTTCTCTTCTCCGCACGTCCCATAGCAAAATGGCATCGTGGAGAGGAAGAACCGTACCTTGGTCGAGATGGCCAGGACAATGCTTGATGAGTACTCTACTCCTAGGAAGTTTTGGGCTGAGGCTATAGCGACCGCGTGCCATGTTTCGAATAGAGTTTTTCTTCGGGCAATTTGCATCACACTTCCTATGAGTTGAGATACGGGGGAAAGCCCAGTGTCTCGCATTTTTGTGTGTTTGGTTGCAAGTGTTTTATTCTGAAGTCCGGGAACCTAGACAAGTTTGAGTCACGTTCTTGTGATGGGATCTTTTTAGGTTACTCGACTTCTTCGTGGGCGTATAGGGTCTGGAACTGCGAGTCTAGCAAAATGGTAGAAACCTGTGAGGTGACCTTCGACAAGGCCAGTCCGGGGACTAGGTCCGATATCTCAGGTTCTTTATAGCAGTCCGAGCCCATCTTTATGGACGATGAGGAGGATGGAGATGAGGGTTGTCTACCCGATCCAGTTCCTCATCCTCCCCTTGAGGTGCCTTCTTCCACTGCACCTCTAGGCGATCAGCCCATGCCTTCTGCTTCCTCTGGAGCTAGTGGCTCTGTTCCTACCTCGTCAGCTCGTGAGGTAGAGGCCACTTCTTCATCTCATCTAGGACCTCCCCAACATATCCAAAAGGACCATCCTTCCAAGCAGATGATTGGAGACCTCTTTGAGCGAGTTACACGCTCAAAGTCTGGCATGTCACATTTCTGTCTCCACTCTACCTTTGTTGCCTCATTCGAGCCTAAGGACATTTGTCATACTCTTTCTAATGAATCTTGGGTAAATGCTATGCATGAGGAGTTAGAAAATTTCGAGAGGAACAAGATCTGGTCACTTGTTGAACCCCCTCGAGGTCACAATATCATTGGGACTAAGTGGGTGTTCAAGAACAAGTAGAGTGAGGATGGGGTTGTTATTCGGAACAAGGCTAGACTAGTAGCTCAGGGCTTCTCCCAGGTTGAGGGTCTAGATTTTGAGGAGACCTTTGCCCCTGTAGCTAGACTTGAGGCCATTAGAATCCTGCTTGCTTTCGCAGCTTCTAAGGGTTTCAAGCTTTACCAGATGGATATCAAGAGTGCCTTCCTCAATGGGTTTATCGAGGAAGAGGTCTATGTGAGACAGCCTCCAGGTTTCAAGAACCCCAAATACCCAAACCATGTCTACAAGCTTTCCAAAGCCTTGTATGGACTTAAGCAGGCCCCTAGAGCTTGGTATGAGAGGCTTAAGTCTTATCTGTTGAGTCATGGTTTTGAGATGGGTAAGGTGGATAAGATGTTGTTCATTCGTAGGCATGGCACTGACCTTCTGCTCGTCCAGATCTATGTGGATGACATCATCTTTGGCGGCTCCTCCTATGCTCTCTTTTCACAGTTTTCTGATGTCATGAGCTCGGAGTTTGAGATGAGCATGATGGGCGAGTTGAGCTTCTTCCTTGGCTTTCAGATCAAGCAGACTCGGGAGGGTATCTTCTTGCATCAGGGCAAGTACACTCGAGACCTCCTGAGACGCTTTGATATGAGTGATGGCAAGCCGGTGTCCACTTCTATGGCTTCATCAGCTTCACTCAACCCAGATGACGACGGCGAGCCAGTTGATCAGAAGGAGTATTGTAGCATGATTGGCTCCCTCTTGTACCTCACTGCCTCGAGACCGGACATACTCTTCTCCGTGTGTTTGTGTGCTCAATTTTAGGCTTCTCCTTGCGTGTCTCACCGCCAGGCGGTGAAGCGCATCCTTCGGTACCTTCGAGCTACCATTGACTATGGTATCTGGCACTCTTCCGCGTCCTGTCTTTCCTTGAGAGCCTACTCGGACGCAGACTTTGCTGGCTGTAGGATAGATAGGAAGAGCACTTCTGGCACCTGCCAATTCATTGGCACTTCTCTTATTTCCTGGTCTTCGAGGAAGCAGTCCGGTGTTGCTCAGTCCACCGCAGAGGCTGAGTACGTTGCTGCCGCCAGTTGCTGCAACCAGGTGCTTTGGATGGCTTCAACCTTGCAGGACTTTGGGTTAGTCATAGACAGTGTTCTACTCTTTTGTGATAACACTTCTGCCATTAACATTGCTAAGAACCCAGCGCAGCATTCTCAGACCAAGCACATTGATATCAGATATCACTTCCTTCGAGACCATGTGGAGAAGGGTGACATAGTGCTTCAGTTTGTGGAGAGTGACCACCAGTTGGCTGATATCTTTACCAAGCCTTTGGATAGCTCTAGGTTTTCAGCTCTACGGGGAGAGCTTGGGGTGGTTTGTCATTTTGGACTGTTGTGAGGGGGGAGTTTTGTGCTTCATGTTTTATCTTGTATATTATGCTATTTGCTCCTCTCTGTTGCATTGCATACGGGTGCATTCGGTTAGTCCTTCTAGCATAGATTAGAGTGTTTCTCTTGTCTAGCTGTTTAGACTTCTTACTTTTATTTTGTGATTCTAGGATGCTGCTTATTAGCTGTTTGTCTTCTCACTGGGTTGAGCTCACTCACTTCTTATAGGTTCTAGCGAGGGTTGGGCCACCCTCGGGTAGACGGGGTATGTGTTTGCTCCTTAGTATGTTAGATGTTCAGCTAATAGTCCTAGAGTCATATGGGGTATATGAGAGTCAGTCTGAGCCATAGTATCCTCTATATCTTATCTATGCTTTAAGGACTGCCGTTCTGATTTTCTTACCAGCTTCTCGATTTTATTGCTTTGGTTCAGGGGGAGTTCATTAGGGAGCTTCTAGATCTTAATGTTGTCATAACTCAACTTGAACTAAAGTTGCATCACATGTTGAGGGGGAGCTGGATTTTCTTGCATGTCATTCCGCATTGTAATATAACTACATGGAGCCTTGATTATTATCCTGTTATGACATGTTTGCATGAATTACATCTTGCCATGATCTGTGCTTACTTGCTAGATTTATCATGACTTCATATGTGTAGTCTAATCTTTGCCATGTTAAGTTGTTTAAAATGCTCAACTTGAATTAAATCATGTCATGTTAGCTCTTGAGACTAGTTTGTCTTTAGTTATCCTTTTATGATTCATGCCATGTCAAATAGGCTGAGTTGAGTCTTGAATCTTTGTTGAGCTTTAGATTGAGCTATACTAGTTTCTTGATGAAGCATGAGTTAGTACACCCGTTTAAGAAAGCAAAAAAGATCTCTTTTGTGCGAAAAAAACTGATCTCACCAATTCTTTCTCATGAGACTGCTTGTCATTGCACTAGGCATGAACTCAGGGGGAGTTTTGGATGATCAAGACTATCTTCTTAAGCTTCTAGCTTGGAGTAGTTGCATATGGCTTGAGATCTAGCACATGACTAAAAATGTTGGTTGGAAACGACCACGAGTTTTTAAAGAAAAATCATGTCAAATGTGATTCATTTGCTTAATTACACAAAAGACCAAGTACTTGAACAAATGATTCATTCTTGAACTTGTAGAACTCTAAATTAACTTAATACTAGCTTCTTGGTTCCACTTAGATTATTGACATGGCTTGCATCATCCTTGGATACCTTTAGCTAGACTATAATCGTTGGTGTAATTTTGATCAACTGGTTATTTAATTTCTCTTCAGGGAGATATTCTCATGTCTAGGAGATATTTTCCCTTCTAGGAGGCAATCTTTCTTCGAGTAAGAGTTTATCAGGTATACACACACATGTTGCAATTTATTTTCTTGTTGAAACACCGAGTCCTTCAAGGATCGAGCTTTGAGTCTCTTTAGGGATCCCATCAAGGATTTTCAGAATCCCATAACTATATAACTTATTCATGTCATCTGCCATAGTTATTATATAATAGAACGTTATTTCATTCATAACAGGAAAATATCGATCTCTACAGGGATCCTTGAACCATCGCTTTCACCACCTCATTATTTCATAATGACTCATCCAGTCTGAACTAACTGGTTCCAAGACTTTCATCTGCGATCATGGTTCAACCTCAATTGCTTCCTTTCACTTTTACCCGATATGAACACTTCAAGTGCTCGACCATGGACTTTGGTTCTGAATTTAAGTTATCATACAAGAAACTTTAGCAATTTTAGAGGCAAACTGGTTATCGACAACTTTTCTCCAAATATCCTCATAATTGAGTGTGTTTTAGTGTCAACCAAATCTTTGTCATTTCCCAAATGAAATATTATTGGTCGTTCCATGCTCCCTAGTATTGAATATGTGCACACTTAATTACTGGGGTTTTCATCTTCACGATGAGCCTCTTCATGAGGTATTTCACCTTCAAGGTGATTTCTCTTCTAGAGTATTTCACTACTAGGAAAACCACGACATGACATGTGGTCATTAAAAATCTAGATGTGGTCATTAAAAGTCATTAATGACCACAAAAGTTTGGTCCTTAGCCGTTGTTAAAGGCTCCATTGTTAATAGTATTAACAACCATGTACAACTTTCGGTCATTAATTTTTTAACGTCAGGACAATGTGTCATCGTTAATTATGTAGTATCAACGACCATATTTCTAGTGTTAACAACCAATTTTTAGTCATTGCTAACATTACAGTGGCCACTATTGGAGCATTAACGACCACTTTATAGTATTAAAAACCACCTAATTCATCATTATAAATTATACATAGGGCACTTCCATGATATAAACAACCACATGTTTTGTTTTAACAACTACCACATGCAATATGGAATTAAGAATATAAACCATCAATAACATATATGTACAATCTACATGATTATTTTGACTAGTGTCACTAGACCTTAGATCCACATGCGTCCCTGTAGATAGACCATGTGGATGTGATCCCATGTTTGTGATGAGTAATTGACAAGTGTTCTGGAAAGATTGAGTTTTGTTTGTGTGGTTCGTGCCAAGTCGGCATTTGGCGCAGTCGGGTTTGGTTAGACGGACTTGAGGCGTATTTTTCTTCCCGATTGGTCATTTGGGCTATTTCTTGCTTGAGTTCGATTCATTGATGCTAATTGTGATTACATGTTTCGAGCGGTGCTATGTAATATATTTCCTGTCTGTGATGGCTGCAGGACATCGAGGCGGAGTCATGGCGAGGCACGGGATGACCGGACTAGGCGCTGGGGGTGCCAAGGTCAAAGCGGTCGAGGTGTGCCGAAGATGGCGAGGACTCAAGGTGGTTGCGAGGCATGGAAGGCAAGGAATGAGGAAGCTTCACGGAAGGTGCAGGAGGGGTGTTTTGGTGAATACGCAAAGCTACACAAAAGGAAGTGGATTTGGTTAGAGTTTGTGGGTAAAGTATAAAGCTTAATGGGCAAAGCATGTTGTGAACCCATTATGAGAAGGGTATAAATAGATGCATGTCTCCTAGTGGAGTTATGGCTTGTGTGAGGTTGTGAGGGCTTTAGAGGAGTTGATTTGCTTTGTGCTTTCAGTTTTGGAGTTGGTGGGAGACGGCAGAGGGTTGTTTTGCTTGTCTCCCGTAGTTTCACTGTTCTTGAGTTCTTTCTTGTGTGTGTCCAGACTTGAGAGCTCAAGTGGAAGCATGTAGTGTGATTCTCTTGTATCAATAGCGTATGGGGACACCTCTGTAATCATCTCCTTTCAATTTGAGAAGGATTATGTTGGGTTGATTCCATTTCTTGCTCAGTTTGTGATGAATTTCAGTTTCTGCAGTTTCTCTGTTCTTTTGTTTTCTTGCATTTTTGAGTTGAATCCTGGATTTGAGGGCTGGTTCTTTATGGCTTTGTGAAGGGAAAATACTCAAGGTCCCTTAATCAATGCATTTTCAAGAACAAATTGAGGATTCAATGTCTTTTGTGATTTCTAGATTCTTCGTCATGCTTCCTTTGTTTCATGGTTTCTAGGGTTTTCTTGTCAGGGCTTGATGGATCTCTCATTTCCTATCATGAGATGGCATGAGATTTGGGTTCTAAAATCCTGAGTTCATTGCTAAATCAATTGCAAAAGCTCATAAGCAAAGGATGGGTAAATCTTGAGAAATCTGAAATTTACCATCTCCATCCACTTAATTTTTAGATTTTGGCATAAATCTTGATTCCTTGCTTTAGAAATGAATTAGTTTGTTTCTTGAGGTCCTTTTGCTATTTAGAATGTTTTCTTGGTCTTTAGGCCTCAGGAGAATAGTTGAGAAGCATCAATTTCATTGCTTTCCAGAGGTCTCAGGTAACTCAGTTTCGAGGCCTGTTTGTTCCTGTTATCGGTCAGGATAACCGGTCAGACTGGTTACGTAACTGCGGTCAGATCGGCAGTTGATAGGCGGCTAGACCGACCCAAGGGGTCCGGTTAGACCGGCTTGGGCAGAGCGGTCTGACCGGTGTGTCAGGTGCGGTCAGACCGGCCACCTGAGGCTGAAGCCACTGCTCTGTTTATGCTGTTCCTTCTTGGTTTCTCCCTGGTGTTTTGTGCTTCTGTTTTCTCCTCTGTGTGTCTAAGGTCCCAGCAGGTGTAATTTCTTCTTCATAGCATCTGTGGCTGTAGGAGGAGAGTTATTTTTAAGTGGTTCTTTTAGGGGATTTTTGAAAGCAATATTCACCCCCCCCCTCTGTTGCCGATTTCGATCCAACAGAATATATATTCAACCCGGGGTATTCCAAACTTGATGATGCTTTTACTTCAAGTAAATACTATATAGCTCCTCCATGCAATAGAAAAATAAATCTGCAGTCTCCCCAATTTTGGCATTTAGGAGTGTCAACTAAACTTAAATTTAGTTTGGTTAGTGCGTGAATCTTATACTAAAGATCTTTCTTCAGGAAAATATCATGGCATTCAAAGATTTTGGAAATTTCTATCCCCTTGATGCCAAGATTTGATCTTGCTTAATAGCATACTTCAAAATCCCCTTAGTATGGACACACGATAGATGGAATTTCAGATCTAATCTGATCCCAGCTTGTGGTGGTGACCCAAATGGTGTATGCTATAGTGGTGATATTATACGAAAAATGATTAATTCTTCTAATACGCACTAATCCTTGATTGGGGGTATTTTCTTAATAAAGTGAGCTAGACATTTATTAATTAAATGGCATGAAAACTGTACATCTCTACTACTAGTAGATTATCCCAAACACCTGGTGGGTTATTAACCTGCGGCAACAGAAATATTCTAGCTTCTTATATATTGCCTAACATTATGATCCAATTACTCAAACTTCTGATTTAAAAATTGGATCACTCAACACTTCAAGTTTTGTGTTAATGCAACATGTTTTGACCTGGTCAAGAGTATTATGTTTTGATGGCATAATATACATCTACAGGATGCTCTCAAGAGCATAAATATTATACTGCCACATAAGATATGACCATCGATTAATCTACATGGCATATAATATATTCTGCTAGAATATAATTCTAGTTTAACCTTCTAGATGGAACAATTATTCGTCAGGAATATATATGATTAATTTGGAGGTAATTTCTATGGCTATTATAATTTATGATGGCAAATAAGTATAACAGATTTAGATCATTCGGGATCATTAGAATCCAATAGGTCATCTAGTATTTTGAGAGTTATATTTTATTCAGGCAAATGACTATAGCTTCCAGTGGCATATGCATGGCAGCTTCATGCTACCATGTAATTTCCATGTATGTAGTCGTATGTTGGCGACTAACATATTACTGGGGACGAATCAATTACCCTTCAAGGGTTGCAATGATTTTCGTTTGCCAATAGTATGGATAATAGTTTCAATTATCTCTTAAATAAACTAGATTATTAGTTTCAAGCTTATTTGCTTCTAGCTTTGACCTAGGATATACCACTATGCTTGTCATTACTTAATGCCTTGGAGGTTTCAATATTCCTCATATTTCCAAATTCCTCCCCCTTTTCACGCCAACCATAAAATTCTGAGTGAGAGCGCATACTTCTAGCATTTTCTTTGAATTAACTCAGAGTTTTAGTAATAAATTGCTATTATACTATTTTAAGAGTAAAATTGTATTGGCATGAGACCGATATATACTTTGTAATATGGAAGATAGGGTTATATATAGACTTGAAGCCTTTGAGGTTCACAGTGTTTTCTAGTCAACGTGATTCTTCTGAGATTTAACATTTGACTAGATTTTTTGTGTCTTCAAGAAGGACAATTTTCCTATTGCCATCTAGGCATTAGCTTACAAAGCACTAGTGAACTGAGACATATCATTCCTTTCAAATGTCAGGCATAATAATTACAAATTTTATTCCATGCATGATTAATTATTTTACTACAAGTAAGATATGCTGCTAGCAATGTGTTCTATTAAGTAACTGTTCAGTAGGGGTAAGGCTTTAACAGAACAACTCAGACAAAATATATTTATAGTATCTGGGAAAATAATGTGCTCCTCATGAGCAAGATCAAGCTCGATAGGAGTTGCATCTATACTATTGATGCTACTCATGCAGGGAAATGACATCTAAATAAAGCTAAGGGATAACTAGGAGAATTCTACTAGTCTCCATATTGTTCACCGTAGACATATTCTTACTTATGAATGCACCTGTTTATTAGTAACATACGGGTTACCTAAACTTAGTCCAAAGATAATATGGTGCAAAGCGGAGTAATACTCGCGTGCAGACTTCTAGTCCTAAAAACAGAAGTAGATCCTAGCAAAGTTTCTACAGGAACACCAGTAACATTTTACAGGTTCGGCCATCCTTTTATAGAAGGCCCTTAGGCTCAATGGATCAATCTAAATTATATAGTCATTCTTCAAGGTAGAGTAGAGGCAATACCTAATAAACTACAAAGTGTTTGCCTTTCACGGCAAAAAGGTACAGCTACGTCAGTGTCAGGCTTGATAATAGTATGACTGTATGACAATGAAATAACCTCGGTGATATAATTACAGCCATTCGGGGTGAGCGAATATCCACTTAGTGTTGCCCAAAGGCCTATAATATTCATGCAATTTCCTACATGCTTACTACAGGTAAGTAATTTTAAGTGCATGAAATGAGTGCAAATAGTAAAGATTTACTTTTATCTATTTAGTAGATAATTTATCATTTCCTAGATTTTTCCTAGCAATCTTTGGGATTTTCTTATAATTATTAAGGCATTTAAGCAATTTTCAAAATTACTAACCCATTAGATAAATCCCCAAACACACAATGCCAGCAAATAAACCATAAAAATAATATGATGCCTCATAGGTGTACTAATTCTAAGGTTTCACAAAATTTACGCAAGCTCATATACCCAAAAACCATGTTTTTAGGATTTTTCTACAATTTTTTGGTAATCTTTAATAAATTTCTGCTAATTAATAAGTAATTTACTAATTTACTAATAAGCAAAAACAAAATAAGAAATAAATCTAGAAAACATGATAATACAAAAGTGCTAATAAGATTATAATGAAGCTCATATAATATAAAAATTAATTTCTTTAGAAAGGAATTCTGTCTACTGGACTTATTTGTAATTTTGACAAACTTCAGGATCAAATTTATAATTGTTCTCATGTTTTTAGCAGGTTTCCATAGGGCTAGAATGCAAAATAACCCATAGCCGGAATTTTCTTCCTCTCTTTGTTTTCTTCTCCTCATTTGGGCCGAAACTGGCCCATATGGCCCGTAGGCCTACGATGCATAACCCTGGCCACCTGGCTCCTCAGCGTGGTGGCGGTAGCAAGCGTGTGTGCGCTTCAGGCAGTGACGGTGGCGATGGGCGGCCGAGCGCGTCTAGCTGTCGGACGCGACGGTCAGCAGAGCTCAGTGCTCAGGCTCAGTGTGTGGCGACATGTCGTATCTGCGGCGACACTCCTTCGTCTCCGGGCGTGGGTGCAAAAAACTGAGCGGCGGCGATCGTCCTTGGGTGCGATGTGGCGACACTTTTGGGCTGTCAGGTGTGGGGGCGACCGATGAGCGGCATCGGTGTGATGCAGCAACCGACAGCCCCGGCCTGAGGCACGGAGGCAACGCCTTTCCTTGGCGGGTGAGGCCGGTGGTGCGCGACTTTGGGTAGCTGAACACCGATCGGCGACAGCGTGACTTCGGGCGGAGAGCACCGGGCATATCTTCGGGCGATGATGAGCCTCGGTGGCCGATGAACAGCGATAGCTTCAGGCGAGAGAGGCGACAACTTCTGGTGGAAGGTGGCAGGTCTATTACTATGCTGAAATCGTGCCCATATTCCTCAAAACCAAGGCATGATTATCCAGTTGAACATCAATAAAACTCCAATTTTAGATTGTTATGGTATACTGATCTGGAATCTAGTTGTTTAATCTACCAGATTACATGGTTGAGTAACCATGTGAACAGTTTACATATCAATCTGCGATAATAATCGATTTAGAATGCTACTGATCTAATTATGGTGTTGCAAATGAATCTAGAATCAGTCTAGATTGAGAGCAAGTTTTATAATACAGCCTTTAGCTGGCTGTATGAATACTTACAGCTCACTTATCAGCCTACTCATATAGTAGTTACAGCCAGCTGAAGGCTGTATGACATACCCCTTCCTCTCACAAAGTTTCTTGGTTCTTGTGCTTCAGCTGGCTGTAAGCTTACAGCCCACCTCTCTTCTCTCTCCTCCTCTCTCTCCTCCACCTCAGCATATAGCCAGCTTACAGCCTCTTATAATACTTGCTCTGAAACATGAATTGCAATGCGTAATACATTGGTTTGTGATTTGCATACCTTTCACCTTGTAGAGCGATTCGTGTTGATAACGTATTAAGAAATCGTTGACGAATAGACAAATGGCAATGCAAATCATGCAATCAATCACCAAGAACACAATAGATCAATCATCAGGAAACACAATTGAGAGAGAATACTAGAATACAGTCTTTATTGATTTCAGATCTATTTATATGGTAAAATAACCTTTCTATTTATAGTCTAAGACTACTAAAAACAATTCCTATATTTATCCATAGTGTAACCTTCTAAATTTAGTAATATCTAAACCCGCTTGGGTGACAGAGAGACAGAAGAGGGATGACATGGTAAGCTTGGGGGCGTTAGTGGTGCTCCTACAGGCTACCACCCGCTAAAGATGTAAAAGAGCGGGATAGGAAGAAGGATGATGCAATAAGCCTGAGGCAGTAGAGTGGTACCTACTGCACACTTACATGTAGGGATACAAACAGAACAAATACAGACGGATAATACTTCTATCATATTTGTTTTTATATTTTTTTCTCGGATCCGGATACGGATACGGATACCTTGGATACGAATACAAATACGAATAATATCAAATACAGATACGGAGCAAATACGAATCGAAACGAATACGGTCACGAATATTTATCGGAACATAAAAACCCCTTAAACTATACATCCAAAATCAATGAAAACACATAAATAGTTTATCTTATCAAAACATTAATGAAATATAAATAAGCATAAGTATTTTTTATCTACAATAGTCATACCACTGTACAAATTTTAAATCTTCGAATGGCAGTTAATTTTTTATAAAGTCCTAAATAATTCTTGATGGATTTCTACCATTTACATGTGACAATAAATTAATTAAAAATTTAAATTTACATCAGAATGATTTAAACGGTAGTACAACAATTTAATCGGTACAAATTTTAATCTACCAACAATACTAACTTTATTTTTAATAAACATAAATATTTGCTAGTGGGTTGGTTGCAGGGGAGATGAAAGAGGCTGGCTTGGGCTGGGCAATGTTTGGCTGAAATCTCGGATATTCGAATCCGTATTATCCGGATAGTCCGTATTCGCTGGATACCAGGTCTACTGTATTCGTATTCGTTTCCGACAAAAAAAATCTGTATTTGTTTCTGATCTGAGAATTATCCGAAGAAAATCCGATCCAGCACAATCTGTATTCGTTTTTATTCAAATCAGTCGAAAACTATTTGATCCGTTTTTACCATACTTATATGAAAAGGATAAAAGCGGAACAAAAGGTGGATGACGACAAAGTGAAAACACTGGAAGCAACTGCCACGCAAGGACTTAACCGGAAGCTTCCTTACCTCCTGCATGCTTTTGGGTCGGTCGGAGAGAGGTTTTCATGGCCAACCCGATTTCCTCTGGCTCTAGGACTGGCGTCAGATCAGGATCGAGCCTTCATTTTTCGGTCCAGTTTATAGGTTTTGTCTTTTGTTTTATTTAAAAATTAAAATAAATAAAATAATTTTTTAAAATAGAATCCGGTCTGAAACCCGATAAAATAAAAACTAATATTTTACTAAAAAATAAATTAACAATAAATTTTATTTATTAATAAAATATATAAATCAATATTTTCAGGCTTTTCTCATGCTTCAAATAATTTAACAACAATATTTTATTTATAAATAAAATATATAAATCAAAATTCAGGCTTCGAGGCTTATCGAGGCCTGCATCAGCTCCAAGGTTTCAACAGGTCTGGTGCAGGACTGTAAATGAGTTGAACTTCCAAACTCAAGCTCGATAGAAACTCGAGTCGAACTCGAATTGGGTTCAAGCTTGGACCTAAACTCGAGCTCGACTCGGCCTAAACTCGAGTAGGCTCGAGCTCGGCTCGTTGAAACTCGATAACAATTAAAATAATTTATTATGCACTAATTTTCAACAATAAGAAAAGTTCAAACTCGACTCGAGTAAGCTTGATAACAATCAAAATAATTCAAACATACACTAATTTTCAATAATAAGAAAAACTTGTACTCGAGTTCGGATCGGGTAAACTCGAAAGAGTTAATATATATCACTATTTAAACTTGAATCGAGTGAACTATTCGAGATCGGCTCGGTAAAACTTGCGAGTTCAAGATCAAACTCGAGTTCGACTCATTTAAATTTCTAACCAAGCTTAAATCGAGGCTAAAACAAATTAAACTCAAGTAGCTCATGAACCTTAAGCTTTTTTATAGCCTTAGTCTAGTGGAGAAAGGATGTGTTGGATCCGCAATGAAAATAACAGATTCTCCTAGCGCAATGTAGTGGGCCTTCTGGAGATGCATTAAGATCTTGCATCAAGCGGAGCTGTTTAGCCTACACGGTCGGCCACAAGGCCTCTATGTGTTTGGTAGAATACATTTTTCTAATAAGATTTTGGTAGAATACATTTTTCTAATAAGATTTTATCTATGTACTATATATGCATGTGCCTTCAAACACCACACTTACACCATCCACACGTACACAAACGATAAACCTCACCTATTCATGTAGAGACCCGAATATGCAAATCCGGACTCTCCTGTGTATTCTGCACTAGTCCAGGATCACGCTAGTGCACACAGTATTAACAAAGATGAAATATCGAACATATCACAATTTACTAAGAAAAGACTCAAATATTATTAATAATTATCAGAGTGCGACCTTATGGCCAAGCTTACAATTAAGGATTTATTCATCATATACCCTCCTCATAGATGGAAATTCAGGATTTACCCTCCTGACCCACGTGTCAGTGACTTATAATGATCCCACATGTCATTGAGGTGGGAGGGTAAATCCTGAAATCCCCAATTCAAGGGAGGGTATATGATGAAGATCCCCTACAATTAATAGCCTGAAAGGCTTAAAGAAACTAGCAGCGGAAAACCAGAAATAAGCGTAGCAGCCAATCGACACGCCCACAGGCTATCGAGTGGAGAACGAAGCCTAATCCGCGAAGACGTCGAAGTACTCTCCTTCTGGAACCTCCTGCTGGTGATTCTCCTCCTCCTCAACTGAGCAACAGGGGCATAAAGCCGTGAGTACATTGGTACTCAGCAAGCCGTTTGTAACAAATGAATACAATATAACATGCAAGGCTTAACAATGGATGGCTGAAAGGTTAATTTTGCAGAAAGCGGCAATTTAAAGTAAATACAATAAGTAGATTGAAAAGCAAGCTTTGTAAATGATAATAAATAAGTAACCAAAGGAATTGAGACCGACCACAAGTGAACTGACCATTCACCCAAGGAATCCACCATGAACCAAGATCCATGAAATGAACACCTGTGAACTAACCATTCACTTCCCAACATTGCCCAACCAGGTTTTTATGAAAACTCTACCCCTTGTGTGAAATCACCGAGCATTGTCCATGACCGAGGACGCGGCTATTCGAATAGTTTGACACTCTGCAGAGGTTGTACAGCTTTATCCACATGACACGATCATCCCTTATTGCCAAGCTATTACACACTTCCTTAGGTGTGCGGCGAGGAGATCATGACAAGGCCTTTACAATGTTCAATTTCAACCCAGTTCCGTCTCGCTAAGGTTTCGCCTCTCACCCCCTCTTGCGCCGATGTGGGTTCATGGCCACGCCAAACCACACTCATCACAATGACGGAACCGAAATTGAAACATCCCAAATTAATTAGCCAGGTTCATCCCATACTGGACATGTGGTAGTACGGTAAGGCTCAGATCAATGGCGCACAAAGTTAAGTCCTTAAATTTACTCAGGCGAAATATCCACATCCCATGTGCCTCTCGCACCCCCTTTACTGCACGATCAATCGCCCAAGTGAAATCCAATTTGTATAACCAACACCAATGACACCCCAATGTCATGGCACACAAATTTTATCAATGTGGTTACCACCACGATTCAATATCTCATTAAGTCAAGATTAATTAACCACATGTGATGAGAAACCCAACGTACTAGCAATAAGCCTGGCTAAGCAATTTAGACGCACAACCCATGTGACAACTAATATTGCATCACTAAGTAATTTCCCATTCTATGGTGACAATGGAATCAGGGCATTCAAATTATCAAGGAGGAATAATCTATTAGGTCATTAACTACCAATACAAGGGTTTTATAATAAAGTAGCAATGCATGATAATTTAAAGCAACATAATACATAATAGATTTGAAAACTGGGTTCAACATGATCAAAGGACACGACTTGCCTTGGCCTTGCTCAGTTGACGGCTCTTGATCTTCAAATCCGGCGTCAGCTCCCTCGAATGCGTAATCTAACGAGAGAGAAAGCGAGACGAACACAAGAAATAAAATCAAATAAAATTCAAATGAACTCCAAAAACTTCCAAACCTGGACAAAAAGGTAGCGCTCAATTTTAGATGAATTTAGGAAAAAGAATCGGGTCAATCGGAGCTAGGACGAGGGAGAACGGGCTCTTGGAAAATTGGATCTAAAGAAAAAATCGGGGAAAATAAGAAATTGCACTGTGCTGTGGACCGGGCGCACGAGGAGCTAAGTCTACGGTGGAACCGGCGCATGAAACAGTGCGGAGGCGGGACTGCTTGCGCAAGCGGCTAGGGCTGACGCGGCAGCTGACGGGGCTGACACGTGTGCGGTTGGGGCTGACGTGGCAGGCTGACGAGGCATGGTGACGTGGCTAGAGGCGCACGGGTCTACGAGGTTCTGGCTGACATGCGGGGCCCACATGGCGGCGGCGGGGTGCACGGTGGACGGCGTCCACGGGGAGGCGAAGCGACGGCCTGGCGTCAGCGCTGACGCACGCGGGCACGGGGACCGAGGCGGCGCGGGCGACGCGGGCGGCGGTGTGGCGCGGGGTTTGGTCCAACGGGGTGATCGGCGGCGGAGCTCACCGTTGATGGCAACGGCGGCGGAAGGTGAAGCGACGGCCGACGACGACGAGCGGGCCGGCTTCCTTTGGCGACGACGCACGGTGGACCACGGAGGCGGGGGCGGCGGCGCACGGCGGCTAGCGGCGGCGAAGGCGGCGGCTTGGGACGAGGGGAACCCCAGGGGTCGGGCCCCTTTTATACCCGGGCGGTGAGGTGTCCGGGGCGGACACGGCGGCGACGGATAAGGCAGGTGGCGGCAAAAAAGGAAGGCGGCTGCGGAGTTCGGGTCGGAGACGGGGACGGAGTCCAGGTCGGGGACGACCGTGACAGGTGGGCCCCACCTGGCGGTGGCGTGGAGCAGCGGGCGACCGAGATCGGTTGCGGCCGGAGTGCGTGGAGAGGATGGGCGACGCGTGTCGGCCATCCAGCGGAGGAAGGCGGGCGCGGCGCGGGCGCGGATGCATGCCGCGTGGCAAGGGGGCGGGGCAGGCCGGCTGCGGGCGGCTGGGCCGAGAGCGGCTGGACCGGGCCGGCTTGGTGGGTTTCGGCCCACTGGCCGGTTTAGGATTTCTTTTCTTTTTCCTTTTTCCAGAAATTCATTTAAAGGCTTTTGAGCTCTTGAAAATAGCAAATAAATCCAGAAAAAATCCCAGAAAATTCCAAAAAAGCCCTTGAGGCTCAAGGAACTCAAATAAAATATTCTTGGCAAATGTTAATGTTTAACTTAATCACATTAAACCCTTTTAATTAACAAAAATTCCAATTAAGCTTTAATTAATTCCAGAAAAATACAAATGGTGAATTTTATTTTAAAAGCTTCAAAAAGGCTCTGAAAATCAGGATGTTACCATTCACATCTGAAATTTATCGAAGACCCAAAACCTCATACAACACGAATCCATGTTTCTCTACTAAATGTACACGCATGTGTACTACGAAAATGATAGACAACAACCTTAAGTCTAGGACTGAATGCACACCTACAAGACAAGGCCATCTTCCAATTGTATTTGTATCTTAGTCTTGCTCTTTTAGACTATGATTTGTGGTTTTTGGCTGTTTGTGAGATAGTATGGAGTAAAAAAATTTACGTGCGGTTTTGATTGATATAAATGAAGTTGATATAGTGTCTACTATAACCTATATATAGACATCGTCTGAAAAGACTTATTTTGAAAGTTAGTTATCGTAGAAAAACAAAAAAAAAGAAGCCGAAAAAATACTCTTCGTTAGGGGTGAAAACGGATCGGATACAGACGGATAATGCTTCTACCATATTTGTTTTCATATTTTTTTCGGATACAGATATGAATACGGATAACTCGAATACGAATACAAATACGAATAATATCGAATACAGATACGGATCGAATACGAATCGAAACGAATACGGTTACGAATATTTATCGGAACATGAAAACCACTTAAACTATACATCCAAAATTAACGAAAATACGTAAATAGTTCATCTTGTCAAAACATTCATGAAATCTAAACAAGTATAGTCTTTTCATCCACAATGAAAATATACCCAATAGTCGATCATAACATAACTACATAAGTAACAACAACGTGCAATTCATGGAATACACATGATGACATGATAGCAATTTGAACAAACATAAGAACATTTCATTCCTCCATTTCATCCATCAAGTTGTAACAACCGAGGTTTTTATTAAAATAAAAATAAATAAATAAATAAAATTTAATTAAAATAAAATTTAATTTAAAATAAGTATTTTTGTTGCCTAAATTTTATTTTTGGGTTTTGCCCTGGATTTTCTGTTTTTGAAAAATCTTGATTTGAAAAGTAGATTAGGTGAAAACCAAAAAAATAGACATTAAATAAAAATGATATTTTGATTTTCTATAAAAATCCTACTTTAAATTAATTATTTGGAGTTATTTGGATTTTATTTGGTTTCCTGAATTTTCTGGAGTTTAAAGGTCTACTTTTGAAATTAAAAAGTATTTTTAAGTATGAAAATTAAATACCAACATTAGTTAAAAATATTTTTATTAAGTCCAAAATGTCACCAGGAACTTTTGTGAATTTTTCTGGAATTTTTAGAGTTTATTTCATATTTTTCTGAGCTTAAATGAATTTCTCGGGCTTTTCTGAAATCCAAAAACCAAAAATAAAAATTAAAGTCCCTCCCCTCCCCTCGGATATCCGTTTTCGTATTATCCGGATAATCCATATCCGTATCCGTATTCGACGGATACTAGGCTTACTGTATTCGTATCCGTATCCGATAAAAAAATCCGTATCCGTATCCGATCCGAGAACTATCCGAAAAAAATCCGATCCGACACAATCCGTATCCGTTTCCGTCCGGATCCGGCGGAAACTATCCGATCCGTTTTCACCCCTACTCTTAGTTGCTGATATAGTTGTAAGGCCAACACCAACGGTTTCTGGGACATGCATGCTAGCGCCCAAGTCCACGAAACCGTAAGAACGAAAAGATCCTCCAAAATAAAAGAAAAGAACGAAGAATGGAGAGCGCTATAGAACGGACCATGTATGTACATGCCAAAACAACAATAGATATGCGGTTGTGAAATGTGCTTATGGCTTTGCGTTCATGACCACATCCCGAGACAACTTTTGGGTGAGTTCGAATTAGGCTTATTAGTTTTTGTACGGCTGTAGAAACTCACGTTTAAACAGTATGTTTTTTAAGATGAAATCTACAAATTAATTATAATAAACAGTGTACTGGTTAAAATCGTATATAATTATCTCTCTCTTCATAATCTCTCTCACGAATAGTTAGAAATAAAATGACATAAGTTATAGGGTGGATTTTTTGGGCTTTGGTTTATAGCTTATGGCTTAAATTTTTGAATTGTAACTATTCGCAAAAGGCGGTGCTTAAAGAAAAATAGTCGCATTTGATTTTTGATAGTATAGCTAAATTCAGTATACTTTTTATTACAATTTTCCTGTTAATTCCACCTTGAAAAAACACGCCGTTTGAAAGCTAGTTATTATAGAATAAACCATAAACTACAAGTAATAAGCCTGACCAAACTAAACCATAGTCTAAGAGAACGCACCTTTAACTACTCCCTCAGGACATAGAAGGCTGTTGTTCTAGCATGCACGTAATCTAACATTTTAAACTTTGGTTGTGTACTAGCATACACGTAGTGTAACGTTTTAAACTTTGGTTATCGATGCACTGGTGCACAAATGGTCATCACAAATGGTTTAAAAATATCATCATAGACGGTTGCATGAGCTGTCTGAGTTTATGGATTAGTAATAATACGAGGTCATCACAGACGATTTTCGAACCGTCTGTGATGCAGACTACAACAGACAGTTTTTAGTAGAAACCATCTATAATATATGGTTTATCACAGGTGGTTTCAGCTACAAACTATCTATGATATATTAATATCACAGATGGTTTCTACTACAAATCATCTGTGATAAACCATATATCACAGTGATTTCTACTATAAACCATCTGTGATAGTCAACTATCACAGACGGCTATGAGTTAATAACCGTCTGTGATATTATTTTCTATTCCTAAATATATTTCTGTTTGTTGGCTAGCCTCAGGAAATACTAGTCATGCCCTCTGAAACAAGCAGATCAACATAATATATATATCTAATTCACATTTATTCATTTCGAAAACAAGAACATCCAATTCACAAATCAATTAACAGAAATGAAATACAACTACACACATGAACAATTAAGCTCAATCATATCCCAATGAAATTCATTCTACATTGTATAACTCCCCATATTCTTTTATGACTTTAGACATTAAGAAATACATACACTGTCCTCGAATATATTTGAGATCGGCTTGTTCCAACGAAGTTGTAGCGATGGACGGAACCTGTCGGTAGGAAGATCAGTATTGTGCATACATATATAAATTGACAAGTATGAAATAATTATTGTAAGATTGACAAACCTCCGGATTGTTCTTCATGAAACCGACGAGTAGTTACATGTTGTGGCAAACATAGAATCAACAGATGTTGTTGCCCGACGGTTGCTGGTGGCACTGTAAAAATAGAATTTGCTAGTTCTAGAGGCATTGCTACGAAGTGTTGTATAGGATTAATGTGTACTAGCGAATACCAAGAAATCTAGAATGTGTCGTAAGGCGTCAATCCCTCCCTTTGATTTCCGTACATTTACAACGTACGTCGCGAACGACCTACATGATTCTAAATGGTTAGCCTTAGTCATTGGAAGGAAAAAATACTACAATAGAGTTATCTATCGACGAAATGTGTTTACCTGTCAATTACTTGTTGGATAACTGTGTAGTCGGTTTTGTTCTCCTTTAGGAAATCAAGATAAATTACCCCGTTCCATTTTGGTATAATTACAATTAGAATCTAGTGGAACCAACATAGGTATATCATAGTCATTAAACCTAAGTTTGTGTTGCTTATAAAGTACAATCAACAAGTATAGCCACTACTGTAGCACTTACCCTTGGTTGTAGGGTATAAGTATGAATTCCTTGTCACAGTGACCCTCCAATGCCTTCGTAATGTAATTCTCGATGAAGGATGCATCCTCCTTCATGATATCCAAGGCAACCAAGCATGAGTCGAGGAAACCAATCGATGATTTCGTTAATCTGACTTCACTCATCATGTATCTATATATATACACACATAAAAATAATGAGTTATATATGACATTTATCGGTATTCTATGATTGTACACACTTACAGTGTCCAACATTGAATGAGTGAGGCGTCGAGGGTGTCGAGTGTGAAGAGAAAGAATAAGTCCTCGATGGTCACCATGAAGATACAGTCATGAATATCGTGTTGCAGATGATGTGGCATGAACTTGACGTTGACACCCGAGCGCCATTGTTCCTCCGACTGGTTGGCCTATTCCATGTAATACATATACAATCTCTAGCAAAATAGTCGTAGAGTTAGGAGGCGCTCTTTTGAGACAACCAACGACTCGTCTAGCACAAATTTTCTGGCCAACGGCAAGTAGGTGATATTATCATCCGTTTTCTTCGGTTTGCCCTTGCCGCCTCGGCTGTAGTTGGCTGAGCACGAGATGTAGATGCACCGCGCCCTTTCTATATCTGTGCAGCTAGCATTGGGGCAGATCGCACCTATGGAATTGGCACCAGTGCAGATAGCTCCTGTGGACTTGGTACCGGTGCAAGTAGCTCGAGTAGACATGGCACCGATGCAGATGGATCTCGTGGACTTAGCACAGGTGCAGGAGCCTACAGGCAGATGTCTCTGTTGGGCCACTGGATGAATATTTCAATAGCTTGCCCTAGAGTCATGACCTCATCGTTGGGGAGCATCTACAGCAGGACAACCTTGAAATTTGCATGAACACAATCCGCATTCATTTTTGCAAAACCTGGTGCTAGAAATACATCGTGCATCAAGTCCAAGGCCCAGATGGATATGCTTGGCACCAAGTAGCACATAGGGCAACGAAGGTATATCTTATTTGGAGTTTGCACTTCGTAACCACCTATATAATGATACAAAATTAACTACACCAATAGGCCTATCTTTAGCAGCCAACTTTTTCGACCTTCGGTCACCTTCCACGAAACGAACATTATCTCAATCTGTTCCTATGCAACTATTCTGACTATTCTCTAGAATGTGAACACTGCTCGGCGAGGATTGATAGAGGTTCCAGACGCATCGACATATGTGATGGTAAATCGGCCCTCGGGTCCTTTCGATAGTCCTCTTCCTTTTTGGAATTTTCCAGAGGATGGTGCGTCACACGCATTCGGTAACGATGTCAAAGAATGAGCAGATGACATATTCAAAATATAATATAAGTAAGCAACTCTTGAGCCAATTCTTCATGAATTTAGAATATAATCACGTATTTATGTGAAAATTTCTCTAATCAGTCAGGCTTTGAACTCTAGACTACCTTACCGAATATCCGAAGATAAGCAGCAGTAAACTTAACAATGAACTAGAGACAAATATCAAAACTATTTACTTCAAGTAAATCGCATTCATATCACATTGTTTCATTTCTGCTTTATCTTTCCATATATGTTGTGCTAGCTGAAATTTCAATTAATCTGCTTAGTTCTAGCACTGGAAGATATTACAAAGAGATTTTGTGGGTTCAGTTTGATATCCCACATGTTCTATATTCTAAGCATAATATACTGTTTAGATGACTTGGGAGGATTTACATATCTATATGTTGATTTTGTCATTTAAATGCGGTGAAATTATGCTTCAAAAAATTATATTTTACCAGAATTAAATATGAGCTCATGCTAAAACCGCATTAATTACAATAATCCAGAAAACGAAGCACATAAACAGCAAAGCATATATCCAAAAACATGATAATAACATAGAGATCAAACTATTATCTCTCAACATGAACAATATAATCAAGCCAAAGGACAATATGCTAAATAGAGCACAGGCATAAGTATTTGTAATTACCATAATGCACAGATTAAGAAATAAGTTTTGCTCTCAATTTGAGAAGTTGCTCAAGTTAAAACCTAGCCTTCTCACCCTTGTCAATAGATCATATATCAAAGGGACTAACTCCTCAGTATTCTGCTAGTATGATACTCTAAAATTACCTCAGTAAAGTAATAGAATAAATTGTCAGATTTTAAGCACATGACAGAATGAAGAACAACTATTGCAATATCAATAATAATGCTATGGCAACAACAGAAACAAACACCAGAGATTTGCTATGGCAACAATAGCAGCCATAACTGAATCCAACAATATTCAGTCCAGAACAGTAGTGATTTATACTTAACCGAAGTAAGAAACAAGTAATGATAAATCAATACTAGCATAATACTCTCTTATTAGTCACAGTGATCTCAATCTCACAAGTCATCAAGTAATTACAAAGCCTACATTCTATTATGCAAAATTCCCCAGTGCTAGCACTTACGAGGAAGACCACCGGGGTTGGGGGATGTAGCGACGGGCTCAGGGGAGGTGGCAACGGGCTTAGGAGAAGGAGGAAGGCAACGGCCTCGAGTGAGGAGTGCCACCAAAGTCGAGGGAGGAGGATGAGGGCGATGGATTGGGCGAGGAGTGCCACCGGAGTCGGGGGAGGAGGAGGAGGGCGACGGGCTCGAGGTGAGCCAACGGCATTAGTGGGCAGTACAGTGGGAACAAATTCTAATGCATAATATATAGGAGAATAATCACAGACGATGCTATTTAAGAACTGTCTGTGATATTTATCATCACAGACGGTTCTTATTTAAAACCGTTTATAATAACAAAACATCACAGACAGTTTTAATGTAGAACCGTCTGTGGATATATACATCACAAACGGTTTTACTTTAAAACCATCTGTGATGTTCCTTACTCACATTCACATATATATCACACATTCTCATATACATAAATGCAAATTCACATATATATTGCACATTCTTGTATACATAAATGTAAATTCACATATATATGACTCATTCTCATATGTATAAATGCAAATTCACATGTATATCACATATTCTCAAATACATAAATGCATATTCACATATATATCACACATTCTTATATACATAAATGCAAATTCACATATATATATCACAAATTCTCATATACATATACAAATGCAAATACAAAATATATGACGCATAAATATTTCATCATTCTACTTGCTTATTTTCTTTAAAAATTAGCCCTTCATGATGATCAACATATATGTAGCTACTTTCGTCACGTTCTTCTTCTACCCTATGTCATTTCTGAAAGGAGGCCACTCATCAAATTGATTGTATTCTTCCTCGTCCACTACATTCTTAACTCCGACAATCCTTTTTTATATAAAACTTTGTGGTGCTTCTTATTTGCCTGATCAGTTACATAGAAAACTTGATCAACTTGGTTAGCGAGTACAAATGGTTTATCTTTGTATCTAACACGTTTGAGGTCCATAGTAATAACACCGTACTTGTCAACCTTCACCGATGGGAGATGGACCTAATGGCACCGAAATAAGGTGATCTTGAAAAGCACGTAGTCGAACTTCCAAGTCTCCTTTATGAACACATAGTAGGAGTTCCTCAGCCCATCGGTACTAAACACATCTATGCGGACACCACTATTCTGGTTAGTGCACATCCTGAGCCTGCGTATAGAATGTGTACCCATTTATGTCATATCCTTGTCATGTCACAACTGTAAATGTTGGCCCTTTTGCCAACCATATCAACATATCACTTGACAAGCTCCTGGAGAGTCGCTCCTTCAACTATTGGTTGAACCGATTGTTGTGTTGTCTCGTGATCTAAAAATTCAGCTACTCCAAATTCTGTTGCTAAAGCATGTCCTTGTGTTGTTCAATATATGAGGACACTTTAGTCATATGTTGCAAGACCGTGAAATGGGCTTGAGAATACGCATCCATATCTATAGTGATTGCTTTCCTTCCGATGGTCTCGATACCCTTGAACCTCCCCTCATAGAGAGATCGAGGCACACTTATCGGTTTGATCTGAGCCACATAATCGACACAGAACTTAATGACCTCTTCGGTTGCATAATCTTCGATGATGCTGCCCTCCAGTCGAGATCAATTCCGTACATAAGACATAAGAATTCCCACAAACATCTTGAATGGGTACATGCTACGTAGGAATATGGGCTCACATATTTTTATCTCCCACACAATGTGAACAATAAGATGGATCATGATATCGAAAAACGATGGAGGGAAATACATCTCAAGATGATATAGAGTCATCACCACCTCGTCCTATAGAGCATCTAGTCCTTCAGGATCGATGACCTTCTGAGCAATGGTGTTAAAGAAATAACACATTTCTCGGACCTTGATCGATAAAATACTTCTAATTGCAATAGGGAGTACCTATGTTATTAACACATGATAATCATGAGACTTCGTGCCAATTAACTTCAAATCTTCCATCGAAATCAGTTTCTTCATGTTAGCGGAGTAACCAGACCAAACTTTCACACCATGTAAGCACTAGTATAGTTCAGTTCCCTCGGCCTTAGACAGAGTGTAACAAGTAGGGGAAAGGTAAGTTCATCATTTATCAGTCTCTATCGGTGCTAACTCAGCTCTGATATCCATATCAACCAAGTCAAGCTGTGTGTTGACACCATCCTTTGTTTTGTCATGAATGTTCAGTAAGAGACTAATCAAACTATCACATACATTCTTCTCTACATGTATGATATCAATGCAATTGGAAACTTATAGGTGCTCCCAATAAACTAAGTCGCAACATATATTTGATTTATGTCTTCTCACAGGTCATTGATTTACGTCTCTTTTCGAGCACAACATCTAAATCCTTAACCATATCATAGATCTCTTTTTCGCTTAAGTGCCTTAGAGCTGAACTGTCCTAATTCTCCCCCATTGAATTGTTTCTTTATCCTGTGGTATGGGTGAGCCCTCCGAAGGAACCTACGGTGATGCATGTACATGGATTTGCGTGAGTGCTTTAGCCACATACTCGCGGTATCATCTAAGCAATGAATACATGCTTTTGCCCCTTTTGTACTTTGATTCGATAGGTTAGCAAAGGCAAGATAATCATTAATTGTGCAGAACAACAAGAAGCGTAAAGTGAAGTTCTCTTATTTGTACGCATCCTATATTCGTACCCCTTCGATCCACAATATTTTTAGATCTTCCATTAATGGTGCTAAGTACACATCAATATCATTCCCAGGTTGCTTTGTCCTCTGGATAAGTATCAACAGCAAAATATACTTCTGCTTCATTACACAACCAAGGAAAAAGGTTGTAGATGTAGAGAGTCACGGGCCAAGTGCTATATCGGCTGCTCATGTTACCGAAAGAATCCATTTCATCTGTACTCAATCCAATCCTTATATTTCTCGGTTCTGCATTGAAGTCTTCAAACTCCTATCGATGTTTCTCCACTGGGTGGAATCAGCAAGGTGTCTTAGCATTCTATCCTTCTTACGCTCCTCCGAGTGCCAACACATAGTTTTTCCTCCTTAGGGTTCGCAAAAAAAATCACTTCAAACGGGGAATTATAAGAAGATACCATACCACCTTAGCAAGAGATCTTCTCCTCACCTCTATTCCCTTGCCATCATCTGATTGATTCTCATGCTTGTATCAGGATGCATTGAACACCGGACATATATGCATATTTGTATACTCTTTACGGTAGAGGATACAGTTGTTTGGACATGCATGTATTCTTTATAATTCCATTCCTAGTGGACAAAGAAACTTCTTGGCTTTGTAGGTGGTTTTGGGCAATTCATTTCTCTCCGAAAGCATATCTGCTAAAATACCTAATAGTGTTGTAAAGCTCTTGTCGGACCAATCGTTACTTGCCTTCAATTTTAAAAGTTCAAGTATGGCTGATAACCTTGTGTACTTTAACTTGCAATACGTGAACAAAGGTTTCTCTGAGTCCTCCATCAAGCTACAAAATGTAACATAGTCTCTCTCATCACAGTTCCCTTCTACATCACGAAGTATCTGATCCAGATTGTCATCATTCAGCCTATCCTAATCGGAACCACAATCGACATAATCATCCGGCAGCATATCATTAATTTCATCAGTGATGTCATTATTACTACCTTCCTGTGTAATCTACTCTTCACTGTGGCTGGTCCAACGTGCATACCCCTTTTTGAAACCCCTTCGAATCAAGTGCACTTCAATGCGCATTCGGTTCTTAAACATCTTTAGATTGTTGCAATCAAAGCATGAACAGTACATATATTCTACCCCTTTATTCAACATATCCTCCTCGGCAGCTCTTGTAAAAGTAGAAACACCATTAATATACTCTTCACTCACACGGTTCCTAGCGTACATTCAGCTTCGATCCTACATTACGCATATAACAATTTAGTATAACATAATTAATTAATTAATTACTATACTATATATGTACGATCTAAATTAAGTAGCTATATGTAGTAATAATAATTAATTAAATTGAATTAAGTAGAAATAGACTATGAATTAACTACCCTAAACCCTAACACATGCTAGATATAAAATAATCTTCTCCTTACATCAAGCTGGCTAGATCAACCATCTTCAATTCTCCTTTCACCAAAAGTTATAAATCTAAATTATAATGCAATTAGGAACAAATTAGTAACCATAGGTAGTCAAAAATTTAATGGATCTACAATTATTCTTATCAAATAGTCTCTTTCACCAAATAGCCTCAAAGCCCTACCTCCAGCTCAAAGCAGCAGCGTAGATCTAACATTTAAGACAGTGGGTCAACAGCTCTTCTCGCAATTAATATAGTAGAATTATCACAGATGGTTTTTATACAAACTATCTATGAGTGAAGTATCACAGACGGTTTTGAATACAAACCGTATGTGAAGTATCACAGATGGTTAAAATGAAAAATCGTCTGTGATATTTGGTAATATCACAGACGGTTTTCACCATGAACCATCTGTGTATTTCCTCTTCATAGATGGTTTTTAGGGCTGGCGGCAATATAGACTATCTCTAAATTAAAACTGCCTATGATTGTATTTAACACAAACATTTTTGGAGAACTGTCTATGATGTGGTGTCTAATATTAGGCTTTTTGTAGTAGTGATATCATTATAAATCCTAAGATTAAACATATGAATATATATATATAGTAATATAGATATATGCCACTATCAAAAATCACGATCTTATCTATTCCTGACAGGCCTGTGGTCGGCGCCAAGAACTAAATGCCCAACTCATAACATAGGGAAATGATATATCATTACCAGAATCTGTGACACGGGCACATCTATGAGGGTAACCGAGATGATATTTTGCACTCTGTAACAGCCCTATTTTGAGAAAAGGGCCGTTGTACCTTCTGCAATAGATTAGAAGTTCAATTACTGACAGAAAGAGTATTATATCTGCATATGAATAATTAAAAAAGGTTAACTTTCATTAAAATATAATATATCAGTCAACTTTAGCAATTTTAAGGATGTCTAGGCCCAAAAATTAATTTACATTCAGAAGAACCAAAGAAATTCTCACATAAACACTTAAGTACGGTCATAACCCTAACACGTAAGCTCGAAGCATTCTTTGTTCCTCTCACATCTGTTCTGATGAAAATACGTAAGATTAAGTACACTAGGTACTCAGTAAGTCCCTATAGCAGAATGCATTTATAGGGCTATTATCTATATGCAGGGTTTAACCAAATGATGGTATTATGTTTCTTTTGTGTGAAGCCGATTTGTCAATATCATACCATAGATAGTTTTCAGACCTATGATTTTGCTATTTTTTAACAAAAAATTAAATTGTCCAAGATCAAATGACTTTGTGGGGGCAGCTCCCCTCATAATTATTTACTATATCAAGTTCATGGACCTAAGTCCATATCCTTTACTATACTAACATACCAGTGACCGTTTTGTGGAAACTACACTGTGATATTTTCACACTTTGTCTATGACCGGGGCCATAGCTATTTGAATAGATTATAACACTCTGCAGAGGCATACAACTTTACCCACAAGATATGATTATCTTATAATGTAAACCATTAAATATTTCCATAGACGCGCGAGTGAGTAATCATAACAGTACCTTTATAATGCTTAGTTCTGATGCTTTTCCACACTCCAAAGGTATGAACCCTTCAATGCTAAGATATCTCCATTGTTAGTGATAACCATTCCCTTCTGGTGAGTATGCACTCCATGTAAGTGTAGGGACCTTTTGAATCCCTCCCGAGTAGTGACTCCTATAGATTCGTTCACATCACTTTTAATTGGGTAATAACCCTGTGGGCCATCCTCAACTTGTTATACTAGCGCAGGAGTCCACACCAAAACCAAACAAATTAGTTGGCTAGGTCCATCCTATACTAGACTTATGGTTGCACGATTGGGTGTAGAAATGAGCGCACACGGATTCGGTTCTTAAGCGACTCAGATGAGACAAATCAACAATCCAGACCTCAGGCAATACCTGTACCGGTCTTAAACCAACCACTTGCCTGAGTCCACCATTTTATAAAAACATTCCTTGTTTCCAATAGTAACCCAATTACCACTACCATTATCATGTTTCAAGTTTCAGTTGTCAATGTTTGTATTGTATTTACTATTACGTCTAAAGCATAACTAAACACAACCATGATCTAGTAATATTACTAATAAGAGATTCCTATGGTGACAAGAGAAGAGCAATATCAAAAGGGGAGATAAAAGGTGTCGTTGTATGGTATAGCTAGGCAATCTATACACATAATAATGGCAAGCATGTATTTTTATTTGCAATTAAAATATTGCATTTGAAAATTAGGTTTAACATGATCAATTACAAGGACTTGCCTCCTTTTTCAATATTTTCGGTCTATTCTCTGTAGGCTTCAGGCTTGTTCTCGATTATCTCAATTGCTCCTGTAATTCTTCTGTTAACCAACCTTTGGGTCAAAATACTAACGTATATTTTGGTAGAAATATCTCCACTAACTCAGAATTTTCGAAAAGAAATAAGGCAATGGAAAAGGAAATCCTACCACAATTAAGGCAAGTTACTATGCTACAGTATTGTGAGTATATAGAGCGTGAACAGTATCTACACATGACAAGTGGGGATAACTGTCTCCCTCTTAATATGTCCACATCAAACTCGGTACTTATATGTATGTATTTTTAGGTTAAGACTTATAGCTTTTAATAACGATTCATTAATTTAATAAATAATGATCGCTCAAGGCAACCAAAATTAAAAAGAACCTGTTACAGTATCATAAGTCGACAACTGGTCAAACGACGTCCCTGGAAGGCTGGCTTATCCAAATACACGCGCACACACTAGCTTGCTCCCCTGGCGCGCATGGAGAACGGCGGCGAGGCGACGTGGCGCTTCGGGGCGGAGAACCCCGCGCTGAAGGCTGGGAGCGCGCGGAGCATCCGCGCGCTCGTGTACCAGATGTTTGGCTGCCTGGACCAGAGCGACCCGCGCCCTGTGGCGCCGCTCGGCCACGGCGACCCCTCGGCGTTCGCGTGCTTCCGCACGGCGGCCGCGGCCGAGGACGCAGTTGCCGCCGCCGCCCGATCGGGAAGGTACAACAGCTACCTCCCCGCCGCCGGCGTCGCCGACGCGGGCAGGTACGTACTGCAACCTCTCCGGGCGTCGCCGGTGTTATTTGCTTCGTCGGTTTCGTGTAATTTGGTGTATGCATACTGCAGCGCCGTGGCCGCGCACCTGTCCCGCGAGCTCCCATACGAGCTCTCGGCGGGCGACGTATTCCTCACCGCCGGCTGCAACCACGCCATCGAGATCATGATGGCCGTGCTCGCCGCGCCGGGCGCCAACGTGCTGCTGCCGCGGCCGGGTTATCCGCTGTACGAAGCGCGCGCCGCCTTTGGCGGCCTCGAGTTCCGGCACTTCGATCTTCTGCCGGAGGAAGGGTGGGAGGTCGACCTGGGAGGCGTAGAGGCCCTCGCCGACGAGAACACCGTCGCCATGGTCGTCGTCAACCCCAACAACCCCTGTGGATGCGTCTACTCGTATGAGCACTTGGCCAAGGTTGGTAATTACTCGGTAAATGCATGTGCTTTTCTAGCGAGAACAATTTGCATCTTAGGCTTGTAATTACTCATATGCCACCGGATTGAATTTTTTTTTTTGCGACGAAGATTGAATCATATCGATAAATCTGCACAAACAATCCTCTCGACCTACGGTTGGTGATCACATTCAAGCTCTCAGGTACATCCGTACATAGCTGAGGTGCCACACTCGTTGAGCTATATAATATTGTTATCGGCCGGTGCATGTGCATCTTCTTCTGTTTATAACTAGTGTCTGGAGATATCGCAACCCCCCAATACCCCGCCCGTTTCGCCAACGCTCAGGGCCTCCACGTCGCCCCTTCGCCTCCCTGCGGCCGGCGCGTGTCCGGGAAAAAAGCGTACGGCCGGGGGAGGCCATTTCCTTCAACTTTTTGCAAATTACGTAAAGGTCCTTTTTTCTCGCGAAAAGGTCCCTGCAAGTTTTGTTTTCTTCAAAAAAATTTTGATAGCGCCCCGCCGGTTCCCGAAATTACATATAGGTCCTTATTTACTCACGTACAGGTCCTTACACATTTTGATAGCGCCCCGCCGGTTCCCGAAATTACATATAGGTCCTTATTTACTCACGTACAGGTCCTTACAGGTCCTCGATTTTTTACAAAAAAGACTTTTAACTTTTCCGAAATTACGCATATGTCCTCGTTTTTTTTAATGGAGCTCCCTGCGAATTATCGTCTCTTTTACTTTGGTCCATACGGTAGCTAGCGCGGCGTGCGCCGTGCTTATGCAGCTAGTTTCTTTAAGAAGTTGCGTGGTCTTCACGGAGGAATCTTGGCAATTAATTTCATAATTATAATTATAATATTGTTGAAGTATTTTTTATAACACGTCATATCACAATGATTTTTGTTTTGTTTTGATATGGAAGGCTAGGCGATTTTTGTTTTGTTTTGATAAGGAAGGCGAGGCCTCACAAGCTTCCATTAGAGAAACCAGATAAGAGTAAATTTTATTAAACCACACCTATTCTTACAAATGGATCAGAAGATTATATTTTTTAGAACTAGTTTTATAATACCACACTTATTTTTACCGATCGTTTCGAAGAACCACACTTCTGTCATTTGCAACTGTTCTGATAGGGTGGGCCCAAATGTCATTGAGACTACATCATCTAACCCTGTTACACCAACTTGGCTGGTTCAATATCTTCCAGGAGAATGACCCTTTCTGGCTTCTAGTGACTAAATTCACACCCCTAAGCCACGGGGGCATTCTGATTTTTTAACCCACATGTCATCTCAGTTGGCCACATAGCAATGCTCTCTACTAGGTGTAACGGGGTTAGGTGCTGTAGTCTTATTGATATGCAAGTTCACATTGTCAAAACGGTTGCATATGGGGAAGTGTGGTTTTTTTAAATGATTTGTAAGAATAAGGGTGGTTTTGTTAAACTAATTCTAACAGTGTAGTTTTCTAATAGTTTGGCAAGAATAGATATGGTTTTGTGAAATTCACTCATAAGCTAAGGTCTTACAACATCTTAAGCGAAAGCGCAAAAAAGAAAAACACAGTGAATAGCACATAGCTAGGGGTGTTAATGGGTTGGGTTCAAATGAGTTAAATAGGTTAGGTCCTTGATTGGGTTGGCTATGGTTGGGTGGAAATAGGTTGAAAGAATGAATGGGCTTAATCGGGTTACCTCATAGAAAGGGTTAGGTAGAGTAAGAATGGGTTCTAAAATCGGGTTCAACTCATGGTATTGCAATATGGTTTACCTGTGGGTTGGCTCCACCCATAGGTCCATCTAGCATCTAGGCTTAATAATTTGCACAAAGTAACGTCTTTATACTTGAAATCATCTGTAGTAAATTTCAAAAATTTCGTGAAACTTTTATGATGTAAATGCGAGTTATAAATTTTAAATACTGAATTTTTTAAAAAAAATCCTATAAAAATTTGTTGAATCCACCTATGTGTCTGTGCCTAACAATTTACACAAAGTAGCGTCTCTATAAACTAAATCATCTACAGTAAATTGCATGTAATTTTGTGAAACTTTTATAGTGTAAACATGAGTTAGAAATTCTCAACATCGAACCTTTTCAAAAAAATTCTATAAAAGCCTGTTGGTTCCACCTATGTGTCTAGTCCTAATAATTTACATAAATTAGCGTCTCTATACCCGAAATAATCTGTAATAAAATTTCAGAAAATTTTGTGAAACTTTTATGGTGTGACTGCGAGTTATAAATTTTAAATACCGAACTTTTTAAAAATTTTCCTATAAAAACCTGTTAGTCCCATCTTTGTGTCTAGGTTTAAAATTTGCACAAAGTAGTGTTTCTACACCCCCAAATTATTTATAGTAAAATTCAATCAATTTCATGAAACTTTTATGGTATGAATGCAAGTTAGAAATTCTAAATGCTGAACATTTTCCAAAAAATTCTATAAAAGCATGTCGGTTCCACCTATGAGCCTAAGCCTAATAATTTGCACAAAATAGCGTTTGTATACCCAAAATTATTTATAATAAATTTTAGAAAATTTTGTGAAACTTTTATGTTGTGAACGCGAGTTATAAATTTTAAATATCAAACTTTTTCAAAACTTTCCTATAAAAGCCTGTTGGTTCCACCTTTGTGTCTGACCCTAAAAATTTACATAAAGTAGCGTCTCTATACTTTAAATCATCTATAGTAAATTTCAGGCAATTTCGTGAAATTTTTATGGTGTGAACGTGAGTTAGAAATTTTAAATATCAAATTTTTTTCAAAAGTTTCCTATAAATGCACTTGCACTTGTATGTTGTAGATTAGTAAAGAATAGATTGGCAACGGATTTGAAAAGGTTGAAAATGGGTATCAGCTCATTTCAACCATTGGGTTGGGTTGAATTGGGTGAAAATGCTATATGGGTTGGGTTGTCGAAGGTACCTTTTCGGTTGGATTGGTGGGGTTTTGAGCTTTCATTAAGTGAGGGTTGGGTTAGATTTGTATTAGGTTTTAACCCATTACCACTCCTACGCACAGCATCCTGCTGAGCTATCACTAACAGCCATCAGAGTTTACAGAGCAAAAAGGTACAAAATCGCAGAACAAGTTCACATCTGCATATGTATATGTAACTTTTACATATAATATATAATACAAATATTTAAGTAAAATCCGCTCCGACCGATGATCCACCGGTCCGACCAACGGGTTAGTGACTCGAGACCTCGATCGGATCGATGGCCAGTCCGGATCTAATAACTATGGTCTTGTCTGCAGGTTTCTGAAGTGCCCAAAAATCCAACCAATAACAAACACTGAAAACGAGAACGTTAGGGTCAGAAGGAAGAATGTGATTAAAACAGGCAAGATTCCTGGCTTTCCAGATTGACCAGATCACCGCCGCAATTCCAATTACAACAAATCGACGCTTAGATTTCGGAAATTGTTCTATTCATCCTCCCAAGAGATGTTGAACATTCCCAGACACCGATTTAAAATTGAAAGTGCAGGCAAGCATGTTCCACAGATATCTCGACAGAGGACAAGGCAGGAAAAGATGATCTAGTCACTCTCCTCACTGCCACAAAACTGACAATTTTTTGCCCCGTGCCATCCTCTTCTAAGCAAGTTGTCTTTAGTTCAATTTTTGCCCCATGCCAACCTCTTCTATGCTATTTCCTAAAACCAACCACAAAAACACTTCAATTTTTAAAGGCAGCTTTATCTTCCACGAAAACCTAGATGTTTTCTTGCATTTTCAGATCACAATAAAAAGACTCGACAGAGAAAATGCCTTTTGCACCAATCATCAATATCAATTTATCATGCTTTTCTTTCAGAACTACATCCTCACACGTTTGTTGAAGATTATGCCACATAGGCAAAGTTGCCCCCCCCCCCCCCCCCCACAAAACTCCTCTAAATCTGATACGACCCCATCCATTTTCAAACACATGAGCCACAGTAACCTTGTGAGAAAAGGCGAGATTGTACAATCTGGGGAATTCTGTGATAATGGTTTATCACCAATCCACAGATCATCCCAGAACAAGGTTCTTTCCCCATTTCCCACCTTTCTCTTACAAAGGACAAAAAAAAAACAATTTTTAATCTCATAAGCCCTTGCCAAAAATGAGAAGCACCTAGCTTACAATCAACCTGAGACAAAGTACACTTTATTAAGATATTTGTCCTAATCAATTGTTGCCAATAACCGCTCTCATTGCAAATGTTCATGACATTCAAATCAATAACACCCGGACCACTTGATCTTTTGGTCTACACACATAAGGCCAATAGACAAGATGATATCTTTTGTTGCCTAGATCTTCCTGCCGTAACACTGATATTGGCCTAAAAACAGTAAACGCTTCAAGTGGTATTAATTTTTTCCTAATTGGAGAAATACTTATTAGTGCCGAGAAAGAGGCGAGGGGGGACGGCATGGAAAGTGACGATGTAGCGGATACTTGTATGCCGTCCCCGACGGCGCACCAAAAGAGAATGGTAGCAGCTGGGTTCTTTCCACACCGGCGCCGAGTTGACCTTCGCCACCGTGGTGCTGCCGGAGTGCGCAAAGGAGGGGCTGGTTTGTCTCAGCGTATCTTTGTGGATGACATCATCGACCTTTGGGATTCCAAAGGAGGACATCATATAGACAAGTCCTTAGCAATATTAACCTCCCCCAATGGACAACAATGATGGCTACTTAAGATAATTAAACGTGGAGATAATAGCAATGACGGATCCCACCGTGATCTATATTTTGTGACAGAGTAATAATTGTTCGATGGTGCTGTGGTAATTCACATATGTTCCAATGTGATGATAATTAGGCTCAGCTTTATAGATTGCAGAGACCGCAAGAAAGCTTGGAATAATGGTCATTAGTGACGAAGTGTATGACCATTTCGCCTTTGGGAGCAAACCGTTTGTGCCGATGGGCGTGTTCGGGGAGATAGCTCCGGTGGTGACCTTGGGAGGCATATCCAAGAGGTGGATGGTGCCTGGCTGGCGACTTGGGTGGATCGCAGCAACTGATCCAAAGGGAGTCCTCAGGAAGAAGAAGGTACATTACCTAAGGCTTGTGCTTGTTCAAAATGATGGAGAACTTGATGTTTTCTTCAAGTGGCGAAATCTTGTCGCACACATCAAATTTTCCTAATTTTTCTGGCTTGTGCTTGTTCAAACTGATGGAGAAATTGATTTTTTTTCTGGATCAGGTTATTGAGTCAATAATAGCCTACCGTGGCATTTCGGTAGACCCTGTAACATTTGTTCAGGTTAGCACCCAAAAATCCTGGGAAGGACATGAAATTGGACTAGCTAGCTAGCTTGTCAGTAGATTCTGAACATCAATTGTAATTGTCACCATCATCAAAATAAACAGGGAGCTATACCCCAGATCATTGCAAACACAGATGATGCGTTCTTCACGAAGGCTATGGGCGTGATGAGAGATGCAGCGGAGATATGCTACCAAAAACTGAAGGAAATCGAGTGCATAACTTGTCCTCACAAACCAGAGGGATCCATGTTTGTCATGGCCAAGCTGGACCTGTCATACTTGGATGGCATAGACGATGATATTGACTTTTGCCGCAAGGTGGCTATGGAGGAATCCGTGGTGATATGCCCAGGTAATTAAGCATTAATTTAAATAATTAAGTACTACCTTTTTCTGTTCTTTTTCTAATGATGTTGTTGACTTTTCATGGTCTTTGAGACGTGACTATGTCTTAACTTTTTTAAAACTTTATTAATAAAATTAAAATATTCTGAAATTACTTTTAATGACAAATCTACTGGTATTGGCCAATATAGATATTTTTAACAAATTGCTGGAAATTTTAACATGGATTCTAAAGCATTATTTAAAAGTATGAATTTCAAAAGCTTTCATTTACTGCTGGCAAACACATTTTGATCAACCCTTACTTTCCATCGATATCTAATTTTATCCATTGTTTTCCTTGATGAATGTCCAGAATTCGCGTGATCATCCACACAAGCAACCTAAGCTATATGGTCTTTTATTTTAGGATAACACAATTACATCGTTTTTGTTTTATGATAACATAGTGACGTCGTCATGACACCTAATTAATTGAAAAGAATGTCCTGACTTTTATTTTTCACGTATGCGAAATTCACTTGCACACGAACTAGTAGGACTGTATTTAATAGGGGTGCAAACGGAGCGGATAATTTCCGTCTGTCCGACCGACCAAAAGCATACAGAACGGATACAGAAGGGGTAGATGGATATCCGGCACTATCCGTGTTCAACTCCGACTCCGAGGAAAAAATATGGAATAGGATACGGGATAAGTGATATCCGTCCGTATATATCCGTATGTCAAATGATATGAGAAAGTATGTTGTGACTTCACCTAGAAACAAAATAACACATAGGCAGATTGTCATATCTAAACAAGCAGGAGTACTGAGTGTTCTTTCTTCAACATCTCAGTAATTAGTCTCTCCATGTCTGCTCTGATCATACCATACTGTCCAATGTCCTGTGTAAAGAAGTGGATAATTTCCGTCTGACCGACCGTCCGAAAGATTATAGAACGGATATGGAATGGAGAAATAGATATCCGACATTATCCGTATCTGACTCCGACTCTGAGGAAAAAATGTGAAATAGGATACAGGATAAGCGATATCCATCTGTATCCGCTCCGATTGCACCTCTAGTATTTACGTCTGTAACCAAACTAACAAAAACTGATGCAATGCAGGGAGTGGGCTAGGGATGAAGAATTGGCTTCGTATAACCTTCGCAGTTGATCCGCCATTACTTGAGGATGGCCTAGAGAGGGTCAAGTCTTTCTGCCAAAGGTATGGCAAAGTGAAGGATGTGAACTAGTGAAATATATCTGCCTAAAAAGAAGAATCTGTGAAATGTGAACTTATATATGCATGGATTGGGTCCTCGGAAAGTAAAGTCCGATAGTGCATGTGTAACTCGCGTTGCACACTGCTTGAGAAATAAAAAAAATAGGAAACTAAATTCAGATGCTTGTATCGTCAAACTGAAGGACGTGTGTACGTACCCTAATTGTGCAAAATCAAACCAAGTTTAATGATGGTTCAGCTTGCAGATATTTGATAGTGCAATTTGAAATGCATGGGACGTATAATTCTGGTACTTGTGGAGGACACATGCTGCTATATATTTATACGACAACATCTATTGCATATTGTGAAGTGTTTGAGGGAGGATGAAAGAGGATCGTCGTGCGTTGGGACTCGCAAAAGCACGAAGAGCAACCAAGTGGCTGCGTGTGCGCCTGTTTATCCTGAGTGTGTGGCCAGATGCGTGGTATCTGTTGAATAAATCTAACTAGCCCTTGATATAATTTCCAAACAGTTTGGACAAGTGTTACACCCTGCTTTATTTAAAGAGAAAAACTACAGCACGGTATACCATGCAAATCTAAACCGACGGGGCAACGGTGGATTCATCCTCTCTCTCCCCCTTCTCTCTCACTTGTCGGCGGAGCACCACGAGGATGATGGCAGCGGTTTGCCAATGGGAGTGACAGCACTGCCAACGAGGCAACGATGTTCACCACGCACCCCTGATTGTAGAGGGAGGCCAGGGAGGCGGTGGCCCAATGGTAGACGACGGTGGAGGGTGTTGGGCAGTTGCGGAGGGTGGTGGGCGGCACTAGAGGGTGGCGTGGTAAGGCAGCAGCGCGGTGAATTTTAGGTTGAGTGGGGTGGGGACAATGGGAGAGGGGGAGGCAGAGGAGTGTGGAGCTGCAGCCGACGCTAGAGAAGAAGGTGAGGATTGCGATGGACGTGGAGAAGAGAGAGGGAGAGGAGGGCGACAATCAATGCCGGAGGAGTTAGGTGGAAGGAAGGGGAGCGATGGCGCCGGTTTGAGAGAATAGAGGGGGGGGGGGTGAGGGAGAGCAGTGGTAAGAGGAAGGTATGCGACGACATACTGTAGTAGCTCTCTTATTTAAAAGCAAAAGAACACATGTACCAGTGAAGTTCGAAGAGCTGGGAACACTTGCAGCTTACAAGGTAAAGCGACATGAATTTCCCAAAACACAACTAACAACATGCTAGGCAATACATACTTGACAAATAAACCCATCCCAGTTGTATCACAAAATGTATACCATCGCAACCAGACGTCACATTCTCGCCCAAGCCACGTTTCTGTAGAATGTAGAATCAGGAAATGGGAAATTCGGCAATGTAATACTGTGAAGATCTGGAGTCACTTTTAAGCGACACACCGATTTTTTTTTTTTACAAAATGGTATGAGCTTTGTAATCTATATATATTAAACAGGTAGTCTCCACTAACTACAATCAATACTATTTCTTTCTTTTCTTATACAACCACATCGCCCCTGTTATTTACAACCTTTTAATAAAAATTGAGTATCATAGATGTTCCTCATTTGCATTGTCTTCTAATTCTTTTATGCTCTACTATGTTTCACATTGATTAGTTCAAACATTACGACTAATAAATTGATTTCTACAAGTTCCCGCAGTAACACGCAGGGTATCCTTCTAATGTTATAGAGCACTTTGCCCTCACTTGAAGAATGTGATTCTAGCCTACTCCAATAAATATCTAATACAATACCAAGCAAACGTGGCAATAGACCCATAAAATAAGATGTGACCTTGTGTCTTTCGAACTGAGCAGGGCAATTTACTCTGCCTTTTAAGAGAAAAGGACAACTTAATCGGCCCCACCAGTTTGTCCTTCTAAACCGTTTAGCTTGTTGGATTTTAGTATGAAAAAAGAAACTGCCAGAGTGATTCCATCAATTTGATGTGTATTCCTTGCCCAATTATAATACAGTAGCGGCCACGGAAAAAAGTTCTATGCAAAAGACCCTAAGCCCCTCCTTAGAGACTCATCCCAGATTTTGCCATCTAACCAACACCAACCTCAAAGCAATTCATCCCCTTCTCTTCCTCATCCCCATCTCTTCTTTATCTCAGCAGAGCATGGCATTTTCAATCTCTGCAACTTCTCTGGCGAGGCGTGGACGGGAGCGGCTCCGCGCCCAATCTCTAGTGAGGCGCAGCTCCGGCGTGGAACGGATGGGAATGGTGGTGGCGAGGTCAGGAGCGGAGGAGGCCCTTGCGGGGTGGCTCTAGTGAGTTGGGGTGTGGGAAGAGTAGGGGTGCACGGATCAAATTCGAGCAGATATTGCTTGTACCATATTTTAAGCTATTTTTTTCTCAGATTCAGAGTCATATATGTTGGGTTGATCTCGGCTAACTAACCCCGAGATTTCAGGGAGGCAACTCCACCACTCGCTCCATGATCGGAAGCGCCACTAACCCGTCTTGGTTTCGGTCCCGGTCACCATAGCGCCATATAAAAAAAGGGTTTTTGGGAGGCTGCATACCCTCGGCGCGTGCGCTCAGCCGTTGGATTAAGATCGGACGGCGCACGCGGGTGCTCTGAGCTTCCGATGGTTTTGCTGGGCCGCGCACGTGCGTGCGCGTCCTCTGGGCCGGCCGCGCGTCCACGGTTTTCAGGCCGCGCCGGCATGTTTTTGGGCCATGCGGGTAATGTAGGCCGCGGGCATTAGCTGGGCCGCGCGCGCGTTGAGTGGGCTGACTCTCGCATTGCATTTTTGGGCATCGCGCGAAGTATTTGGGCCGTGCGGGCGAATTTGGGGCTGTCCGCATTTTTGGCCCGTGCGGGTTTTTTTCTCCCGTGCGGGAGTCTTTTGGGCCGAGCATAATTTCGGTCGTGTGCAAGTTTTGTGGGCGGTGTGCATATGTTATGGGCCGGTTTTCTTTTGGGGCCGGCTGAAGTTATGTTTTTTCGTTTTTACAGTGCATTTTCTTATGATTTATGTCTACTTTTGTGCACTGTCTTTTAATTTTTTTCAGTGGCCCAAAATTTAATGTAAATTTACCATATCATTATGTATAATCTCTAATTAAAATTGAACCAACGGGATATTTTAATTTTGAGATTTTATGATTAATTTTGGCATTATGTATACATATGGTAATATTCTGACCAACGTTGTTTATAATCATATGTCGCCATATTATTATGTTTTGTCTCTAATTAAAATTGAACCAAGAGATATTTTAATTGGAGATTTTTATGTTTTTGGCATTATGTATGCATATGATTACATTCTGACCAACGTTGTTTGTAATCATGTGTCGCCATATAAAATTATTGAGTTCCTTTTCATTTTCTACACAACGGTGATATGAATTGGAACTGTATTTTGCATGTTATTAATCAGACCAACGTAGGGTTAATTACATGCAATATATATTTATGATATTTCTATGTTTTGCCATGTATTTTGAAATTTAGCACTTAATGCATCAAACGTTGCCGCCATAAAGAATGAATTCATGTTGTCCTTGATGTTTTTGACCTTGACTATACCTTAAGGGTAGCCGTTCCCATTCCTCCCACCGAAGGTGAGGAGAATTATGATGAGAAAAAGAAAATTTATGAGGCTTATGCTAAAAAAAGGGATCGGTCTAACCGCTTATTACTAATGATTATGAAGACCACTATTTCAGTCGGGATTAGTGGAGCAATCCCCGATTCCGAAAATGCTAAGGAGTACTTGGTTTCAATCAAGGAGAAATTTAAAGGCTCCACTAAAGTTTATGCCAGTACTTTGATTCAGAGGCTCTTAACCACTAAATATGATGGGTCCGGCAGCATAAGAGGGCATATCATGATGATGACCGATATGATAAAAAAAACTCAAGATCATGGACATGGCAATACCTGATGGTTTCCTTGTCCATTTTAGTATGCCTCTCTTCCTTCTGAGTACACAGCTTTTCAAGATTAATTACAATATTCAGAAAGAAAATGGAACATGAGCGATTTGATTGCCATGTGTGTCCAGGAGGAAGAGAGAATAAGAACAGAAAAGAAGGATTTTGCTCTTCATGTTGGTGGCTCTAACAAAAGGAAGTTCCAAGGGGACTTCAAATCTAGGAAAAGCTGCAATTCTTCCCTAATTCAGACAAGTCGGGGCCTAAAGTGCACAATGCACCTAAGCCTCATGTTGCTCCCGCTGGAGCATCTAAAGGGGGAATGTCTTTTCTGCAAGCAGCCAGGGCATTTACAGAAAGATTATGTGTGATGCTAAGCGTAAAAATATTGATGAGACTTCTTCGAAACTGTGGTACTGTCGTTTTAGGCCACATTTCGAGGGGGAGAATGAAGCGTCTCATTAAAGAAGAAATTCTCCACCTCTTAGATTTCTCTGACTCATACCACTGCATTGATTGCATTAAAGGAAATTATGTTAAGCAAATAAAGAAGGGAGCTACTCGCAGCACAGGACTCTTAGAATTAATTCATACTAATGTTTGTGGTCCTTTTCCTGTGACTTCTCCCGTTATGGTTATATCTTTTCCAATTAAAGATCGATCTGAATCACTTGACAAATTTAAGGCTGAAGTTGAAAATCAGCACAACCTAAGAATTAAAGTGGTAAGATCAGATCGTGGGGGAGAATATTATGGAAGACATGCCTCTTATGGACAAATTTCTGGCTTTTTCGCTAAGTTCTTTCAGGAAAATGGTATCGTTGCCCAGTATTCTATGCCGGGTGAACCTCAGCAGAATGGTGTAGCTGAAAGACGCAACCGTACACTTATGGATATGGTACGGAGCATGCTTAGCCATTCTAGTTTACTAATTGGCTTGTGGATGGAAGCACTAAAGACAGCCGCACATATTCTTAATCGGGTTCCCAGTAAATCAGTGCCTAAAACACCTTATGAATTATGGATTGGGAGGAAACCGAGTATGAAATATTTATGAGTGTGGGGTTGTCGTGCTGAAGCTGAGTTATTTAATCCACACATTGGGAAATTAGACCCTAAGACAGTAAGTTGCCATTTTGTTGGGTACCCTGAGAGATTCAAAGGGTATTGCTTTTATTGTCCTGATAGGATAACTAAGTTTGAAGAAAAAGACACACTGTGTTTTTAGAAAATAACGAGGACCTGAAGCCCAGGAAAATAGATCTTGAGGAGAAGCGGTTTTATGTTCCTGCACCGCTCATCCCAGAGACCTTTATTCCTGTGCCTCAGGAGGTTGCACCTCCAGTAGAGAATACTGTTGTTGCACCCACTGTTGGGGTCTCTAAAATTCCTGATGTTATACCTAATGAAGAGCCCCAGCAGTCTCCTGAAATAACTAATGAACCTATTAGAAGATCACAGCGGGAGAGAAGATCTGCCATCCCGAATGATTATGTTGTTTATATGAATGATGATGTTAATGATATAGGGAAGGTAGACGATCCCACCTCTTATAAAGAGGCCATAATGAGTGAACATTCTTCTAAATGGCTTGAAGCCATGGAGGATGAACTAAAGTCTATGAGCACTAATGATGTATGAGACTTAGTAGAAAGTTCTGGCGGAGTCAAAACAGTAGGCTGTAAATGGGTCTACAAAACTAAGCGTGACTCTAAGGGAAATATCGAAAGGTTCAAAGCAAGGCTCGTAGCAAAAGGCTTCTCACAAAGAGAGGGGATTGACTATAATGACACCTTTTCTCCTGTCTCAACTAAAGATTCATTCAGAATTGTTATGGCACTTGTAGCTCATTATGATTTAGAGCTGCATCAGATGGATGTTATGATGGAATTTCTTAATGGCGACTTGCAAGAGAATGTTTACATGATTCAATAGGAAGGTTTTGTCGTGGAAGGCAAGGAGCATATGGGATGTCGACTTAAGAAATCAATTTATGGCTTAAATCAAGCATCGAGGCAGTGGTACCTCAAATTCGATAAGATAATGAGTTTTGGATTTAAGGAAAATGAAGTTGATAGCTACATGCATGTTAAGTTCAAGGGGAGTAAATTCACCATCTTAAGTACTTTATGTGGATGATATCTTATTGGCCAGCGGCGATAAGGATATGCTGTTTGAGACCAAGAGATTTCTTTCACCTAATTTTGATATTAAGGATCTCGGTGATGCCTCTTATGTTCTTGGCGTTGAAATTCACCGAGATAGGTCCGAAGGAATATTAAGTCGTCCCTGCATCGCTACCGTATGGCGCTGTCACCTCAACTTGGAGTCTTGGATTGTCACTACTCTAGCTCCCATGGACCACGCTGCCATCTTGATCGAGTGCAAGCTGTGCAAGCCACCGCAGGGCCCTCATTGTCTTTTCATTGTTCACCTCCATCATCTAGAAGCTCCCAATGGCAAAAGCAAGGTGTGGACAACTAGTGGAGGTGGCATCTCCCAACAACAATGGCAGCTCCTGGCTATGGCGATGATCATTTCATGGGGGCATTTGAAACGGCTTCAGATTTCAGCTTCTAGCATGCCGAATCAAACACCCCTGCTGTGAGAAGTGGCTTCACACTATGTTCTTTGAGAAACCGCTTCGGTGTTGGCTCAGGCGAGCGGTGGCCCCAGAGGCATGGCCAATGGACAAAACAGGTTGGTGGGACCTCGAGGAGGTGATGGGAGGCGGTGTCGTGATGGTTGTGCCCAGCGGCGACACTGGTGATGAGCAGGGTCAACAGCCGAGGCGAAGACGGATGGTAGGTTTCCGATGAAGGTAGGGTAAGCATGGGGTAGAACACGACATGAGGAAGACAATGGTGAGGTTGATGATGGTAGTAGCTCACTGGTGGTGACAAAATCTCCCACAGTGGCGATTCAAGCGATGACAAGGAGACAGCTTGATTATGGTGAATGACTGCATGAGAATGCAATTAACTGAGGGTGATAATTGGTAGGAAGGTGGAACACGTTGTGACATAGTTGGGTACAACAGAACCTCACCAGAGGGAGATCGAGTAGCAGCTAGAGCTTGACAAGATTGTGGTAGTGGTGGCACTCCACAGTGGTACATTGACCAAATTAAAGCGGGGAAAAGGTAGAGGGGATAAATTTGATGCTATTGGTGCAAAGGATTGTGGAGATGCTCACCAAGCCTAACGAATTTGACGGCAGCAATGATCTGGATGACAGGGGAAGATGGCCCAAGTATGGTGATGAGTTGTGAGAGTGATCAAAAGGGGAAGTTAGAGGTGATTCTGAAATACAAAGTGACGTGAAAGATTTTGTGAAAACTTAACCAAAGACAGCGGAATGGGTGGCAATGTGGCGGTCAACTAACTAAAAGCCGAAACATCCTAACTAAAAGCTAAATCAAACACCAAACTTCTACTTACAGCGGCTTCTACTTCCAACTGCTACCATTCCAGCCTAGCCAAAAGCCATAAGCTCCAGGTGTTTCAAACGCCCACATGGTTTGTGGGCTTGGGCCAATGGTTTGTTTACAAGTATTTGGCCAGTTAATTATTTAGCTATCTGCTTACTATGTTATTCAATTGGGTTGTAGCTCTCTCGATTTTGTTATTATATCCAATGTGAAGTATTCGGTACCGATACCAAATCTGATCGAATATTGAATTCCCTTACTAAATTCAGTATCGACTGGATTCGGCACTGGCTCGTTCGGGATTAACCTGACCCATTTGCAACCCTAGGGAAGAGAAATGGGAGAGAAGGGAGAGAAAGAGGTGGAGAAGACATAGAGGTAGAGAAGAGATGGGATGAAGAAGAGAAGGGGATGAATTGCTTTGAGATTAGTGTTGGCTAGGTGGCAAAATCTGGGATGGGGTTTCTAAGGAGGGGTCTTAGGACCCTCCCTTGGAGATTTTTTCTGTGGCCACACAAGCATCTCCTTAGCATCTATCACATGGGACCCACTAATCAGTCTCTCCTAGTCCCTTAGTGTTGTCCTTGTGTAAGATGATTGGAGATGCTTGTTTGGCAATTGACATGTCACGACTCATGACTTGATGAGATATCAAAATAAAAATGAACCAGAGAGATGGGGATAATAATTAGATGATAAAAATGACATGTGTTGATCGCAAAAAAGAATGACATGTGTTAACAAACCAAAATCGACTTATAAAAGTGCTTGCATGTCATTTATCTATCCTCTCATTATTCGCTTCTCTTGTGCTAGGTTGGCTTTCTTCTTACAAACAAATTCAAGTAGAAATAGGTCCAGGATGAAAATCAGCTCTAAGGTGTAGAGTTTGCTGGAATCAGGTGCAGTTATATTGATAGTTCTATAAATATTCACAATATGGATGTTGGAATTGAAATTTACATTTTTCATGTATTATCTTAGCCCAACAAAGTAGGGGCAGAACTAGAATGAAAATGACCCAGGTTCACCACTTCATCATACATATAACGCTATGTATAATTTTCAAGAAATGGCATAATAAAAATGTGCCCGGCAACTTATAGCATCAATAATTCAACATAACATATAGCAATTTGCAATTATAAACAAGTAGCTATCCACGTGCTTACCAAAAATCAAGAAACCCACTAATACAATTAGTTAATTGTAGCAGAGTGAAGGGTTAAGGACCAAAAACACAGTCAAAAGATGGTCGGCATTGGCAAGTATGTCATCCAACCTCAATGGCCTACAAAGAAGAGAACAAAATGAATTAAAATATCCAAGTACAAAAATAGCAGATATTGTCACATTGAAGAACAGAAGAGCTCAACTAGTCAAATACTTATGGATCACTAGATCAAGATCACTTGAAAATTTTGCCTACAATTTGCAATTTGGTCAGTATTCTAAATATCCAATTTGAAACCCTAAGTCATAACATTACAATTTGATGGAAAAAACAACAATCATCAAATTGAGAAGTTCCATTTATTGAAAGAAATCTGGAGAAAATTAGAACAAAGAAGCAATACCTATGCCAATTTGCAACTCAACTCAATCCTTGCTAGCTGTCGATGTTCCTCAATTGTCAAGGAGATCGATGGGTGATGGTGACCAGGAGAAGCCATGGCTTATCGCGGGTGAGGGCGGCAGGTTGTAGGCAAGGTCTTTGGCAACCAGTGGGCTGCGGCCAGGCAAGCGAGGCAGTGTTCGCAGCTTAGTGCTCTGCACGTGTCACAAAATTGGTATCTCGAGTCAAGTAGGCTAGTGCTAGCATGATGTGAAGCAACAAACAATGAAGGACCAAGGCGAACACAACATAGCTTCATGGAAGGATCGTGGGTGTGCCCTATTGTAGTTGTCGTGTCATCCTATCCCCATGGGCCTTGCAACTCGCATTTCTTTGGGCTACGCCATGCATTTCTTTGGGCCATACTCGTGTGTTGCTGGGCTATCTACTGGAGGCTTGGTGGCCTATTGTGTGGCTTCAAAATTGTGGAGGCCTGATGTCAGTTGAGTTGGGCTAGCGGTGTTACACATGGTGTATATGAGCTAATCCTAAGAAAATATTCACTGGACCAATGTCCTATGCACTCCATGGGTCTCTTTGGATCCACCTCTGCTCCAAAGTGATCCGAGATACAAGGACATTGCAATGACTAGAGGGTGGGAGAGAATATCTGATAATTCCCTTCCTTAAGATGCTTCTGTCCTTTTCAGCAAAATTTGTCCTTTTTATTTCTCTATGTGTAGATCAAATTTAGATTTCAAATTTTGTGGTATGATAAGTTGTTTTTGTGTCAATGCTACCAAAATTTTCAGAATTGTTATGTTGTAGGACACCGGGTTAGCAAAACCCAGATCCTCTATGATTCCACCGCACTATTCCCTGAATCAGTAGATAGTGCTCACAGATACATTATTGTATATCAAGGACATATAATGCGGAAGCGTAATTAATACATTAATACTTACCCATGGGCCGGATAGACCGAAAATAGAAAACTGCAGCAGCAGAAACTTCACACGGATGGGACCCTCAGGACTTGCCCACAGGCAGCCAACTGGGGCTCGCGACCTAGTCCATGGCCTCTTCGTCTTCCAGCTCTGTCGACTCCTTTTGAGCATCGCAGGGCTTGACATTCCTGATCTTTATGACTGAGTGATGGTAGTTAAGCAAGAGTGAGTACGATGATACTCAGCAAGCCACCACACAGGATGCAGTAATAATAGATGCAAAGCTGTCAAGGGAGGCTTGAGGCTATTTTATTTGCTAAAAGCAGTGTTTTGGAATTATAATAAGTAGAAAAAACTCCTGAGACTTAGCAATTTTTAACTAAAACAGATTTTATGAAATTGATTGTGAGAATGCGATAATAATTGTAGTGTAGGTTACATCCACCTTTTATAGTGCATGGTTACCCCCACCAATGCTAGTTTTTGCCGCTGGAGTACATCTCTCCAGGAAAAATCAAAGTCAGAGTACTTCCCTCTGATAGGTTTTATCCCACCCACAAATATTTTTGGAAATAGATCTAACTCGAGTGAGTTCCCAGGTCTGCCCTTGACCGTGGGCATGGCTGCTCGAACAGTTTTACACTCTGCAGAGGTTGTACACTTTCACCACAAGAGATAAGTCATCTTCATAGTCAACATGCTTCCTTAGGCATAGGACCCAGATGATCTATCACAAAGCCTTTACCTTACTCCGGTCTAGCTAGACACCACCCGCTGAGCTTTCACCACTGAAGGGTTTTATCCACCATAGTCAGAGGCCCCCCTCTTGTGCCGTATGGGTACAGTCGGTCCCTGTATCCCACTGTGAGTAAACCAGTATGTCCTGGCACCCACTTACCACTGGTGATATCTGAACTAAACCTTTGCAAGTTAATTAGCTAGGTCGTACCCATATAGACTTGCGGTTGTACTGTTTTACACAAGGAGGTCATCACAAGATTCAGTCCTTAATTTGTCCAGGCGGTTCTACCACAAACCACGGGTTCTCGTGCGACATCAGCACCATCCACTCTCACCAACGGGTTTTGAGTGTTTTGAGAAGCGTAAAACAGTTGTATCAAAATACTCAGCCACGTACATCCCATGACTGTCCCAAACAAGTACTTAAGTTTTTAAAGATTGATGATCAGGGCAACTAGCACCCTCTGGACTAGCATAGCATTTTAATGTATTATATAGCTAGTAAAGATTATCTTTAATATCTGTGGTGACAAGGATTAAGTGATTCAAGTGTCAAGGAATGGCATATTAAATTTAATACAACAGCAAGTGGGCATGTAGCTACCTTAAGCTTTGATATACATTTATATATTAAATTAGGCATGCAAGTTGCTAATTTAAAGGAACATAAAGTTGCATAAAATGTGGGATCAATATGATCAAAGTGATGACTTGCCTTTCTTGGTTTACCACGGCCTTGATTGTTCTAGGTCGAAGCCGGCTCAGTCAGCGATCTTAATTTTCCTAGTCTTCGCTTTTACCCGAGTCTTGATTTTGTTCGAATCCGTCACCTCGAGTCTTTAGATTCTAATGCGCAACAAGAAAAGAAAGACCAAATAAATCCGAGTACTTTAAATGCCCGATTAAATTTAAATTGCAACTTATTATGATTTAAGTGTAGGAAGAAAGTTTGGAAGCTAAGCCCAAGAAGAATTTTGGAGATTTTATGATTTTCTAAATTTTGTGATTTTAGGATTGGGTTTTGAAGAGTATATTTTAAATTTAGAAGCTTGGCTCAATTTCTGAGTTTCACATGTTTAATTTTAAGATTGCTCGGGTTTTGAGAAATACTTCTTAATTTTCCGAATGTAACTTTTCAGATATGAAAATTGGATGGAAGGATTTTATATTAATTTTCAAATTCCATTCCTGGCTTTGAATCTCCAGATTTTAAATTTAAATTTGAAATTAAGATTTCCGAGTAAATTTGGACTTTTCTCAGTTTGAGTTTCAACCTTGGTTTTGGATTCCACGGTTTGAATTTTTGTTAATTGGGCCGGGGAAGAAAATCCAAACTGGGAAATTCGAATAACGACAAAAACTTTGAGAAATATGGAGGAAACAAGCAAAATGTTTTATAATTTTCGTAAATACAGCAGTTCCCTTTCTGGGATGTTACATATGTTCATTTGCACCATATTTTAAGGAGTGAAGTATAGAGCACCGTTCCTCTCACAAAGGATGATGCTTTGAATTTTGAAAGTTTGTATTGATTACATGGTGCATTTAATGATGGTGACAATATATGTCCCTAGATATGTATGTAGCAAAACCATTCTCTTTCTTTGGTTGCAAAAATAAGTGCCCTAGTACAACAAACATTTTTTAGATTTACCTAACTTTATAAAAATATACTTATTATGTCATTAAAAAACCTAAATGAAGCTTCCACATGTATTCGCTCTAAGATCCTAGAAATTTCTAGGTTAATCAAAGAAAAGCGAAGATCCACACCGCTTACTTTAGTGGCTTAAATGTATATTGTAGAATCTACCTATAACAAGTACAACCCTATATAAATATAATTGTATATTGTAGAATCTTTTTTCCGAAGATGGTATATTGTAGAATCTAATCTTGCATTTGTGTGCAATTCCGTTAGCTTAGAGTAATCACACAAGATTAGTATTATTAGATTTATCATCGAGTGTACTTTCATAATGTAAAAGTTTTGTAATTTGTTTTATGTTAAAATTAACGAACTTCCTAGCCCTGGTTACGCGCAACAAGTCGTGCACGCCGTCCGATGCGGCGAAGGATAGAGAGTCATGTGGCTTATTTTTCACTGTTCAACAATTTTGTCTTTTTCCAATTTTTGAGCTTTTTTGTTAGTTCTTTTTTCCGTATTCGTTTGTACTGTCTGTGATGGGTTAACCTGTTTTTTCTATTTTTAAATTTTTTTACATTTAATTACGCCAAATAAGTCACCATCAGCTACAGTGCTTTTTCAACCAGCTACAGTGGTTTTCAGTCATAAGCCACTTAAAATAAGCCCTTTTGAGCAGGACTGTCTTTGTGGGGCAGAGGTGTGCCGAACGGATGCTGAGAAGGGCACCAAAAACAAATACAATAATTACAAGGTGACTTTGTACACGTCCGTTATTTTTTCTTTAAATAGTCATATCTATTGAAAAGAGTGTCTAATTTATGTTCTATACCATTGTAATATATGATGAGATTAACAAATTAAGACTCATATTAAATATGTTTTAAAGATGTAGTGATAAATTGTTTCTTAACGAACAACTATGTATGCTATTAGTAACTCTACATGATGATACCTAGTAATTCTTCGCTGCTAGTGCCTACATATTTCATTACCTAGGTGTTTACTATTAACAACTTTAAGTACCAATAAATATTCTAGAGTGCTAGCAACTAGCAAATCTCCTCTACTAGTAACTCTAAGTGTTGATAACTATCAAAGTCTATATTAGTTGCTAGCTTTACATGTTTATATGCTACATTAGTTGTTGACTCTACATGTCACTTGCTACATTAGTTACTAACACTCTACTTGTTATGTACTACATTAATTACTAGCATCTAGCAACTATGAAATTCAGCGTGAGCCATTAAAGAAAGAGCTATGAACCGGAAGAAAATATCGAAAATGCTTACATGTTTAATGCAATTATCATCATGATGACTAGCAAAAATTGGGTTGTTGAACTGGTAGTGGGTGAAAATCTTGGTGAACTTGGGTATTTTTTCCACTAGTAAAAAAATCCTAGGTCCTAGTAACTATTAACACTTTTTGTTGTTACTTACCAACTTTAAAGTGTTGTTAACTAACAAATTTCGGCTGCTAGGTATTGACAACTAGCAACTCATGGTGCAGGTACTTATCAACCTTAGGTATTCGCAAGTAGAAACTCTAAGGTGTTAGCAAATATCAAATCTCGTATACTAGCAAATTATAGTTGTTAGTATCAATGTGCTGACAACTATCAACTTAAGTTTTAACAACTAGCAACTCTAGGTGATCATATCTGGCAGCTCTAAATATATTGGCCACTAAATATTTAGTATGTCATTATGTCGCTAAAAAGTATGCAATATGAGTCTTGTTTTATTTAATTTGTTGTATGGAATACAATAGTTCAAATAGAATACAAAACGGACATTCCAAAATAGTTATGATTATTTAGAGATAAAATAATAAATCGTGGCTAGTTACGTGCCCGGACCGTCCTGTTGTGTCCCCTACGCGTTCAAACAAAAAAGAAAAAGGGAAAAATATGAGGTACACGTGCAGCAACAGAAAAAGGAAGGGGAAGTGATCGTGCTAGTGCGTGCGCGTTATTGGCGACCTAAAATTAAAATTAGAATTAGTGGTCAGGATAATAGCCAAATGAATGTACAACTATTCCCATTTTGGAAAAAAAATGATTTTTCATTTGGAACATGAGGCAGTGAATTATCAACTCCTATGGTCGTACACCGCCGATAACCGAAGCAGCAGCGCCATTGCTTTGCTCGACGCCAAACGAAACCTCTCCTACTGTCATCGTCAGAATCCGACCACGAGCACATGGAGAACGGCGGCAGCCGCGGGGAGGACGGCGCGGCGCGGTGGCGCTTCGCCCGGCTGTCCCCGGGCGCCCCGCTGGACGCCGCCGGCACCAAGAGCATCCGCGCGGTGCTCGGCCGCGTCATCTCCTCCGTCGACGCCTCCGGGCCCCGCCCTGTCGCGCCGCTTGGCAATGGCGACCCCACCGCCTCCGCCTGCTTCCGGACCGCGCTTGCCTGGACGCGCTCCGCTCCGGGGGTGCACAACGGATACACTCCCTCACCGTTGGCAACCTCCAGGCACGCCGGCGAGCACTGCTCTCCTTGCCCTGACCACCTCGCATGACATGCCTGATGCTTTTAAAGCTCCGATTGGAGCTGGAAATTTTGTAGCAAGTCTGCCCTTATGAAATCAATAGGATCCCGCGTACTAAACAGTAATCTTTTTCTAAAAAAGAATAAATAATAAATAAACAGCATCTAAGCAAATAATATCTATTTCTCTGCATGTATCAGTCTGAGAGACCTTTTCTTTTGTGGCAGCATTCCTCCCCTGAAATTGGGAGATTTGCGCATAAAAGAAATGCTAACTTTGCGGATGTCTTCACGGATTGTCCACTCTCATTGTAATACTAGGCAAGGTGTGTTGAAATTAGCATGTAGTTGATGATATAAAAACGTACAGCTGTAGATAAGGTTTGGTACCTTGATCCTTGTTGAGATCTCATAACCGAACCCATGTAATCTTGTAATCTGTTCTGCCATTCCTATCAGGGACTGTAGCCGATACGGCAAGGCAACCAGCAGTGTATATATATGGATGCGGCGACCCTGCTTGAGGTGCGCGTGACAATTCCTCCCAAAACCATTCTCCTATTTCTTCAGGGTGCACGTTACAAATTGAGCTACAATTCATCGCTTCGATAACCCGTCCAGCCCATGTGTCAGGGCAGCCACCACCGTCAAGCACAAATGGGCACACATGGTGACGGAGAGAACTCTTATGGGTAGATCCCCAGGGGGACTGCTCGTCACCGTACGATCGTGCCTGAAGATTCCTGGATCATGATCAGATGGTGATTAGGTGGGGTCGACTCATAGAATCATTTTCCGTGGCATAGCCAACCCTGAGGGTGACCAATCGTGGCAATGGCACAACTAACAAGCTAAGGTCATCAACTGGGTTTAATTTGACTAGGTGAGACTGATTCCATGCTGGGAATCGTAGTCCTGTCATCTAAATTAGCAGTGGTGATCATTTGGGCTTTTTTTTGTGGTTTATGGCTGAAAAGCACTGTAGTTGGCTGAAAAAACACTGTAGCTGACAGAGATTTATTTAACATAATTAAATTTAAAAAAATTAAAAAAATATGTTAGCCCATTATGTATAATACAAACACATACGGGAAAAAAAGAATCGACAAAAAAACTCAACAAAAAGCCAAAAGTTCAGAAAAAAAAACGAAATTTATGAATAGTAAAAAATAAGTCGGAAGCTATAATCTGAAGCCATTTTGATCAGGGCCAAGTTGAAGTAAAGTCATAGCAAGGGGGCAACGGAGAGTAGGCATCCTGTACATCTAAATAATGTAGCTTGTCTCCGATTCTCCTGCATGCGTCATACTCCAACCATCCATCGGTATAGCCCACAAGCCAAAGCAAAGGGAGGCCAATGGAGAGCGCGCAGCCGTGGTGGCGATTTGCGCCGTTGCCTGGTTAGCCTCCGGTCGCCGATGGAACGACGCGCATTCGTGGCACGCTCGCCACGCTCATTTCTTCTGTCGAACAAGGCAGTGGCCGGTCCACGGTGCGGCTTGGCAGCGTCGGTCCTTCTGCCGTCGACTGCTTCCGCACTACGTCGGTGGCTGAGGAAGCCATAGCCGATGCTGTCCGCTCTGCAGAGTATAACTGCTACTCACCCGGAAGTGGCATCCTCCCTGCTCGCTGGTGAGGCTGCAAGATCCTGAGCTCTGTGTCATCTGCGTGTAGACACATGTTCTTGATTTTTTCAGAGTCATGCGCCTTAGGTTATGTTTTTTTTTGAAGCTGTAGCAAATAACAGGTAGAAAAATAGAGACAAGAGACATGAATTTTTACGTGAAAAAACCCTTACGAAAAAACCACGGGCGCTCGAAGGCAAATCGTTATAATGAGGAGAAATTGCATTGGAGCGTTTGCTCTTTCTATGGGTTACTGGAGTACATATATAGGGCGAAGGAAACAAGTTCCACACGGAGAGGAAATCGAATCAGAGTCGGTTGCTACAGATTGACACCACATCTGATATAACTTGTGCATGGCCCAGACACCTGTCATACCACGTCTGGCATAAGGTGACGAAATGTCTTACACAGACACGGTGCGAATTCGAATCAACTTCAACAATCTACACCTTGAGCCGAATTTCCTCCAGCAGGCGAAGAATGCGATAAACTCTTCTAATAAAATCAGCATGTACACCTTGAGCACCGAAAGTCCAGAGGACTAGTGAGCAATACCAAGGCAAAAACTGGCTTTGTCGACATATCAGCTGGATTATTATGAGTACTTATCTTGCGACTTTATTACCATCTTGAGTAATGACTCCTCGAATGTAGTGATACCTAATGTCAATGGCTTTGTTCTCTCATGAAACATTTGATTTTTTGTAAGGCAAATAACGCTTTGACTATCACAAAATATTGTAGTACAAGATGTATTTTCACAAACTCAATAAATAAACCTCTTAGCAAAATGAGCCTCGCTGGTGAGGCTGCAAGATCCTGAGCTCTGTGTCATCAGTGTGTAGACACATGTTCTTCATTTTTTTCAGAGTCATGCACCATCCATGCACTTGCTTAAACCACCTTAGGTTATGTTTTTTCGAAGCTGTTGCAAATAATGCGCAAAAAAAATAGAGACGATAGACACAAATTTTTATATGAAAAACCCTTAAAAAAACTACAGGCGCTTAAAGGTAAATAACTATAATGAGGAGAGATTACAATAGAGCGCTTGCTCTTTCTATGGGCTACTGGAGTACATATATAAAGCGAGGAAAACGAGTTCCATATAGAGAGAAAACCAAATCAGAGTCGGTTGCTACAAATTGATACCACATCTGATACAACTTGTGCATGACCCAGACACCTGTCATGCCACGTCTGACATAAGGTAATGAAGTGTCCTACATGGACACGATACGAATTCAGATCAACTTCAACAATCTATTCCTTAAGCCAAATTCCCTCTAGCAGGCGAAGAATGTGATAAACTCTTTCAATAAAATCAGCACTTTGAGCACCGAAAGTCCAGAGGACTAGTGAGCAATACCAACTAAATCTAAGCAAAACTCAAACTTAGTGGCAGAAACTGGCTTTGTCAACATATCAGCTGGATTATTATGAGTACTTATCTTGATAACTTTAATATCATCTTGAGTAATGACACATCGAATGTAGTGATACTTGATATCAATGTGCTTTGTTCTCTTATGAAATATTTAATTTTTTGTAAGGCAAATAGCACTTTGACTATCACAAAATATTGTAGTGCAAGATGTATTTTTTTATAAAGCTCGGTAAATAAACCTCTTAGCCAAATGATTTCTTTACAAGCTTCAGAAATAGCCGCATACTCAGCTTCTGTAGTAGACAAGGCAATGGTAGCTTGCAAACTTGCTTTCTAGCTTACAACACACCCTTCAATAGTGAACACATAACCAGTTAGAGATCTTTTTTATCCAAATCTCTAGCAAAATCAGAATCCACATAACCAACAAGCCCATCTCTAGTCTTCACAAACCGTAAACAAGCATTAGATGTGCCTCACAAATACCTGAAAGTCCATTGAACTGCTTTCCAATGCTCTTTTCTAGAATTAGCCATGTATCTACTAACCAAACTTAATGATTAAGATAAATCAGGGCGAGAACATACCATGGCATACATAAGCGAACCAACTGCACTCGCATATGGAACTCTAGACATATACTCAACTTCATCATTTGATTGTGGACGGGATGCTGAAGAAAGTCTGAAATGTGCAACTAAGGAAGTACTCACAAGTTTAGTCTTATGCATATTAAAACGACAAAGAACTTTATCAATGTACCCTTTTTTGACTTAGGTATAATTTGCCAAACTATTTGTCTTTGACAATTTTCATACCAAGAATCTTCTTTGCTATACTGAGATTTTTCATCTCAAATTCACTACTTAATTGTGCCTTTAACTTTGAATTTCAGCCTTGTCTTTTGCAGCAATCAACATATCATCAACGTATAGAAGCAAATAAATAACTGAACCATTAAAAATATTCAAATAAACATAACTATCATAATTAGATCTTTTAAAATCATGAGATATCATAAAGGAGTCAAATCTCTTGTACCATTGTCTAGGTGACTGTTTCAAACCATAAAGAGATTGCTTCAATTTGCAAACAAAATTCTTCTTTCCTGAAATGACAAAACCTTCTGATTGCTCCATACAAATGTCTTCTTCTAATTCCCTATGTAAGAATGCGGTTTTTACATCCAATTGTTCAGGCTCACAATTATGTATATGCACAATGCTGAGTAAAGTACGAATAGAACTATGCTTCACAACAGGGAAAAGACATATATAAAATCAATACCTGGAATTTAGTTGTATCCTTTGGTAGCTAGCCTTGCTTTGTACCTAACCTCTTTGGTTGCTGCAACACCTTCCTTTTTCTTGAAGATCCATTTGCAGTGAATAGACTTCTTCTCAATTGGCAACTTGACTAGCTCCCAAGTGCCATTCTTGTTAAGAGATTCCATCTCATCATGCATGGTAGTCATTTATTTTTCTGAATCACTAGAAGAGATTGACTCCAAATAAGATGAAAGTTCTGCGGTACCTTCAATTTCTTCTGCCATATTTAAACAATAAGCCACAATATTGGTTTCTTCAATCAATCTCTTAGGAGCCTGAATGTTTCTCCATTCTTTATTAACTACAATGGAATGTTGTGTTGGTGGCGCAACAATAGAAACTTCTGAAATATTTTCCTTATTGATTTCTGGTGTAGATCCTGAATCAATAATATGCTCCTCGTGTACACTTGATTGCTTCTCAATGGGAACATCAATAGATGGTTTATTATGCAACATAACAGACTCATCAAAAGTAACATCTCTGCTAATAACCACTGTTGTAGGGGTGGCCCCCACCTAAGCCCAGCAGGCCTGTTAAGAGAATGTAAGGCCCAGAATGGGACGTGTATAGTGACAAAAGTACCCCTGAGGGAAGTACTCATGTGTAAGGGTGTGACTGTAAAAGCACTCCCCAGGAGGATGTATATATGTAGGACATAGGCCATGGGGAGAGACTCGAAGCCATTTTCACTTACTCAACTCTCCACTACCACACTCTCTCTCTGTTTGGTCTGTAACCACAACAGTTGGCGCCGTCCGTGGGGAGGACAAGAACAAGCCTCCAGGTCTGAAGGAGGATGGCACCAAGGAAAGCTTCACCGTCGGCGATGAAGAAGAGGGCGGAAGCGGCGAAGTCTCGCGTCAGCACTAGGGCTTCGGCTTTAGCAGCCGCAGGTACGAGTGGTGGTGCAGGTGTGACCAGGAACCCCGCCATCGACGCGACGACCAACCCCGCCACAGACGCAACGCCCAACCCCACCAGCACTGCCCCGACGACCAACCCCGGCGATGGTAACGCAGGCGCATCTGTTTTTCCACCCACCGCAGAAGCGGTGAACGGCCCCAGCGGCGACGCGAACCTCGTCACCGGCTCCAGGGTCCTGCAGGACAACGCGGCGGGCAGCCTGGGGGCGCAGGCCGTGGTCGCCACCGTGCCGATAGCACCGCCAAGCGCACCGACGGCCCCAGCCACGCCCGCGGTGGAGACTGCTCTGCTGGTGGCCCTCAGCGCGTTTCAGCGGGAGCTAACAGACCTCCGCGGAGCTGTGCGGGACATGCGAGGCTCGGAGCCAACACGCCCCCCCAACGGTGGCATCCGAACCCGCTCCGGAGAGGGCGGATAGCCGCGACGCCCCTACGTCTAGTCGCGTCCCACTACGGCGCGTAGACCCGGAGTCCCTGCTCTCTGTGGGCCTACAGCAGGCGGCATGGTCTGAAGATTTCAAGTTCCCGAGCGTCATCGAGGCCTACAAAGGCGACTCCGACCCGCGGGAGTTCGTGCGCGTGTACAAGACTGCTATCGAAGCCGCTGGCGGAGACGACACCACGAAGGCAAAAGGACTCCCTCTCGCGCTACAAGGGGTGGCGCTGTCCTGGTTCTTCACCATTGAACCACAGTCCATCTACACGTGGGAACAGATCCGCGACCGGCTCTACAACAACTTTCAGGGAAACTACGTCGAGCGTGTCGATGCGGACCAGCTCTTTGCAGTCAAGCAAAAACCCGAGGAAAGGCTCCGGGATTACTTCAAGCGCTTCGCAAAAGTGCGCTGCCAGGTCAAGGACGTCAACGAAACAACCGTTATTAACGCAGCAATACAAGGCCTTCAACCGGGACCAATGGCCGAATACAATGCGCGCAAGCCCATTAAGACGGTCGGGAAGCTCTTCGACAAGATGGAAGAGTACGCCAGAGCGGAGGAGGACGCGTGGAGACGACACGGTGACGACTCTGACACCAACAAGGCGGAAGGCTCGGCAAAGAGCAAAGGCTAGCCGAAGCGGGGCTCTTCGAAAGGTAAGCGCAAGCAAGAGCAGCCGAAGGGCGCCTCCGAACGCAAGGACCCCCAACACAATGACCAGCCAGGCGACAGGCCCAAGCGCGACCAACGCAAGTCCATGAAACCTTGTTACGTCTTTGACATCGAGGGCGGCTCTGAAGATCCGCGGGTCGCGGAGGCAGAGGGCGCCGAGGCCGAGGACGGGGACATGGCCGAGGTCGAGACGATCGAACCCGCGAAGAGTACGGCGACCAGCACCACGGGCAGTGGTGCAAAATCCATGGCAGAGGCAACCATGACACGCGTGCTTGCGCCACTATCGCAGCGCTACGGCAGAGTGTCGCCAGGGACAAAAACCCGGATACACGCGCGCCCGTTGTGGCCCACGTCCAACACCCCCAGGACCAAGGAATGCAGCCCTAGGAAGGCCTCCTGCGAATTCAGGCACATGTGCAACAACCTCGGGAGGGCCTCCTACAGTTACAAGTCCCGGAAGGAGCCCAGCGCAGGATCATCAACGTCATCTCCGGAGGCTCCTCGCTGGAGTTCGCCTCGGCGCGGCAACGGAAGGCTTACGTGAGGAGGCTGCACCACGTCGCGGCATACCCGACGCAGGCGCCGCCAGAATGGGCACAGCACGAAGTCACATTCACGCCCGCTGACGCCGAGGGCGTGGAGTTTTCCCACCAAGATCCTTTGGTCGTCCGGGTCCTCGTAGCCGGATGCGAAGTCAGGCGCGTCCTAGTCGATGGAGGAAACTCCGCGAACGTCCTGTTCGCTGCGGCCTTCGACCAAATGGGGATCCCTCGGAGTCGATTGGGGTCGTCAGGCATCCCGCTGCAAGGATTTGGAGGGCAGCCTTTGTGCGCTTTGGGCCAGATATGCCTCCAAGTCTCCTTCGGCCAAAACGACAATGTCAGGAGCAAGGACGCCATCTTCGACGTGGTCGACATTGCATACCCCTACAACGCCATAATAGGGCGGCCGCTCCTAAATACTCTCGGAGCAGTCCCGCATCACGGCTTCTTGTGCATGAAGCTTCCCGGGCCGCGGGCTATCATCGTCATCCATGGCGACCAGGACATGGCTCGGCGCATAGAGCTTGGCGCCAGAGGTCCGTGCCACGCGGCTCGCCAAGGCACCTGAGCCGGGAGCGCCGATGCGGAGCCCTTGGGCGCCCCTGAGAGCGTCTCACATTCCTCGCGCACAAGGTTGCCCCGGCAGCAGCGGCTCGTCAGCGGTCGCCCCGTCATCATAGCAATTAGTGGTCGGTATCCCCTCTCCTCTTTTGTAATTGCTCACCCGCGCAAACGGGAATTTAATAAAGTTCACCGTTTGCACAAATTTCTGTTCTTCGCAACAAAGACACGCGTTCGCGCGCGCACTCTCCGTTAAAGATACGGGTATGAGTATAAACAAAGACACGCGTTCGCGCGCGCACTCTCCATTAAAGATACGGGTATGAGTATAAGCAAAGACACGCGTTCGCGCACGCACTCTCCGTCAAAGATACGGGTATGAGTATAAGCAAAGACACGCGTTCGCGCGCGCACTCTCCTTCAAAGATACGGGTATGAGTATAAACAAAGACACGCGTTCGCGCGCGCACTCTCTGTCAAAAATACGGGTATGAGTATAAACCAAGACGAGCGGGGGGACGCCTCCGCACGCACTCTACGGAGTATAAATAAGACGTAGCGTCGAGGTCCGCCTCCGCACGCACCTCACCGCCCGCAACGCGTGGAGGCTTGCCCCCGCGCGCAGTCCACGGACTCTAAATAAAACGTAGCGTCGAGGTCCGCCTCCGCACGCACTCTACGGAGTATAAATAAGACGTAGCGTCGAGGTCCGCCTCCGCACGCACCTCACCGCCCGCAACGCATGGAGGCTTGCCCTCGCGCGTAGTCCACGGACTCTAAATAAGACGTAGCGTCGAGGTCCGCCTCCGCACGCACTCTACGGAGTATAAATAAGACGTAGCGTCGAGGTCCGCCTCTGCACGCACCTCACCGCCCGCAACGCGTGGAGGCTTGCCCCCGCGCGCAGTCCACGGACTCTAAATAAGACGTAGCGTCGAGGTCCGCCTCCGCACGCACTCTACGGAGTATAAATAAGACGTAGCGTCGAGGTCCGCCTCCGCACGCACTCTACGGAGCGTAAATAAGACGTAGCGTCGAGGTCCGCCTCCGCGCGCACTCCTCGGAGTATAAATAAGACGTGGATGTCGATCTCACGCACTCTCCGGAGTATAAATAAGACGTAGCGTCGAGGTCCGCCTCCGCACGCACTCCTCGGAGTATAAATAAGGCGTGGATGTCGGTCTCACGCACTCTCCGGAGTATAAAAAAAGACGCGGATGCTATCCCTGCGCACTCTACGGAGTATAAACAAGACGCGAACCCCGCGCACGCATGGGCGTCGCCCCAGAGCGTACTCCTCGGAGTATAAATAAGATGCGGATGCTATCCCTACGCACTCTACAGAGTATAAACAAGACAGGGGTATTGGCCCCACGTACTTAGGGAACAACGTACCCCGCTTAACTCTACGGAGTGCAAAGGGCACCACGGGGGCCTACCCCCACGCACAGCCTGCGAAGTACCAAGGCAACGTACCAGAGGCTAGCCCCAGCGCGAGCGCACCCGCGAGCGAGAAACACCAGAGGCTATTCTGGCATAATCTTGGGAAGGAGCGCTCGCACGTCTATCTCGACCAGAGGCGTGGGACGGAGTGCTTGCGCGTCTACTTCGACTAGGCGCCAGCTTCGCTACCACCACTTCGAAGGGTAGGGGACGGAGCGCTTGCGCGTCTACTTCGACTAGGCGCCAGCTCCGCTGCCACCACTTCGAAGGGTAGGGGACGGAGCGCTTGCTCATCTACTTCGACTAGGCGCCAGCTCGGCTGCCACCACTTCGAAGGGTAGGGGGACGGAGCGCTTGCGCGTCTACTTCGACTAGGCGCCAACTCCGCTGCCACCACTTCAAGGGTAGGGGACGGAGCGCTTGCGCGTCTACTTCGACTAGGCGCCAACTCCGCTGCCACCACTCCGCAGGATGGGGAAACGGAGCGCTTGCGCGCCTACTTCGACTAGGTGCCAGCTCCGCCGTCGCCGCTTCGAAGGGATATCGGACTGAGCGTGTATGCGGTTATTGCAACTATGCGTCTACCTCGATCACACCACCCCCGCAAGGCGCAAATCATCGCATACGGGCGCGCGTAGTAACCCTCCGAGTTTACCTTGGGACAGCGTAGCCGGAGGGCGGCGATGCACTTCCCAGGATCTAATCAAGACTGTTCTTTGCATTCGCTAAGGATGCTTACAAAGGCGCACAAACACCTCCGGCGCACCAGGCCGCTACTCGGCAGGCTCATCTTTAACATGCGTCCGTACCGAAGCTCCACTCGAAGACGCCTGACCCGCCCAGAAATCCAATGCTTCCTCGGCCCTTTGCCAGCGCCGAAGACGCCGTCGGGTTGCAAGGTCAGAGATTAGCAGCCGACCCCGGCTGTGTAGCTGCTCGGGACAAGGGGGCAGGAATCAGAACACCGGGAAACAACTCCGTACTTTACCAGCAAAAAAAAGAAGAAAAAAAAGAAGACAACCCGGGCTCTGGTTACAACGCACACCAACACGCGACAACCTCCCGTCACACCTGTGGGTTCGCGGTGTCCTCCGGGGCCGCGGCGCCATCCTCGTCATGCCGGGGAACCTCGTCCAGAAACTGGCCAAGATTTCCCTCGCCGCGCAAGTTGTTCCGCAACTCGACTATGGCTGCGGCCTCGCCGCAGTATTCCCATATCCGCTCATGGAAGAACTTCACAGCGCGGCGTACGGCTCGCACGGCGCCGGACATTACCTCGCCCCCGGCAGGCATCTCCAGTCGGGGATCGACTAGCCCCGCAACGTGTTCACAACCACGGTGTTGCAGGAGCGCGCACGTCAGACACGACGCCACGTAGGCGCAGTGATTGCCGAAGATCGCCGCGGCGCCACGTGCAACGCCGGCCGCTTCCCCAATCCACCGGAGTGACCGCGACAGGTCCTCGGGCCCGAAGGAGCGTGCCGGCACTTCGGCGACAAGCCCCTTGAGGGTATCTTCCAGGGCTAGCATGGCGTCCCAGGAGGCTATCGAAGCGTCGCTCAAGGCTCGATCTCGCTCCGCGAGAGAGGCAGCAAGCTCGCTGTTCTTCCCCTCTAGAGCAGCGATCCGTTGCAGAAGGCCGTCCCACTCTACAGCAGCTTCTTGCCGCACCGCCTCCGCTGCCGACGCTCGCACTGCGGCAACGAGCCCGTCGGTGTGCGTCTTCATCTCCGCGCACTCCAACTCCAGGCGGTGTATGCGAGCATCCTGGGCGGAGCGCCCTCCTGCAGCTCCTCTTCGGCGGCTGTAACATCCCAAAAATTTGCTTTCTGAAAAATTTAAATTTAAATTAATTATTTTAAAGTATTTGAGTTTTATTTGGATTTGCCCTGAATTTCTGTTTTTGAAAACTGGATCTGAAAAGTATTTTAAGTAAAACCTAAAAATATTGTTAAATAAAAAGATATTTTGAATTTCTATAAAAATCCTAATTCAAATTAATTATTTGGAGTTATTTGGATTTTATTTGGTTTCCTGGATTTTCTGGTGTTTAAAAATGTATTTTTAAAATTAAAAAGTATTTCAAGTATGAAAATTAAATACCAACATTAGTTGGAAGTAATTTTATTTAGTCCAAAATATGTCCAGGAGCTTCTGTGAATTTTTCTGGAATTTTTGGAGGTATTTTCATATTTTTCTGAGGCCTAATTAATTTCCTAGCCCTTTTCTGAAAAATAAAAATCAAATCCCAAAATTAAAAATCCCTCTCCTCCCTCCAGCCGACACGTGGACGGCCCAAGACCGCCCACGTCGCCGCTCGGCCTAATCCAGGCCGCTCTCTCCCTCTCCCACCACCAAACGGGCCCGGCCCGTCAGCCACCCCGCCTTCCCCTCCCCTCTGGCTGACGCGTGGCTGGCCCGATGCGTGCCGCGTCACCTCGCGCTGGCCATCCAGCCCTTCTTCTCTCTCTCGCTACGTGCGGACCCCGCCCGTCAGTCGCTCGCGTTCCACTCCTGCTGCCACCCGGGTCCCGCTTGTCAGAGCCATCGTCTTCCTCGCGGAGACGCTTTCCTTTCTTCCTCCCCTCTTTCCTTCTTTGCGCCGGCGACCAAATCCGCGCCGTACCCGGCCATTCCTTACCCGGCTCTTACCGGTTTTGGAATCCCCGAGCTCCCCGCGCGACCGAATCCCGAACGCCCGCGCCTCCCTTCCTTCTCTGGTCCCCTATTTCCTTTTTCCCCCGCCCCCTTCCTTTTTCCGGCCGACACCCCGGCGAGCAATTGCCGCGCCCCTACCCCCTCCTCCGCCCTATAAAAGCCTCCCTCGGCTTCGCCTCCCTCCGCCCAACACATAGACGCGCTCCACCTCCTTTCCCGAGCCCCGTAGCGCCCCTCCACCGTGTTTCCCCTCTCTCCGAGCTCCGCCCAACTCCGGCGAGCCTTCCCCACCACCTCGGACCTCCCCGGAGCCCGTAGCCGCCACCCACAGCTTCCCCGTGCGTCGGCGAACCTCCCCGGCACCTCGGCCGTCCCTCCTCGCCGCCGGAGCACCCGAGACCGCTCCGCCCCTTCCTCGCTGCCGGCCATCTCCGTTCGTCCCCGAGCCTCACCGACCCCTCCGCCGGATTCGCCTCTGCTCCAGGACCGCGTTTTGAACCTCGACCGAACCCCTCCGGCCTCCCATCGCCGCCGGCAACCCCGCCTCCGGCCACCTTTGCCCGGTCCTCCAGCAGGTAACTCTCAAAGGGATTACCTACCCTTATTGGGTAGGCAAAGCCTCCCCGCCCGACTGGTTACCAGCACTATCCCTCTCCCCCCGGCTCCCTCGGCGCGCGTTCGAGCCCCCGGCTCCGCACGCTGAGGTTGAGCCTTTCTCTATTTTTCCGCACTGACAAGTGGGTCCCACCCGTCAGCGGCTGCCGGTCTATGCGGGCCACTGTCGTCTGGGCCCCACCCGTCTGTTCTGGTCACTGACACATGGGCCCGGAGTCCAGTGGGTCCCACATGTCAGAGGCTGAGCCAGTGGGCTCACTGTCCAGTGGGTCCCACATGTCAGAGGTTGATCCCGTGGGCTCACTGACCAGTGGGTCCCACCTGTCACAGACTTAGAGTAAAAGCAATAAAATAAAAGATTAAAATTTAATCCTTCCAGTGGGCTCCACCTGTCAGAAATTTCCTAATTTTTGGATTTATTCAAACTGAAAACTTCAAACAAGCATAACTTTCTCATTTTAACTCCAAATTGAGCCATTCAAATTTCTAAATTCATCTAAAATCATAATCTATCCAAATATGACCTCTATTTGAGTTTTTGAGTTTATTTGATTTTATTTGTATTTATTTGTTTTGTTGCTTCGTCTTTTCCCGCGTAGATTCCAACGTTGTCGACGATCTCACCACTTCGCAGCAGGAAGACCCAGAGAGCCTGCAAGAAGGCAAGTCTCCTTTGATCATCTTAAATCTACGATTTTAAAATGTTTTAATTATTTTTAAATTATGTGCATTGCTATTTACATAAAGCATTAGTTCAAATATTAAGGTATTAGTTACCCCAATTTTGTTATGCCCTCAGTTGAAATTGAATGCCATGTACTCTTGTCTCCCTAGGATTTCTTTTGGCTCTTTAGTGAGAGTATTATAATCAATTGTGAATAATAGGATGGTAGTATAATGCTTAGTCATGCTATGTAATACCCTTGCAATCTTGAAAAATGGGAAATTATGATTTATTGTAATACCCTTGTTTTTACAAATTTAGTGGTAATTGGAGTTACCACTGTTCTTTTAAAATAAACTAAAATGTGAAAGTTGGTTTAGATTAGGGTGGATGGTTGGTTTGGATTGGTGCAGGAAGCACGAGATCTTGTTAAGTGTGTGTTCCACCCTAGCAATTAAGGACCGACGCTTGTGTTTGTCCAGACTAAGCATTAACCGTACAACCACAAGTCTATATGGGTACGACCTAGCTGACTAACTTATGATAGTCTAGTTTAGGTGCCACCAGTGGAAAGTGGGTGCCAGGGATGGACTGGTTATTCACAGTGAGGGACAGGGATTTACTGTACTCATATGGCGCAAGAGGGGGCTTCGGTTCGGGCAGTTAGCATACCTGCGGTGAAACCTCAGCGGGTGGTATCTAGCTAGATTAGAGTAAGGTAAAGGCTTTGTGATACTTTATCTGGGTCTCATGCCAAAGGAAGGGTGTTGACTTTTAGGATAATTTATCTCTTGTGGGTAAAGTTGTACAACCTCTACAGAGTGTAAAACTATTCGAATAGCCGTGCCCACGGTCAAGGGCGGGCAAGGAATGCTTTCACATGGTAGATTTTTGGTTTTGATTTTAAAATCAAAGTTTTTGTATTCCAAGAGTGGAGGGAACTCTCGGAAGGGTATCCTGGCAGTTGGAGCCAGAGAGGGTGGATGGAACCCGCAGTTTTAAACTTGACCAATTGTAATTGGTTGGCTAGTGTTGGTAGATGGAACCTTCACTAGAAAGTTAATGATAGTTTCTGCTAAAACATTTACTTTATTAAATTGATGCCTTCGAAAATAATTAGAAGTAATTGAATGAAAATGTTGCTTTGTGCAAAAGAACCATATAGCCTTCCTTTGTCAAGCCTTGCATCTATTGCATTTTTCCCAAGACTTGCGGAGTACTTTATGTACTCACATGCTACACTAAAAAATAATAACCAGAGGAGTACGAAACTCAAGAAGGCGACTACGACTTCTTCGCGGGTGGATTCGACGAAGGATTCCCGGAGTACTAGGTCACGCTTCCCCAGTCAATTGCCTGTGGCGTATTGATGGGTCTTCACCGAGTTTATCTTTTGCTTCCGCTGTGTTTCGTGTGTGTGAGGTCTTGAAACCTCAATTGTAACAATGAGACATTTCGGTCTGTACTCTTTAATATTGTAATAAAGCGTTGCTGGTTATGTATTCATTTCTGTTTAACTGTGTGCACTAGCTTTGATCTGGGACTAGTGCAGTAATACACAGAGGGTCCGGGTTCGAAAATCCAGGGTCCCGACAGCGGCCTGCAGCCTACTCCGTAGCGCTGCTCCCTCGCGAACGTGGGCACCTCGCAGGGCCTGGGCCAGCACGAGTATCTGCGCGGCGCAGGAGTTAGCAAACGCTAAGTGGCGGCAAGTGGTCTAAAAGACGGACGCTTACCCTCACTCCCAACACCTCCAATGCATCTCCAAGGCGCCCCGACCCGTAGGTCTGCAACGCCTGTTGACCGATGCTGGCGGCCGCGTCCTCCGCAATCCCGCGCCATGCCCTCAGAGCGTCTGACGGAGGGACGAAGCTTCTTAACATACTTGCTAGTTTATCTTCTTAACATACTTGCTAGTTTATCTTTCAATCGTAATCTTTCACTCCTTGAATGTCTTGAATACATCCGATTTGTGCTTGACAAAATACACCCAAACTCTTCTTGAGTAATCATCAATGATGGTCAACACGTAGCTTGCACCTCCAAATAATGGAATGCAAGATTCTTCCCACAAATCTAAGTGAATATAATCTAATATGCCTTTTATAGAGTGAGTCATAGTACTAAATTTTACCCTCTTTTGCTTGCCGAAGACACAATAAACAAAATGTTTACAAAACTTCAGCTTGTCAGTGCTTTGACCATCAAGAAATCCTCTTTTGCGTAAATCATTCTAGCTTCACTCATATGCCTTAGATATATATGCCAAAGATTAGTAACAACATAATCAAATGATTTATTTGAGCCAACAGCAGCATTACCTGAAATTATAGTGCCTTGCAGATGACATAAATTGGCAGCCTTCATATCACCATTCATCACAACAAGAGAATCTTTAGTGACCTTCAAAACTCCACCTCTACTTGAATACTTATACCCTTTAGCATCAAGAGTGCCCAACAAGATAAGTTTTCTCTTCAAATTCGGAATATGATGAATATTCGACAAAGTTCTAATGGTGCTATCAAATATCTTGATCTAGATAAAATCAATACATGCAACCTTACATGGTGTATTATCACCAATCAATACGGATCCACTTGGCGTAGCTTCATAGGTAATGAACCACTCGTGGTTCAGGCTCATGTGGAAAGTTTAGGCTGAATCAAGAATCTATTCATCGTCGGTTTTGGAATTACCGGCAAAGGCAACAAGAACATCTCCATCATAACCTTCTTTGGTGACAACGATAGCTCTAGGTTCATCCTCTTGTTGATCATTTTTTAATTTGTTATTCCTCTTCTCGTTGTTCTGCAACTTCCAGCACTTTGATATGCCATGACCATCCTTCTTGCAATACCTGCATGACCTCCTGTTTCTGTATATAGATCTACCTCTATATCTGTTTATGTTTCTACCTCTAGAATTGCCATTTGAACCCTTCTCGTATGGCCTGGTGCGGACAGACAAACCTTCTGCATGCGTACTTGAACTTTCATGGGAAACCATAAGTTTCATCTTTTCTTTAACACACAGAGCATCATAAACTTAACTAAGAGTAAGAGTGTCTCGGCTATATAGAATAGTATCTCTAAAAGTGGAGTACAAGTTAAGAGTGTCTCGGCTATATAGAATAGTATCTCTAAAAATAGAGTACAAACTGGGTAGAGAGTATAGCATAATAAGACCCAAATCTTCATCATTATATTTTACCTTTATAGACTCGAGGTCTGCAATAACTTTCTTGAAAGCTATTAGGTGGTTCAACAATGAGGCTCCCTCCGCCATCTTGTGGGAATAAAGCTTATGTTTCAGATACATCTTGCTAGTCAGATCCTTGGTCGTGCAAATCTGCTCCAGCTTCAGCCATAATGCGGTAGCAGATGTCTTCTTTATAACCTTCTGTAAAATATTATTTGATAGATAAAGATGAATTTGAGATAAGATCTTACCATCTTTATGTTACTTTTCATCAGCGGACAATGTGGCTAATATCTTATTGATCCCCAAAAGTGTATCATCCAAATCAAATTGTGATAAAATAGCTCGCATCTTGACTTGTTATAGAGAAAACCTCATGTTGCTATCCAAAAACAGAAGATCATACTTCAGAGTGGCGATGCGGAAGAAATCTAAAATTTGCTAGTACTAATTTTGTGTGCACCTAACAAAATTCTCACACGTGAAAAACTACTGGTACAAATCTCGGCTCGGGCCCCGTGCGTTACTTTTTCTTCTGATCATTATCCCTTGATTTCTCTCTTTTGGATTGATTGTTTGCTGTCTTTTTTCTTTGCTCACACAGCTATCCCTTGACTTCTTTGCACGTGATTTCCCCGCTCTGACGTGATGCCAGTTGCACCGAGGCAAGAAGGCCGCGCGCGGGATGCTTCTTTGCTTATGCTTGTTGAGGAACCGACGCTGGAGACCAGTCCGAGCGATTCCTCTGCTTAAAACAAGAACGAATCAATCATAGAATCACAGAATAATAGATTGAACACAGAGAGGTAGAGAGAATTCCTGGTCTTTCTTTATTGCTTTAGATTGCATCGGGGTACATAATGAGGGGAGTCTAGGTCCCTATTTATAGTCTACGGTGGGGTGCCCAATTAGATCAGGACTCTGGATAGAGTCCAGGTTTCCTAACACTCCCCCTTGGGCACTCACCCAACATGCTCATGCCTCGTCAAAACTCCATAAAAACCCAGTGGGAAAAATTTGGAGAAAGAGTACATGATACATGTGATGCTACAATGCACGAATTGCCTCATTAAAAACCTTGGTCGAGAAACTTCATGAAAAACTCGTCAAGGGAAAAAGGGTACAATTCACCCAAATTTATTTAATCTGCAAGACTTTATTTTTGGGTACTTAATCTTCATGATCAAGATTTATTAACGGGCTTGTGAGAATTCTCCCCCTGAATTCTGCACTTTTCTAAGTCTCATCATTTCAATCCCTCACACGCACCTTTCAGAGCTAGATGCGAGGAGTGACTTGGTGAACAAGTCTTAGTGTGCAGTACTCTAATCTTGTCCATCTTTGCAATTCATGAGCATAGAGGAACTTGGGGTTGATATGCTTACATAGCCCGTTTGCACTTGTGCAACGCAAGCTGCATTATCTTCATGGATAATTGTGGGGGTTTGCACAATGTTCATCCCACATGACTACTGGATGTGGTGAATCATTCGGCGGAGCCAAGCGCACTCTCGTGCGGCTTCATACAGTGCTATAATTTCTGAGTGGTTCGTCGAAGTAGCTACCAGGCTTTGCTTAGACGATTTCCATGAAATTGCAGTTCCACCACACAGGAATACATAGCCTGTTTGTGACTTAGCGGTATGCGGGTCTGACAGATACCCAGCATCTGCATAGCCAATCAAGTTCAGATCTTGATTCTTTCTGTAAAACAATCCGAGGTCTTTGCTTCCTTGGAGGTATCGGAAAATGCCCTTTATGCCCTGCCAATGCCTTTTGGTGGGCTCTGCACTATACCTTGCTAAGAGGTTCACGACAAATGCAATGTCCGGTCTAGTGCAGTTTGCTAAATACATGAGTGCTCCCACTGCACTCAAGTATGGGAATTCCGGTCCCAGGACTTCCTCCCCCTCTTCCCTTGGTCGGAAAGGATCTTTTTCTTGCTGTAAAGACCTACGATCATCGGTACTTTCGAGGGAAATACCTTCTCAAAGCCAAACCTTTCAAGCACCTTCTGGGTGTAGGTCGACTGATGTACCAAGACTCCTTCAGGGACATGCTCAAGCTGCAGGCCTAAGCAAAACTTGGTCTTGCCCAAATCTTTCATTTCAAATTCTGACTCCAAGTAGGAGCTTGCTTCTTTTATGTCTTCGGCTGTCCCGATGATATTCAGATCATCTACATACACAGAGATTATACAGAATCCATTCTGGGATCGCCGTATAAATACACAAGGACAGTCTTCATTGTTTGTGTAGCCTTTCTTGCAGAGAAAGTCGCTCAAGCGATTATACCACATTCTTCCAGATTGTTTCAGTCCATACAGTGACTTTTTGAGTTTCACACTGTACAGATTTCTATTTGCTCTGTCTTGGTTCGGGAGAGGAATTCCTTCAGGGACTTTCATGTAAATCTCCGAATCCAAGTTACCGTAAAGGTATGCAGTCACAACATCCATCAATTTCATTTCTAAATTCAAGTTCACTGCCATTGAGATCAAGTATCTAAAGGTAATTCCACTCATGACTGGGGAGTAGGTTTCTTCATAATCAACTCCAGGACGTTGAGTGAAACCTTGGGCTACCAGCCTTGCTTGTATTTCACTACTTCATTTCTTTCATTTCTCTTTCGAACAAATACCCACTTGTGCCCAACGGGGTGTATGTGGGGAGGTGTGCGGCATACGGGCCCAAACACCTCTCTTTTATTCAGAGATAGCAATTCAGTTGCTATTGCCTTCTTCCAATCTTCCCAATCTGATCTTTTCTTACATTCAGCGAGCGATGCAGGCTCGGGATCAAGATTGATGATGGTGGCAATTTTCTTTGCGAAGTAGATATCGATATTAGCTGTTGTCCTATTCAGGGACTCTCCCGTGTGCACATAATTTATAGCTATTTCTTCATGAGTTGCTTCTTCTGGAGCTTCACCTTGCGTATCGCTTCTTTCAATTGCGGTGGCAAGTTCCTTTACTTTTTCGGTTCCGATGTGTGCGCACACATCCACGCCGATGGGGATATTCAGATCCGGTATGCCCTTTTCGGAAGGTGTCATACTTGTGCCAGGTCTCAACTGGCTCCCCTTCTCATTCTGGGGGACTTCAATGATTGGCTGTGATAAATCCCTTTTATCCTTTTTCACCAGGCGTCCCCGGTTACTAAGGATTCGAGGAACCGGAGTTCTCGTCCTTTATTATTTTTTCTGAGGCCTCTGGACGAGTTTAGGGATACCTTCTGCTTTATTTGGTATTTCAACCCTCTCCGGTGCAGTGCGTGCAGGCACATGCGACTTAGTCACGCTCTTCAAATCACTAAAGTGATCAGGCAGCTGATTTGCTACTGCTTGCAAATCTATTTTGTCTTCTGGACTTCTATTGTCTTCTAGACTTCTCTTGTCTTCTGGACTTCTCTAGTGCGTGGGTCATCTGCATGGATTCCCCAAGCTTGCCACGTAATTTCCCGACATTCTTCATCAAGGGGTTGATTTCCTCCCCCTAATGTTGGAAAATTTTCGGTGGTGACACTTGTGCTGGTTGCATAGGTGAATGGATGTTGTAGGCCGAAAGTCTAAGGTTGATAAGATTCGCTACATGCAGGACTGCGTGTCCCCAACATGTAGCTGCTAGATTTCAATTATGCAAGAGGGTCGGGCAATAATTCTTTTAATTAAAGCCTCTGCCAAACCATTCTGGGTATGGACATGCGGTACCGAATGCTCAACTGCAATTCCCATCACCATGCAATAATCATCAAATGCCTTTGAAATAAATTCTCCGGCGTTGTCCATTCGGATGGACATGATATGATGATCTGGAAACACATTTCTTGTGGACAACAAACCCACATATGACCACTTCGAAGAAACATCAATGAGCACCATGAAATACTTAAACGGCCCAGAGACGGGCTGAATGGGACCGCAAATGTCTCCCTGGATGCGTTCCAGGAATGCAGGGACTTCATCCTTCACTTTCAGAGTGGAGGGTCTAGTAATTAATTTCCCGGTGGCACAGCAGGGCACACAAAATCTTCATGATTCGGGAAATTCTTCACATTAATATTATGCCCATGTGAGTTGTTTATTATGTTTCTCATCATCCTAAGACTTGGGTGGCCTAATCTATCATGCCAGAGACAGAAGAGTTCAGAGCTTCTGAACACTGTTTTCAGAACAGTGTACGCTGCAGGCGCTTTAATGTTGGTATAATATAGCCCATTTTCTAGTGAAAGAAGTTTTTCTAATACCCTTTTCCATTCTCGTCGCGCTTCGTAATGAGCAGGTATTCCTTACCGTACTCTTCTTTTAGTCTCAACGTGGAAACCATTGGCGCGAATATCCTTAAAATTTAGGAGAGTGCTAGTCGATTCTGGGTACAATAAGGTTTCTTCAATGACCAAAGTTGTGCCCATTGTGGCTCTTCGTGAACCAATTATACAAACATCGCTTCCGGCGATTGTCGTAAGGCTTCTAGTGCTCTTACGGATCGACTGGAAATATTAGTCTCTCTTAAGATGGTATGCATTGTGCCGCTGCTAGCTAAGCACACTTCCTTCATAGGGCGCTACACGTGTTCTAATATAGGGTATTTATTAACATGTATGAGAAGGCAATCAACACATAAATAAAATACTCCAATATCAGAACATATCATGCCATCATAAACTGAATAAATGAATGAATTCTTCAAATATCATCCAACCATCACGAGAAAATGACAATTCTTAAGTACCATCCATGCAAATTCTAACATATTCTTCCACACAAAATTAATGACAATTAAAGTCAAAATGCATTCAGTGCACTGGACTTCTCCTGCTATTTTCTCGGGGTGACATTCTCTTCAAGAGAAATCATGACAGTGGCTGCTTCTAGGTCGAGAGGGGTGCTGCTGTCGTAATGGTCTCAAACACCATTAGTGCAGGCAGCTACTCAGAACTCTCCCCCTCAGCCGATGCAAAGTGGGCTTCATGCTGCCCTTTGCCATCCCGCTTTAGCTTGCTGGCCTTATTCTCTTGGGGAGCATCTGATTTGCCTTTCTGGGCTGCGGTCTTACCCTTCCTTCCCCTTTTCTCTATCAAGGGCTTTCGCACCTTGTTGCTCCCGGCGTTGGCTTCACGGCCAGTGGAGCTACCAGATGGCTGAGTGACTTAGTTCTTGCGGAGAACTTCGTCCTGAGCTTCCGCAATTTGCATCATATCAATCAATTCGGTATATTCCTCATAGCCGTCTTGACGATAATTGCGTGTGGATTATACTGCATTGGGGTGGAAGGATTTTCTCAATTTTCTGTATTGGGGTACAAATCCTGTGCAAGACAAAATTGATTTCCCTGACCGTCTTAAAGTTGGCAAACCTCAGTCTAATCCACTCTTACTCTGCTTGAGGAAGAATGATGTACTTTAGCCTCTCAAACTGCTTCTTGAGTGCGGTCTAGAGTGCTAGCGCGCTTTTCTCCGCTATATACTCATTCTTGAGAGTGAGACAGAGGTGATGCCTGAGAAAATGAAGTGCCTGATCATTCTCCTCAGGTTGGGTTGAGCGTCATTCAGTCCGCTAATCTCAATAGCAGCGCGGAGCTTCCAGGCTCCAAGCACAATCTCGACACCAGATGCCTACGTTAGATTGTTTTGGCCATGCTGGGCCAACTCCTCGAACTACCAGTTCATGATACTAGTCATCTAAATATGTATAAGTCTACTGCTGGTAGACATGCATGGAATAATTCACTGCGGGTAAATAAATGGTACAAAAGGTTCTCGCAATGTTTCAGAATTTTCTGTGCATTTTCTATAATTTTACTGCTAATTTCAGTGATTAAAAGCAATTTTCAGCAATTACAATTAACCAAAACAGTAAATAAATACAAAAAATACAGAGAATAATAATGGCATAAATAAACAAGCTTCCAATGCTAAAATAACGCAAAATTCGGATTCCCGAGGCCCTTTTATGCTAAAATATGAAATTTCAGCAAATTCTGCACTTTCTGAGGGTTTATGCGCAAAATTTCAGTTCAGAGAAAAATTCGCGCAATTTTCTGATTTACCGAGGGGTTTTCTGCAAAATTCTGGACCCGCTCGTAAATATGAGGGCTTATTCGCAATTTTCGGAATTACGAGGCCTTCCCTGCAAAATTTCAGGACTTGTATGCAAATTGTAGGTCCTTTCGGTAAAATGCAAAATTCGGAGGGGGTTTTTGTAAAATGCCCTGCGCCCACGGGCTCCCCTTTTTTTCTTTTTCCCGGCCCTTTTGGCTCCCGGCCCACTCGCCTTTCTGGCCCGTTAGGCCCACCCGATCGCTTAAGGGGTGGGGTTTAGGGTTTCCCCCCCACCCCCACTTGCTTGGCGGCGGCGGCTGCAAGGCGCGCACGCGCGCGCGGGGCTGGTGGGTGCGGCACAGCAGGGCCGGGGGTCGGTGCGGGCTGCCGGAGGCGGCCCGGCGGGGCGCGGGGGCCGGTGCGGGCTGCAGGCGGCGCACGGGAGGAAGCGGCCTCTCCGACGGTGGTGGCTAGCGGCCGGCGGAGGCGCCGTTCGGGGCGAGCGGCCAGGCGGCGGCTGGGCCCGCGCTGTCGGGAGCGGGTGGCCCGGAGGCGGCGGCGCGCGCGGCTACATCCACCGGCGGCGGCGGCGCCATTCGGGGCGCAGCAGCATAGGCGGGGAAACCAAGGCCGGCGACGGCAGCGGCGCCATTCAGGGCGCGGCGGCACGGGCGCCTGGTGGCACGTGGCAGGCCCGAGTGCGGATCGGCCGGGCGGGAGATGCCGCCGTGCTGGGCGGGAGGCGGCTCAAGGAGGGCGACGCGGGGAGACTTGCGACACCGTGCAAGCAGCGGCACACGGCGAAGCGGCTGCAAGGCGCTCGCACATGCGGGCGCATGGACCGGAGAAGCGCGGAGGCGAGCACGTGCGTGCGGTCAGCGCGTAGGGAGGCGATCCGGCACGGCTGCGGGCCGGCGATGCTCAAGGCGGCTGCAGGGAGGGCCGGCGGGCGGTGGTTGCCGTATGCGGGCGACAACTCCGAGGCGGCGGCCATCTGCGGGCGGGGCGGCCGGCGTCCGGCTCGGCTGCGGGCGAGCGGCGACCGGTCACGAGGTTCGAGGCAAGGCGCGGGCTGCGGGCCGCGGTGGGAAGGTGGCTGGCACCGTTCGGGGCGCGGGAGGCGAGGAGACGGCCGGCGCGCGTATTCTGGTGCGGGAGGCAAGACGGCGGCCGTCGTGCGTGTGCGGGCACTGAAGCGCCGGGAGGCCTTCGGCGGCGCTATGCAGAGCGCGGCTACAGCCTGCGAGTGCTGCCGAGCGGCGGGCAAGCAATGCCGTGCGGGGCTGGTGCAAGGCGGATGGCGGCAGGGCCGGCGACATCAGCGGTGACACCTCGTACGGGAGGCGGCGGCCCGTGCGGGGGCCGGCTACCAATAGTTGACTGGTGTCAGGCCAACTGCGCCTTTGCATGTAGTGGCCATACAGGGCCAAAACAAATTTCTTTCGCAGTGCCCGTGCAAAACTAAACAGAGGTCATGCATAATTTCCGTGCAGTTTTCTTATGCAATCTCCAAACAGAAAACCATGCATAAAATTAATCTACGATGCAATCAACATCTACCCCGTTTTCGTAATCTACCGATCGACATTGTGCCGGCGATTTCAGATCTGCTCACGGTAGATTTAGGGTGGATTTGCATCGTTCTACAGTGCAATCAACATCTACCCCGTTTCACAATCTACCGATCGGCGTTGTGCCGGCGACTTCAAGTCTGCTCGCGGTAGATTAGGGCGGATTTGCACCGTAGAATTTCAATCTAGAACGCGAAAAGAAAAATACAGATTCAAAAGCGATCTAGAAAATTCAATCTGTGAAGCGATGATTACCTCGTTCACCAGAGCGAAGTCGTGCTGATAACGTGTTGAGGAACCGACGCTGGAGACCAGTCCGAGCGATTCCTCTGCTTAAAACAACAACGAATCAATCACAGAATCACAGAATAATAGATTGAACACAGAGAGGTAGAGAGAACTCCTGGTCTTTCTTTATTGCTTTAGATTGCATCGGGGTACATAATGAGGAGGGTCTAGGTCCCTATTTATAGTCTACGGTGGGGTGCCCAATTAGATCAGGACTCTGGATAGAGTCCAGGTTTCCTAACAATGCTGTCGCTCCCGCTCTCGCTCTTCTGTTGCCCACACCAATAAAGAAACCGAGACAGGCGCTCAGCCTTCATCGTGCTGTGGAACGCCGACTAAGAAATGACTTCAACGCCGACTCGGAGATACGAGATGCTTCTCGGATTCGGCGGAAAACATCGAGATGAAAATTTTTTCCCTCGATCAGATCTTGAACCTAATCTCCTGTGTTATGATACCATTTACGTTAAATAACGTATAGAAAAATAGAGATAAGAGATACAAACTTTTACGTAGAAAATTCTTATAAGAAAAAATCATGGACGCTTGAAGGTAAATTACTATAATGAGAAGATATCACAATGAAGTATTTGCTCTTTCTATAGGTTACTGGGATACATATATAAGTGAGCGAAACGAGTCCAACACGGAGAGGAAACCGAATCAAAGTCAGTTGCTATAAATTGATACCACGTCTGATACAACATGTTCATAGTCTAGACACTTGTCATGCCACATCTTAACATAAGGTGATGAAAATGTTCTATATGGATATGGTAGAAATTCAGATCAATTTAAAATGAGTACTGCGAATTAATGAGCCTTTGATCCTGTATGTTCTACACAAGGCGAACTTTTGAACTACTCCATAACTGATACTAGTCCCGCTTTTAGTTGACTGCACAAGTCAGTTTCTTGTACAGTTAACGATGTGAAAATCTGGAAAGTATCTTCCCCCTGTTTTATTAGTACATCATGCAAATGTGCCATTTATCTATTTCAACTATGTCTACGAAATAAAGCCTGGACGGTCAGGGCCTTTATAATCCGTAGGACCGGCATGACAATAAAGAAGTAATAAATACTACCTTCAATTTTTTTTCAAGTATGCATCTAATCTTCACTTCCATAGTTACGAGAAGCTGTGAAGATTGATAACCCAAAATTCCGAAAAATATAGATGCTACAGTAATTTTAGCTGACGAATAGTAAAATAACACTATTTCGAATGCAAAAATCTATGAAACTTTTGATCTGTAGATCCAAAAGATTTGAAACTTGAACCATATCTAGATCATGACTTTAAGAACATATCCCAACCAAAAATCTTGAAAAAAACTTAAGAGAATTGCGATCTTTTGGTTCATGAAGCTCTGCTCCACCAAAAACAGGTCAAAACCTAAAATTGAGCTAACTCTCAAATTAAAACTCCAAATTACTTAAATTTTAGTATGCATCTTCTCTAAGATGTTGAAAACCTATTCTAATTAACGATCACGGAAATCGTTACCAAAATTCTGACATTTTCATTTGAAGAAAAGTTGCATCAAAACTATTCAAAAAGAACAAAAAATGGTGAATAAGACTTGCTCATGGGGGGATGAGGCCAAGATGGCTTTAGATGTATTTTCACATGTCACAATAAGCTAGAACACCAACGAAATTGTTGTAGAAATAGTTAAATTAAGAAATCACTCAGAGATTCCAAAAAGAGTGAAAACTGGATTTCTTCACGAATTTGCCAACTAAGTGTCTAGATGAGTGGAGATTGATTTTTAGATGTTATCGCCATCTCTTACATGTTCTTGGCATAGCAAGATCTAGAAGTGAAGAGAGAAGAGCAAAACCGATTAAATCAAGAACAAATCAATCAACATGAGATGAATCTGTGGGAGATGAACAAAGATTGATATATTGCTACTTGAGGATTAAGGTTTTATAGCCACTCCACCTGAAGAACAAGAGAGCACACCACAACACTCAATTTCTATCAAACCCTAACCCTAAAATACTTGGTCTCAATGCGAGAATGGTTCGATGGTTAGCAATAAGTCTCTATCCTAATTCGCTAAATAGATGGGTTAGCCGACTCCATCCAATTCTAAGTGGATACTATCCACTTATCACAATAGGAAAACCTGATAACCCCATACACATGGGTTTTAACTCACTACTCTTATGCACGCTTTTCAAAGCATATAAATCTGATTCCTTCAAGTCCTTAGTCTTGATCCATCTTAATTTTCTCATCTTCTTATTAACCTAAATTGCTCCCCTAAGTGTCGCTCAAACACCACGTTTTTATCCAAGGTAGTGCCAGTATTTTTGTCAACTTATCAAAATACCTTTTCTTGACATGGTCTTCATCTTTCATTGCAAATAATCGTCATTCTTGCCATGTGTAGGTACACCAATGGCTTACTGCACGTCAGGAAGTCTCTCTCGTTTCGGTTCCATCAGACCATACCTCACTTGGATCGACTAAACCGCGCAACCCGTCATTCGAACTTTCCTTTAACATTTCCCACCTTTCTCGTGCCATACTTGAGCTCAGCCATCTCACACGACATGTTTGATCATTCTAGGTCTCGGCTCCTCCATAAGCATAGCTCTAATTCTCGTCGTTAATCATGGTTGGCTCCAAGCACCCATGCACATCTAAGGCCCAAGAAATCGTTTCTGGGCACAAGTGTTTCAGAACTTGACCAACATTAGCTGAAACATGCATTATGCCACATACATACACTGACCTAAGTCAAACCAAATCATCCCATAACTCAAATATCCCAAAATCATCCATTTCTACAAGTTGTCTAGAAAAATCCGCAAATATGCAAATTCTAAATTTTCAACCCTTCAAAATGACAATGGTTCATCACAATAAAATCAAAGATCCTCTCACATGGTCCTTCATGATCTTTCATATTCCAGCATTTCGAAAACAAATTTACTAGTACATGTGGAAGCAAGATTCCAACATGATGACTTTTACCATATTATAGGGTTTTGAATTAATTATTTTTAGAAGTTCATATTTACTAATATAAGACGAGTTGCACATGAAACTAAATTCAATCAGCATTGTCTCTCATGCATAAAAACAGACACCTTGTAGCATATGAAAAAGAGCATGAAGAACTTTTTGGTGCTAGTATGGGGAAAAATGTCTAGTGTTCAACTCATCCATATAACGCATTTTACTACATCAAGAACATATATGACATATCTGTATATTGTTCATTCATGTTTCAAAAATGACCTTTTAGACATGTAGCCATAACCAAGGTTGTCAGAATTATAATCCTGAATCGGATCAGAGGTTCTTTGGTAGGATCACAAATCGTAGAGTCGATGTAGAATCTAAGATCTTTCCTGATTCTACTAAAAAACATTTTAAAAAATATGCAGTGTATTATAACACTAGTGCATTTTAAAATTATGTCTTTTGAACTTTTCCTTACAAATTATAAAGTAAAGTTAAGATCATGTGTTATTTTTGTTGGGCTATTTTGTAATATACATCATTTTCGGGGAAAGGGAAAGAAAACTGCCTATGGGGCCCACTAGTAAGAAAGGGAGAGAAAAGGATATAGGGGAGGCGACCCGTTCGAATGATGTTCAGATGATCGGATCGGATGAGCAGGTCGGTCAACATTCGAACGACCCCATCGGACGAGACATTCAAACGGCCCGATCGGACAAGTCATTCGGACGAATCTTGCTCTGAGCGGGCTCTTTCTTATCTCCTCATCAACTCTTCTTTGGTGGAAGGCTCGGCTTCTTCGTTCATGGGTGTCACCAAAATCTCACCCGTGAGTTTGCCTCTTTGTTGGTATAACTAGATGGGAAATTTGGGGGGTTTCGTAGACGAGAAGAGCTTACCACCGAATCAAATCTTCCACTTGCTATTTGGTCTTTGGGGATTTGTTGAGAGAGCATAGCGGTGGCTGTGCTTGTGGTCGTCGGGCTGTGGCTCGTGTGTTCTCTACTCACAGATCCATCCTCTGGATTATGTGCTTGCGCGCGGTGTTCTTTTGGTTTATTGGCTTGGCATTGGCAAGTGGAGTGTGATGAGATTTCATCTTCTTGTTGACTTTTTGCGGCACCGACTTGTACCTCGGCTCCACGAATTAGTGAGTATAGTTTTGTGGAGTAGGGCTTTGTATCTCCGATTGCCTCTTTGATAACATTATGGTATTCGCCTGTGATTGGTTTTCTGGGACATTGTCTCCGATGAGCCTAGCCCTTTTCTGGCCGTCACAGTGGCTTTAATTACAACCACACAATGAGCTGATCTCTATTCTCTTTACCTCTATTGTGCATTTGTGTGCCGTGCTAGATCATCTGCTTATTATCTTTGATATTTGATTATTGATTGGTACTGGGAGAACCAGCCTAAGACCCAGCCAATGAAGAAGAAGAAGAGGGTTATCTTTACCTGTTACGTGTGCGGCAAGGAAGACCATAAGGCTAGCAAGTGCCATGACCATAAAGTCAAAGGACCATCTCCAGATCAGCACAAGAGTAAGATAGAAGCCAATGTGGCTATTGCTAGAACCGTCTCAGATGGGTATGTTCCTTAGGCCTTTGCGGCAAATTCATCAATTGATTGGTAGATTGATACAAGTGCAACTAGACATATCTGTGTTGATCGTTCATGTTTCTCTTCATTTTAGGGTGACACTGGTGGCTCATCCTAATGGGTAATGGCACCACTGCTACAGTACGTGGGATTGGCAAGGTCTGTCTGAAACTCACTTCTGATAAGACACTTATCCTTAGAGACGTGAAGTCCCATAATCTTATCAGTGGGTCCATACTTTATAAGCAAGGAATAAAGCTTGTTTTTGAGTCTAATAAGGTCGTGTTGACCAAATTTAGTACTTTTGTGGGAAAAAGGCTATGAAAGCGAAGGCATGTTCCACTTATCTATTCTTGATTTTAATAATACAAACATTTTTAATATTATTCGTTGCATTTATGATATTTGGCACTCTCGTTTATGTCATGTTAATTTTGATGCCATAGAGTGGTTATGCAAAATGAGTTCAATTCCAAGTTATAAGTATGAGAAGGGCTCATAGTGTGAAGTTTGTGCACAAGCAAAGTAGCCTCGAGAATCTTTTCATATCGTTGAGAGGCTAGACACTTCTCCACTTGAGTTAATACATTTTGATCTTTGTGAAATGAATGGCATTCTAACTAAATGTGGGAAGCATTATTTATTTACTCTTATTGATGGTGCGACTAAGTATTCTTATGTTTATTTACTAAGCCAAAAGATGAAACACTAGAATATTTTAAAATGTACAAGGCTGTAGTGGAAAATCAACTAGAAAAGAAGATCAAACGGTTAAGATCGGATCGAAGAGGTGAATATGTATCTAAAGGAATTCTCCTAATTCTGTGAAGAAGCTGGAATAATTCATAAAAATTACTCCACCGTATTCTCCCCAATCAAATGGAGTATCAAATCAAACAACCAGACTCTTTGTGATTTGGTGAATGCCATGTTACAGAGTTCGGGTATGTCGGACTCATGCTGGGGTGAGACAATTCTCACAGTTAACTATGTCGTAAATAGGGTGTCTGTTAGCAATAGCGAAGAAACACCTTATGAAGGACAAAATCGGAGAAAATCGAACATTTCCTTTCTTTGCATTTGGGGCTGTCTTACAAAAGTGCATATGCCTTTGCCGAAGAAAAGAAAACTTGGTCCAAAGACTGTTGATTGTGTCTTTCTAGGATATGCCCATCACAGCACAGGATAGAGATCTCTAGTGGTCAAATCCGAGGTTAGCAATATCACTAATAATGTCCTTATGGAATCTCTTGATGCGACGTTCTATGAGAATGTATTCCCTATGAGAGCAAATGAAGTCATTGTGCTTGATGGTTCTTGTGAACACTCTATTCTTTCTAGTGTGGATGACACAGCTCCTGAAATGGAGTTGAGGAGGAGTAAGAAATAGAGGACTAAAAAGTCCTTAGGAGATGATTTTGTCACCTACCTCATGGATGATTGAACCATATACCCCTTCAAAGCATACGTAGAGGCCAGATCCCATCCATCTAGACATCCCAGTAGCAAGTGCTTAAAGATTGCCTTGAGTTTACCCAGTTTTGGTTTGGAAGGAATGATTTCATGAAAGCTTTCATTCTAGGTGTTTTGACTTGAAGTTTCATTGTGATTTAGCTTGCTAGGACATGTAGGAGTTGATCCAAGGTTATCTTAATTATCCTTCGCCCACAAGCAAGCTTTTGACTTCGGATTCGTTTTTGGCTCTATTTTTGTGCAATCTTCCTTAAAACAGATTTATGTTAAAACTTTTCAATGATCTATGGGATTATTGATTTGAATAGGTTTCTAAGGTCTTAAGAAAACTATGCTTCAAGTTTCACGAGATTTGGAGTTGTCGTTTGAAAGTTGCCCCTTTTGACTTTTGAAATTATACTAATTTTTTGTTGTGTCCTAAGTGAGAGGTCAGACTGCCCAGAAGAGAGGTGAGACCACCCATTACATGGAGGACAGACCACTCGTACTCATCAAGGTTTGTTTTGCTTGGTTTTTTTTGGTGATTTCCTTGTAGGTGATTGGGTTTTGATTTTTATAGCTCCCCATAGCTATAGAATTGGAAGAACTTCGTGGATCTTGAGAGAAGTTGTCTTGTTTTAGTTTTCAATTTCAAGATTATTGGGTTCTTTGTGCTCAATTCTTGGCTCCGCCCCGAGGTGCAGTCAAACTACCATATACCTTTTGGTCAGACCAGCCCCTATGAGTGCAGTCATACCGGCTCTGGAGTTCTTGGCTCATTTGGATTAGTTGCTCAAGAGCTTTTTCCACGGTGCTTATTTAGTCTCTGAACTTAGTAGATCTGCATAGCTACTAGAGTAAAGTCTTGAAATACTTTGGGGGGGGAAGTATGGCTCTCATTCACC